>JABFDZ020000047.1:4551676-4571295 GCA_019775955.2 Pollimyrus isidori | reverse complement strand
GCTCTGATTGAATATTGAATTGCCAATTGCAAAATGAATTGCCATTTGAATTTTTGTGCTTATAATCTTCCATAGTAAGAAAGGTATGTTGCTGGTGCGTTATAACTTCCAACCTCCCACTCTGAGGTTGCATTGTACCCCTCCTCTCTATGATGGAATGTATGGTTCATTAGATTAAAGTCGACTGTACATGAAACTTATTTGGTAACACTCATTTACATCCTAACAACCATTTACTGAGCGAACGAGAGTTACACTCGCCCAATAAAAATATACAAATAAGTCTGAAAACACTTTCTCTGTGCCTCTGTCGCTGGTTACTTTTGATATTAAGTTTTTTCAATAGTGAATATTCGGTGCCGGTACATTCACGCCACCTAAAGGTTAGAGATGCAGGTTAGCACGAACGTTACCACACGAATGACTTCTGTTCGTTAAATGTTAAGAAAAGTTAAAAAGCTATGGAAATCACGTAGGCTGCGTATCGCCAACACCATGCATTTATGTGTCAAGTATTGTATCTGTTAATTTTATTTTTAAGCAGAACGTTTATCGTGTTCTTTTTTGCGGTTGTACGAGATCACAGATACGAAAAAGTGTAACAGAGACTAATAAACACGTTCTGATTAATTTTGCGAAGAACACTCAACGTAAATCCATCAAACGGACTTTAATCGACTGCCGTAATTACATTTAAGGGTCATTAGGTGGTCAGATTACAAGATCCAGCCTGAGAGTTTTGCCAAAACACTCGAATTAATGTTACTTCTTGCGATAAGTGTCATGGGATCTATAATGCCCAAGTGTGTTGGCATCCAGTTTAACTTCAATGAGTAAAAGCATCTCGTGCAAAAGTAGCCTATATGATGCCAACTATTAGGTACTGTGCTGCATCTCACTTATCATTTCAAGCAAATATTTATTTTTATTGTTTGGTCAGTTGTTTGGAATACAATTCTATCCTTCCATCGTCTGTAATAATCCATCCATTTTCTGTAACTATTTGTTTCATTCAGGGTTGTGGGGGTACAGAGGCAAACCTGAAGGCAAACTGGTAACTCCAGTCACGGCAAACTGGTAGCCCCAGTTGCCCTCTGCATGTTTTTGGACTGTGGGGGAACCGGGAGTACCCGGAGGATACCCCACGATGACACAGGGGGAGAACATGCAAGGGCCACACGTGGCACCCCGCCAGGGACTCGAACCCCGGTCCCAGAGGCGACAGTGCTAACCACTGCTCCACCCCAGAATGGAATTCTAAGCGAATGCATATTTTCACGGTCTGGTCAATTGCTTGCCACCTCAAATTAGCAAAGTATAAAGTCCAAAGAGGAAATTAAATATATTTGTATATCCAGTAAACACACACTTATTATTGTGTTTTTCTCATCACTCAGGTGGAAAATGGCATCTTTTCAGCGTTGACCATTTCACACGCACCCTAATTATAAATGAAGCAGAGTTTTCTGTCAGATCACACAGAGTCCTCTTTGATGTGGGGTTTGCTTTGATTGATGTGGACAAGTGTGGTCACCCCACTAGCGTATCATGTTTTGTCAGCATATCTGTGGCCAGTAACAGGAAATAAACTGCCCCCCCCCCCAACATTTAATCCTCCAAATAATAAAGAAAAGGTAAAAAGGTATCCAGTTGCTCACTCTACGCCGGACTCATGCTCCTAATATCCACAGTGTAAAAAATATTCTTTGTTCTGCACAGCAGGCCGTAAGCGCCTGGTTAGCACAAACTGTCAGATTAGGAAGTCTGAGAAGATGATCCTGCCCACACGTCCAGGAGGATTTTAACGGGCCTCTCGCCAGCCGGGTTTCTAAGCCACAGCCGACTGGAGGCCCCTGGCCAAGCGAGCGTCAGGAAAATAAAAGCTAAAAAGTGGAAAATATCCAAAGCAACGTTCCGGGAGAATCAGGATGTGTGCTGATGGTGCCGCAGTCCAGCACAGAGGCTCCTTTTGCCACCAGTGAAGGAAGCAGAGTATTTAGGTGTCTTACTGCAGCCTTAAGCGCTAACAAGGGATTACTGAGGTAAATGATGAAAGGGGCTTAGCTTAAGCAAAACTCCTGCAGTCACATCCCAGCCAGTTGGATGGGAGATCGGCGTGATGTCAGGAAAAGGGGGGGCTTAGTGCCAGAGATAAAGCCAGCTAATAATGATAAAATGACTCTGTATTTAAAGGACTTTTTTAAGCTTCGGCCGCTGACTGGCACATGTGCAGCAGGCGTGGTTTTCAAGCTGTCAAACCAATACTTCTTCAGATTCCAAAGCGAAAGTATTTCAGTAATAGCGAGCAGCCGGTGTCATCGCCGGCAGAGGATACTCCGCAGGCCGGATCCCTGCTCCGGCTGTTTCGTCACTGTCGCCAGCCCCAGTTTGCCTGTGTTTTTCTCAACACCAGGTGAGTGTTTTTTGGTTTAACCAAACCACTGATTGTCCTTGGGCTGATGTTTTGCTTGGTGATGAACCCTCTATTCCTCTTCCCTTACTTTCTTTGCTTTCTGCATCATCTCCCTCGCTCTCTCTGTCATCCTGATCAGGAGATAGTATCTGTGACCCAGGCTGCTGCTTTAAAAAAAGCGGCTGTTGAGCTTCAAGCGACTTCCGCTGTTTGTTTCACCTCTTTCTGTCACTAAGAGCTGCTTATTACACATGTTACTAAGATGAGATAGGCCTAACATTGCATGATGAACAGAAATAAATCCCCATCTTACCTGTGTCTTTAATACTAATATTTATTTTATTCGGTCTATTATTATTATTATTAATATTATATAATAATAATAATATGTATTTATTTATATAATCATGGGCTATAGGACTGTTAAACTTTGACATATTCAGTATAATAGAAGGTTTATAACTTATATGGTCATATAAGTTTATCAGGTGCACAAGAGATGCCAATTATCTCACTGTTGTCAGCAATTTTATATAATTCCATTGGGATAATAAATTTATCGAGCAGCAAGGACAAAAATTCAGGCCTTGCTGTTAGATGAGCCTCAGTCTTCACAGTGTTCAGCTTTTTAGATTCATCTAATTGTGGGATTAATTCTTTGAAAGACTTTTTTTTTGGATATTTATCCACTTTTTAGAACAAAGGGACAGTTTTTCAGATAGAATTGTGTTTTATTAACCTCTGTCTAGTTTATGTTATGTCCTGGTACACAGGGGTGTTGCTAGTGATTTTGGGCCCCCAGGCCAGACCAAACCAATTATTTTCCAGTTTTTTCAGGGCGTCCATCATTAAGGGGGCTTTGGAATCACCCGCAGTTACTCCCCTTTGTGGCACCCCTGCTGGAAGGTCATCAGTACTTATTTGCGTGCAGATCTTGGAGTGAAGAAGATGGTTCACATCCAGACCAACATTCATAAGTGTATGTTCTCCTCCCCGCTCTGCGGAGCACAGGGGAATCCTTGAGATCACATAAGCCTGGCTTTCTCTGCCAGGTTAATCAGCAGACATGTGCTGCTGCCCCACCCACTGCCTGCATGAAGTGGGTGTGGTGTACCTTACCTCCATCAGAATATCACTTTATTGTCTGGGTCGGGGGCCAAAAATAGCTTGTGTGCACCAAACAATTAGAAAACTGGCTATTCATTTCTACTGTCATCGTCATGGCAATCACAGTCAGAGGTGGCAATTTCAGGTCTAGAACGTAAAAATCCAGAACATGATATTGTTTCAGTCAACCAGTTGAGTACTCTGTGACTGTGACTCTGTGACTTTGTGACTATGCCAGGGGTCTCCAACTCCAGTCCTGCAGAGCTACTAACCATTAGGTTTTCTATCCTACCTGACTTCTGATGAGCCACACTAGTTCTCAAGTAAATAGCAGGAGCAGGTGTGGCTCATCAGAAGCCAGGCAGGATAGAAAACCTACTGGTAGCTCTCCAGGACCGGAATTGGAGACCTTTGCTTTGTGCTCAACTGGTTGGTTGAAACAAAATCAGGGTCTGGATTTTTACTTTATGGACCTGAAATTGCCACCTCTGATCGCAGTTATATGAACAAAGAAATTAGCGTGCTAGTAAATGCATGAAGCTAATGGGGAATCAGGTCCATAATTACCTCCAGACTGATGCCTGCTAAATGATGCCATGTGACAGGAAATACTGTAAACAGTCTGATACAGGGAGCCAGAGACAATACTGCAGTAGGTGCCTGAGCTATATCCTTTAATAAACCATTTGGGTCTGAGATTTATCCAAGGTGTTTTTAGGTCATCTAGGGGGACTAATGGAGGTTAATAGGATTGGCACTTGGGGTGTATTGTTCTGGATGCTTACAGGCAAGGTTTGCTGAGGGTAAAACGCTCAATGCCCAGAATTAGTCCATCACATCCCACTAAAGTGCTGCATAGTCAGGACTTAGCTAATAGGATTTTGGGGGAAGAGCATGCACAGATATGGGCTGGGGGTGGCGGACAACAGGACTCTACATGTGGGGTCAACAGATGTCCCTGGCAGACGCAGACTTGAGGATGGAATTAGGGGAGCCAGATTAGACGGGCTTTCGAAGGGAACTGTAGGGCAGCAGAAAGCTGAAACGGCACGAGCCAGGATCACTCGATTAACCTTAAGTTGTCAGCATCCAAACAGCCTTTAATTAACTTCCTCACAAGCAACCACACTCACAGTTTGCCCCCCTCCTTAGCAACAAGCAGGTCACATGACCAGCATGTTTATTGCCAGCAGTCACAATTGAGTAACAGGTTAGCCGCTCATTGTGTAAACAGTAGACCAGCCAGCATCTGAGCTGATTCCGATTTACGGCTGCTTGCCGAACCATAAACAGTGCTAGGCATGATATCACTGGCCATAACGTATCCTAATTGTCTAATTCTTTAAAGGGGGCAGGACGCTAACTGTGGATAACATCAAAAATCAGTGTTTAATCTCATGAATTCAATTAGTAACACTGTCCTGCATGCCACCCTCTTTTAATGATTGGTATTTATGCAAAACATGAATTTCGTGAAGAATTATTGAATGACCCAGGCATAAAATGTAGTTTTGTTGAGGTGTGGCATATAATTTCACAGAAATTGACTCATCCAGAGCGATGCAGGGAGACGGATTCCCCATCAGCATACCACACACCACTGGCTAAATGCTAATTTCGCAGGTGGTGCTAATGTAATGTAGTGTGTTTGTTTCATGTTTTGTACGAAATCTACCACTGACTCCCAATTTTGACATGTGAAATTCTCCATCACTCAAAACCACACTATTGGTTTGTATCTGAGAGGCCTTGTTTTTTAATCTTGTTATTTAAATGACGGCAATCCTATGAGAACGACCTTATCACTGATTTCAACCTCTATAAATACCCTGGAAAGGTCAAACTTACCAACCACTGGCTAAAAACGCACGGCCCCAATACCAGACGCCAGAGAGAGTTGCTGGGTTCTCGCTGACCCGGGAGCTCACAACACCCACACAGGTACCTTTGGTGTAGCATGGTGATATCTGGGTTGCCTTAACCCGAGGTGAGGCTGTCGATGTGGTCCTTCGCCAAACGCACTTTTTCCACAGAATACGCTTAGACAGTTCTGAACCTGGGACTTTCCGCCCCCGGGGCCCCCGGGTTCCTGTGTGGGAAGGTGCAACTTGTTTCATCTCTGCAAACCCCTGTACCCAACCCAGACTAAGTGGTTTTTATTTATATATTTATATATCCTCTCTCTCCTTCTCCACTCAACTGCTCTCTTCCCCATATTCCTCCCTTTCCTGGTGATCCCTGGTTCATTTTGTACCTTTATTCCCCCAGAGTCCCAAACAACGTTTTAAGATCAAAAGGTATGGTGGCATCCACATCTGAGCGAACTCCTACTTCCTTCATACCTTCCGCATTGTTAACAATACAATAGTTTTATTATAAGATACGTCGATATGAGGATTTGTATAGCATCATTCAACTTTCTACTACATGCAATGCCCAAGAAATTTTAGCCACACATAAAACTGGGACATGCTAAATTAGTCCCGTTCTCTCCGATGAATACAATGTACATAAAAAGTACTTTTTGGGGGGGTTCAAATGCATGTTTGTGGAATGAAACTCAGCCTTTGTCTATGTGGGTTACGACGCTTTACAAGGTGATTTCCAAGAGACCCCCGCGCTGTGAAAACCTCATCGTGTAGATAACAGGACGCCGGCTGCAAACATTACGCATACCTGAAACTTGTCCGTTTTTTCTATGAAACCGCAAGACATTGTTTTCGCTTCTATTATGGTTTTAAAAATATCTGTAAGCACCTTCTGCAGCGTGAAAGTTACCATGTTTTTTTAGTTAGCAGAAAACACTTGCTCACACTTGCTCACTTCACCACGTGTGAGGTTTTGCTGTGCCTGACAGCAGATAGAAGTGTTTTTTCTGCGTTATGAACAATTTTGCGCAAACAATAGTTTCCTCTGAATGTACTTTACTAGAACCATTCATCGTGAGTTATTATTACGTATCAATGAATATCATTGTTTTTTTTTGTTAAACAATCTATGTCGGTATTGTAGTATCATTGTAGTTCCAGTCAATGAAAAGGGAGCATGTGCTGTAGTGTTTCATAACAGTGGGGGAAAACATCTAATGTAGGCCTATTTCCTTACATTGTCATTATTCTGTGAGCAGATAGTGTCAGTGTCATTAAGTCGCTTATAAGCTTTACACTTTAATACAACTTATAACTTTTTAGGAAAACTTTGCTTCAGGACTGTAGCACTGCTGGTGAGATTCGGACTTGAAAATGTTATGGTGACGTTCCGGGTGATTAACCGCTACACCCACTGTCCATTAGAAAGGGACTGTAGGGCGCCACCTGTGAGCCAGAGGGCGTCATGACCCCACGGGAGCATCTGAGGAAGATGACTGGGCTGGGGGAGCCAAACAGTCTGGACGAGAAGCAGTGGTACCGGGTGGTCAACGGCATGTCCGGGGGGGGTAAGGGCTGTCTGTCTGCCTATCCATCCATCTAATTTTGAAAAACGATGTTATTTATACAATTCATTGCAGTCACATTTTACACTTTCTGAGTAATATGTTACTCACTCTGATTTCTTGATTATTTATATGACCACAAGCTTGATTATTTTTTCTGTCGTTAACTTTGCTTTTTACCAAGTGAAACGTCTTGACCGCAGGGCACAGTTTAGAGTCCATCACGAAAATGTGTTCACGTCTGCGTAACGCCTGCTTCCAGCGCGCAGAGTTTTAGCCACATGTATAAATGTAAATCACGATAATGGTGATAATATTACATTTATTTCATACCCAAGTAGCATATGTATTTGGGGGGGGGCACAGTGGGGAGGGGAGGTGGCATGCATATTGTCATGCAACCGTCCCTGCAACAGCTGATGTAGCTATCGATACACATGAGGGAGTTTAACATCAACATCTACTGTTTGAATCTTGAACTCCTGAGCTGCACTTGTGGCTCCCGAGTGCCCTTCAGGCCCGCCACCAGCAGGGGGTGCCAGTGATCCAGGAAGACCAAGGGCATCCATTTGCTGTGACACACCGTGCCCTGTCTGTTACCTGTCCCGCAGAGCTGCGGCAGAGGCAGGAGCTGATGATGAGAAATCAGATGGCCATGACCCCCCAGCTTCTCACCCAGACCCAGCAGCGTCTGCAGGCTGCCTCGGGGCAGTTTGAGCCCCGTTTCATGGACCGGTAAGCTCACCCCAAAAGCCCAGCAGCTCTCTGCCTTAGAGATTTACACATTAATTTTGCTACTTTGATACCACCCACATTTAATATAAATTTCCTATATATCTGCACATTGACCTAGCTAAGTAAAATAAGGTTAAATGTTAACACCTTTGGTTCCTGTATCGACCAAAGAGGATTCTGGAACCTGTACCCCTCCCTGCTGTGTCCTGATGGTCGAATCACCTTCCCATAGTGATAGATGTGAGGCAGTGGGCTGTAGCTCGTGTATAGGAAGCAGACAGCGTGGGTTGGAGACAGAATCCTGTTACCCTTCTGCATTCATGCTTCCTGTCAGATACCATCGCACCTTCATACCTTTCTGATTCACTATTGCGTGTGTGTGTCTGTGTTGGGGGGGAGGGGCTTTTATATATAATATTGATTACTATGTATCACAGTACTCTGAGTTGTCTTCCTGTTTCTCGGCAGGGAGCTGGTACCCTCTACAGAGATGGTGTCTTCTGAGGCCAGGCAGATCCACATGCGGGCCAACCTGGGCCCGTCTCTGCCCCCACAATCTAATGTTGTGCCGGCAAGGTCATTCCCCGGAATAGGTGGGTATGACAGACCAGCACACCTAATCATAATTACAGACCATTCTGTCAGGCATCTGTGTTTCATACAGTTGACACCATCTCAGAGAATTAACATGCTATTAGTTACATGCTGGGAGTACAGCCTTTAATATTGTTATCTATTGCTATCTCTTGTCTGTTTCTTTTGATGCGTGTTTGTGTGTGTTTCTGTCTGCAAGGCCTGTCATCAGGGTATGGTTTTCTACCTTCGGAACCCTTGGAAACAGTTGCCCGGCGACAGGAGATGATTCACAAGCAGAATATAGCCAGGTATCAGGCTTGGATATGTTCACACACATATGGTTACTTTATAAATGACAGAATATGATATTTATCCAAATTATGAGGCACATCTGCTTTATGACCATTCCCAGTTTTTCTTCTGTTCCTATTACAATAGCATGTTTCATTCCACTTTCATTCCACAGTTTCTTGGTAACATTGGCTAATGTCTCTTTTTATCTCCAGTATCAATCTATCTTGTTTCACTAAGCTGTATCTAATAATGCTATAACATGTCAATGTTTCATATCAAGAATGGAGATGAACGCCATCCTGCATCAGAAAGAACTGGAAACCGCCCACCAGAAAGGGCTTATGGGTATGGAGCCCCCCATGATTTACCAGGGGATTCCCCCGAATGCCATGACCTTTCGCAGACCTCAGCGGATTCCTGAGGGCCACCTCCCCAGTGACGTCTTTGTCCATCGGACCACACTGGAGGACTTGCAGGCCAACAGTCTGCTGATGTCTGCTAGCCCATATCCACCAATCAGCACACTGCAGAGAGAAAGAGGGAGGAGGAGCGGCAGGAGAGCAGCAAATCACAAAATGATGGATGCAAACGCTATTGGAGCCAAGGGCCAATCAGATGATAAGGGCGTGGACCAAAGTCCAGGGGGATCAGCGGAGGAAAAGGAGGGCGAATCAAAAGGAGACCCAGAGAACGAGCCAGTGAGCAAACCAGACCATGTGAAAATAGACACAGAACTGTGCTCTGGCAGTGGAAAGAATTACAAAGAGTGTAAACAAGGGCCACGCAAGAACTGCATCATTAATCAGGAGGGCTGCGCAGACACCACAGACTCCAGGACCAGAGATAACGAGAAGGACGACCCCAGCACTGGCTCAGCTTTCCATGAGAAGTTTGTCTACCCTTCCACCTCTGCACCCCTCACTAATATGTCTTACATATTTCCAGTATCAAGCAATGGATTTTTCCCCCCTGGTGAGTCGACAGGACCCCTAAAACTCACAATTTACCTGATACCACGTGCACTCGATATAACTAATTATCCCTCCCATTTAGACATAAATGTTGCACTACAAGCATAATTCTGACTAATTTAATAAACGCTAGTCTAACATGGCATCCTGCCTAAGGTCATCCCCTACATTGTGCCCTGTTGTGCACTCACCATGACCCTGCATAGCAGTATTTCCTAATCCGGTCCATGACTGGTACCGCGTGGTCAACGGCATGTCCGGATTATCAACATTTTTTCCTTTCTTAATCAGGACATCATAGTTTTCTCAACAGTGAAGTAATGTCGTCAGTTGAGGATCTTCGAAAGTGGACAGTGGACGATGTTTACGGTTTCATCAGCAACATACCCAGCTGCTCAGAGTATGCTCAGGTTTGTGTTTGAGGCAACCTTTCTGGCTGCAAACAAAAAAAGTCTTCACCACGGGTTTCCTAGTAAGGCAGTAACATATTTGTTCTCCACAGACTTTCAAGGACCACATGATTGACGGAGAGACACTGCCACTACTCACAGAGGACCACCTCTTAGATACCATGGGCTTAAAGCTTGGACCTGCCCTTAAGATACGATCTCAGGTTTGAGCAGAAAGTCATTTTAAACATCTCTGGAACTCTGTGTTTATCCATAGCTCTACCCCGTATTTTATAATAGTATTAATTCATACAGCTGAAAACAGAATACGTATTTTTTCCAATGAATTGTACTGTTTTTATCCACCCCTATCTGCAGGTGTGTCGCCGGTTGGGCAGTATGTTATATGCGATGAACGTTCCGCTCACTGCTGGTGCCGCCCTGCAAGCCTCATCAGAGAAGACAGGAGATCAGTCCGCTGAGATCAGTCCCCCGCTGAACTGCAACAGCATGGACATGCTGGGAAGCCCCTGCCCCAGGGACCTGGAGAGTGTCAAGCCCCAGGAGTCCATGCTGGGGCCAGAAAATCCCCCTCCCCCTGTTTTGAACGAGAATGTCTGAAGCCATAAGGAGCTAACAGGGAAGAAACCCACTAAGAAACATGCCAGTGTCCCTTTGTGTTACATTATACTTTATTATTAAGCTCCACCACGTCAAGTCAATAGTTCAATACTACTGATGCAAATTCGGTTGTAATGTGCTACATTGGCAAAACAACTCCAAACATGAGCATGCAGGTCCATATCTTTATATACTGTAGAATGGTGGGGTGTGAGCCTTTTGATTGGATAAAGTGTTTACTGAAAAACTCAGGAACAGTATTTTTTCTTTCCAGGATGAAAGCACCAGCTGACGTGTGATGGATGCACTGTATAAGCATACTGTGTTTGTAACATGACTTCTCGGTAATTGTTTGTAAATAGTTTCCCAGGACTGTTCTGTACCTTTATCATGAAGTAATCTTGAATTCTGTGTTTTTGACTAGTTGTAAAAATGATCGGTCAGTTCATTCAATTACAATAGGGATGTAATTATCTTTGTGTAATTGTTAATTACCTGAAAACACTGGCTCATAAAAACGGATGCAATGGCTTAGAATAGTACTAATATTTTTGTAACTTTAAGGAACCTATTACAATCTATAATGTAAATATGGGTGTAGCCATTTTTAAGGTACAGTACTACCATAAATTGTTAAGAAATAATTTTGGCAATCTAAAGTATTAATCCATTCTTTTGTAACGTGTAACGTTTTCATATGGTATTTTTGGTCACGTCGTCCAGAAGTGGAGAATATAACCGCATATGGTACGGTAACAGAACAGTAATTATTTGGCGATAATCAGGGCCGGTCAATCTTATAGGAGACCGCCTAGGGTACCAAATCCTGAGAGGGAGCCGACAGGACGCAACATCAGCTACGACCTGTCCAAACGATAACAGCTCACTATCCAGGGCGTACCCTACACGTCATGGGAAAGGCGCATTCTTGCAATTAATCCGCATTTACGGAAAAACGGATAATACGGAAAGAACAATTTTATAACAATTACAGCTTTATGCTGTTTTTAAAGATTTGTATTTAAGTTTATATATATAATAATTCAAGCTCACACTCAAGATGGTAAAGTCAGCACAAAATTTCTATCATTATTATAACACATATTTGAGTCGCTACCCCAGGGGTGTCATGGGCTGTCGTTATCGTGACGTCATTTTCTCGTCCTCTGCCTCTTTCTCGCGTTGTTTCCACGTCACACTGACACGGAGCTGGATCAACATGGCGGAGCGCAGGAGGCACAAGAAACGAATCCAGGTATTCGAAGGAAAAGTCGTCGTGGCGGCTCGGCTGCGCTTCTGTAATGTGCGAGGCCGGCGTCGTGCCGGTCTGAGGGGCCCCCACGCTGCGCTCCGCCGCTATTAACGTTTCATGCATTTCTCGAAAGGGGCAAGCGACGGATGTTGAGAGAACGGGCAGTGCTCGCTGGGCTGGTCGGAGCGTTTTTTCACCTGCAGGAAGTGGATAGCTAGCTGGCTACGGACTAGCTGGCTTTTATGTGAACTTCAGAAGTTATCCTCTTATGTTAAACAGTAACTTCGTAAACTTACGTCGTGAAGTACCTGATAGTTGTGTTTTTGAGGTGACAGTTCTGTCGCGGGGGTCTCTATCTACCTAAACAGCTGCTACTGCTGGTGGGCAGAACTTGCATTTCTCCCCATAACTTGCCGGTATCGTGAAGCGCTATGAAATGTTGTTTCATTTGTTCTATTTAGAGAATATAATGACAGTTTGCTGGTTCTCCGCTACATTGTGTTTCCATTGTAGAACAGCGCCAGTGATTTGTTGCAGTAAAGATCCAGACGGCAGTGATAAACTGATTTTAATGACGCATGTGGATCTTCCCGTATACGCGTCAGTCAGTTTCTCAAACAGCTAGTTCAGGAGGTAGAGGCGGCACTCCCATTTGCTCGCCATCGCCCAGTACTTTCGACTGGTTAGTCTTCAGTCTGCATGCTGTCTCTCCGCCAGAAAATATGTGGCTGAACCCTAATTTGCACGTTTCACGTATTACAGTGGATGTACTTTTTTGTACATTATATTTCAACGATAATCAATGTCAAATCCAAACAGGTCCATTTTATGTGGAAAAGCATCTGCACGTTACATCTTTGTATGTAGTGTAAGGATGAAACGCTATTCCACGCCCTTCTCCTTTTTTAATTTTGTGTTTTAGAAGATTATTACCTTTATCTTTATTTGAATGTTTTCGAATTTTGCCTATTTAAAAGGCGTCTTTTTGTTTTCAAGCTCAAAGACGCTGGCTTGACAACTGCCGGTTCATTCTAACGAGAAAGCGCTCAGACTGTCTTGTATTATATATGCGGCGTGTGTGATCAGACAAAATGTTTGGACCAGGCTGACTCCTCAATAGATCTGACATGCTATTTAGCAGGGATCATCCAACTTTAACTAAACCGATGCTGACAGGAGTTACAGATCTGAACACTGCGAGCTCGGTTTAAAAGCGACCCTATAGCCATGTACTGTATAGTTGCGTTTTAGGTGATTCGAAGATGCACGGTAATAAGAATTTGCGAATATATTTAGCGTTTTTGTGTATTTTGAGGTATGCATTTAATGATTTCCTTTCATTGAGATACATTGAATTTTTGATGATAAATGACATTTGTGGCCCAAAGTTCTGGTTTATATTCTTAAGGAGTGGCTAGAATTAGTAATAAATTACCACGTTATGTATTTTTCAAATCGTTTAGTTGCAGTGCAGACATATAGGTGAAGTACAGCTACTTGCAACAACCACCTATTGGAAAGTAAATTTAATGGTTATAAGACACTTTGGTGCTGTGTAACTGATGTGTGTAGTGCTGACTTCCCAAGCTGAGAAGCTGACAGGTAGACAAATGCAGAAACACTACATTTGGAAAACATGGCATTTTTTTCCAGGGGGGGCTGGGAACAATGAGTCTTCAGTCATTCTTGGTGACACTTGGTGAGGACTGCTGACCTTCTGTCTCTTTTTCTACACTGTGTCATTTCAGCAATATCAGGCATTTCAGGAAGCTGTAGCTTTCGTCATAATGCATTAGCAAGGCTGATGTATCCAGGCAGCTTGGAATAAGGGGTAGGGTGATGTTTACTGGAGCTGCTGATTGTCCCCAGCTTTGCAGTTGGTCTGTGTGACCATGTGTTGTCAAATACCAGCGGTCCAATGTTCAGAAATGCCTGAAGCTAATGTGTAAGCTGTTGTGTGCCAAGGTCTGCGTGTATCTCACAGGAAGCCTCGCAGCGATGTTTGGCAGATACGGGAGTTCCAGCAAGTCATCTTGACCACACTTGCTTCAGAAAATTATCCAATTAAAAGCTAAGCGTTGGATAAAATTGTCAGGAAAAAAGCAAGTTAAAGAAAAAAATCACCAGTTTGAAACGCATGTTCTGCCCATTACCTTAGAAAGGAGAACTGGTTGGTGATTTACACAAGCTCTCAGTTCTGTCATTTTGTTACTTATGAGTCAAATAAGACTGGGTTTGGAAAGATCTTTTGCATGCACAATATATTTGGTCATTCAAATGTAATAAGATAAGTAGGAACAGATGTAAATAAGAGAATTTATGGTGCAGCTGTACAGGAGAGGTATAAGCATTTCTCATTTTCTGTAGTATTAGAGATTTCGAATGCAACTTTGCTGTTTGACCTCCATGTACGGTGATTGGAGGTGGCCACTCAACTTGTGCTATGGTGGTTTCTCGTCTCTTGTTGGATACGAGTCTCATTACTGACTGTGGTGAACAGACGCTGAAGTTATGTGATGGGAGAGGTGTGGCAAGGCCATCTGCGTAGGTGTCACGGGCCGCTTCTGATGGGCTCACTGGGGACAGCGAGAAACAAAACTCTGTTTCAGGGTTGAGAAGAGGCACTGGCGAGAAACAAGGCGCCATTGGGATGGATAGAGAGATGGACAGTAGCTCCACCACATATAAGATAAATACACCATAAATTGTTATGGAATTAGGGTTCAATAGCAGAAAAACGCTGCAAATGTCAGGCTATGTAGCTATGTCGCTAAGTAGTCCATCCTGTCCGTCACCACTTCACCTATACCTATTTTGAGGAGTCGATTCTTACGGTTTACATTTTTCTCAGTGTTTTATTGCCTCTGGGTTTTTGGACATGCAGTGCTTGTCTTTGCGGTTAGTTGTAGATTAATTGTATGAATCATTATTGAAGTGCCGTGCTTCCCTGCATATTTTATTTCTGTGTGATTGGTATATTGCAGGGGGGTGGGGGGTCAAAGCCTTTACATAACACATTCTTTGAAGTCCTCATTATCCTTCAGTGCTTTCTGTAGACGGGTTTCGTCTTGCACGGGATCGACCACCCCCCCCTCCCCCCCGACAGCCGTGTTTTCATGTGAGCTGCTGCCAGGCCCTGGGGTGATTAGACCTTGAAGCCTTAATTCCTGGGTATGCGTATCTGTCTCCCCGCAGGAGGTCGGTGAGCCCACCAAGGAGGAGAAGGCGGTGGCCAAGTACCTGCGCTTTAACTGCCCCACCAAGTCCACCAACATGATGGGACACCGGGTGGAGTACTTCATCGGTGTGTGGTCTGCGCCGCCTGGCGCTCCTTTCCTGCTTGCTGTGATGTTGTGTGGCATATTGGCGGCCCTTAAATAGCACTATCCGTAGCTGTGAGCTGTGTGTTTTGCTCAGCTAGCGTCCTGTCCAGATACGTTTGTGTGGCTTCTTTTACATGTAGGTGACTCCGAAGGAATTGGGGGTTGCTCTCTGGAGCCTTTTCATGTGTTCAGACAGCAGGGTCTTTTGGGGGCCTTGTTCGGCCTCTTGGGTGACGTGGCGGCCCCAGTGGTTGGCACTGTTGCCTCATATCTCTGGGACCAGGATTCAAGTATCCATTTGGGCAGTATGTTGTTTGTGGACTGGTGTGCCTCAGTGAGTTACATCTCTGTCTGTGATCAGGAGACCGCCGGTTCCAGCTTTGGCCTTTGCCGATAATTAATCACAGTTGGACCCTTGGGCAACCCCCAAAATGCTCCAAGGGGTGGGTAAATGGCCTGACCCTGTCAACGGACCCCAAACTTCATTCTCAGCTTTTAATGCTTATGCACATGCCTCAAAGGAGAATAAGATGAGACATGCCAGAAGAAGCGTTCCAGTGTAGCTCTACTGGGATTTGTGCAAATAGCAAATAACTAATAGCTTTGGTTGATTCAGGCATGTAAGGAGAGGGTCTGTGCTTGGTTTTGTACCCAAACCATATGGTTCTAAGTTCAATTCCTGCTTTCCCTTTTTGCTGAACGTGGGCTGGGTTCATTCCTGAATCAGCTATGGGATGAAGGCCAACGAGATCCTGTGATAATGAAGATTGAGACCAGTTTTCTCAAGCTGTTCAGTGCTGAAGTCTTTTTATAGTAAAAGGCCAAACATCTCTTCCTCCCCTCCCCCCCCATTTTGGTGTGACCCACAGCCTCCAAAGCGGTGGACTGTCTCATGGACTCCAAGTGGGCCAAAGCTAAGAAAGGGGAGGACGCCATCTTCACCACCAGGGAGTCTGTGGTCGACTACTGCAACAGGTGGGCTCGCCCCTCTGGCTAACGCCCCCCACAGGCGAGTCACCTGTGTGTCCTGCGTAGAATGTAAAAAACATCCTGCCCATAAACGGCAGATGCATATATACAAATGCGGGTTAAAGGTCAGAGGGATGACTCTTGGTTCTCTGTTGCCTAGTAACATGAAAAGCACCAAAGCACGATGATTTAAATCGCTAAGAGCCCTTAGGCAGCTGCTGTGTATATGAATAGCAGGGAGTTTCAATGGAGTCAGGGAGTCGAAACAGGAAGGGTCTGTGGTGAAAATGTCGCGATACGAAGCTCTATATATTGTTAGAGATTAAAACCAGCGGTACCACATCTGCATTTGTTTGTGATGCACGTCACTGTTTGCTGCACCGTGTGCAGCTTGTCTATGCAGGAAGAAAAATGTATGAAAGCGCCAGCTGGTTGTAAGTAGAAAGAGGAGCTTCCGTCTTCACTAGAAGCGCGGCTTATTAAACTTGGTTTTTCTAAAAGACTCACCGGTGCAGTCGTCGGTCCCCGTTTGCTCTTGCCAGACAGCAGGAGTTTAACAGACTGAAAGCTGACTGAAAACTTCGCTGGTCTTCATTGCAGACTCCTGAAAAAGCAGTTTTTCCACCGGGCCCTGAAGGTGATGAAGAAGAAGCCTGAGAAGGATACCAAGAAGGAGAAGGATAAGGAGAAAGATAAGGAGAAGGAGAAAGATAAGGAGAAGGAGAGAGAGAAGGCCAAGACGGAAATTGGAAAGGAGGAGGATAAAAGGGGCAAAAAGGAGAAGAAGAAGGAGTCAGAGGTGGCAGAATCAAAGAAGGAGAAAACGGTACGTAGCATTTACCTTGTGTTGCCTGGGATACGTGCCTTTAACCTGGGTGGGGGGATGGATGGATGAGCGAGCAGGGGGAGGTAAGGAGCATTTGCTGGTGACAGCATGTTGCCACACCCACCACATAACAAACTACCTCAGGGATGAGAGTGCAGCCATGCAGTGGGTGATACATCAGCACCACACTCCTTTGGAGTGCTTTCCAGTGGCTGCAGTGCCAGTCCTGCCACCAACCCCTGCATTTCCCTATAAGTTGGAGGACCTGCTCGCAGCGCTGGATGTAGATTAACCCAGGATGAAGAAGTTCAGGTGCCCAGCTGAGTAGGATCCCTCCTGGCATTCAGGAGATTCAAACCAGCAACCTTCCAATTGCCGACACAGGGCCATAGCCTCAGAGATAGCACTTTGCCAATGGATGGATGGACTGATGGTTAATATCGTGCTTGAAGTGGAGATGTGCAGTGTAAAGGGCACAGTACATGTTATTTTGTGTGTCGCTTCCACATTAAGCCTTTGTGTTGGCGGCGGTGGGGTTAGAGTGACACCTGCTGGTGAGATGTTCTCCACAAAGCAGGAAAGGGCCCATTTCACGTGTTCTTTTGTCCATCTGTGTAGGAGGAGAGCCCTGGGACTCCCAAGAAGAAGAAGGACACGAAGAAGAAGTTCAAGTTGGAGCCCCATGAGGACCAGGTGTTCTTGGATGGGAACGAGGTCAGTGAGACTGGAGCGGCAGATTTGGGCCCTGCCAGGGTTATGGGCGCTGATGCTGAACGTGTGATCCACCGCAACTGCTTCTGTACACGTGTACCCATCAAGGATCTCACCACAGTGGATCAGAACATCTTACCAATAGATTTCACTATCTAGCAATTAAGTTATGGCTGACGATGTAGATCCCTTTTAGTGGGCACTTGCCCTGTAGTATCGGTAGATCTAGAGCAGAACCAGCCATGCATCCAGATACAGTTGTTAAAAACGTGAACACATTTACAATAAATTACTGCATATTGATATGACTAACACAAGCCACATTTTCAAACATATCAGTATAATCTTATTTTATTCAACATAATATTTTCAAATATTATAGGTCGTGTAGCTGAAAACACACAAAAGTCAGATGCGGTGTGGAGAAGCACAGCTGTTTTGGGGAGGGGGGGTGGCTCAGAGAGGTTTGAGCTACATGCACAGTTGGTGTTTATTCCAAGCCGTAATCATTTGTTTGGTTCTTTGTCTTCTATCCTGCTTACAGGTGTATGTTTGGATTTATGACCCAGTACATTTCAAGACGTTTGCTATGGGACTCATTCTAGGTGAGTGTTTTCAGACAAGGAATTTTAACCGTTTAATCAGGTCACACTCTGATCCACGGAATAATGCTATAAGCACCGTTTAGCTGAAGCCTCGATTGGAGAGTCCCCACAGCGAGTCCCTTCTCTCTCTGTTGCAGTCATCGCCGTCATCGCGGCCACCCTCTTCCCGCTCTGGCCCACAGAGATGCGCGTTGCTGTGTATTACCTGAGCGTGGCGGCCGGCTGCTTTGTCGCCAGCATCCTTCTGCTGGCCGTGGGTAGGTGTCTCGTCCAGGACGCTCTCGCTGCACGTGGCTTTCAAACTGTCGTCCTGGTTGGGTGAAAATACCTCGTTTTCATATGGGTCGTGACGGGCGATGCGCCTAAAGTGAAGTGTTTAATGCGATGGTTGGTGTATCTTGCGTGTTCTCCTGGTGAGGCGTTCCTGCATGTTCACACGTGACATTGGGTCTTGTATAGTCACAGCTCTGGCATCTTCGTATTTTCTGTACTTAATAATTGTAGATTTTCATAGCTGTTAAAACCCAGGAGGTGGTAGTCTGGCAATGCCCAGCTGTGTGTTTACCCACCTCTGCCCTCTGTCCTCAGCTCGTTGCATCTTGTTCCTGATCATCTGGGTGGTCACCGGAGGGCGGCATCACTTCTGGTTCCTGCCGAATCTTACCGCAGATGTGGGCTTCATAGATTCCTTTAGGCCGCTCTACACGCACGAGTATAAGGGCCCACGGGCCGACGGCAAGAAGGCCACCTCGGAGAAGGCCAAGGCAGAGGCACTGGAGCCCGCGGCCAAGGAAAAATCAGACAGCGAAGAGAGGTCAGACGGCGAGAAGAAAGACGGCAACGGGGACGAGGAAGAGGAGGACGACGATGGGGAGGAGACTAAGGCGGCTGGGGAGGGTTCAGGGGCCGAGGGCCAGGGTGGCGACACGGACAGTGATCGGCGTGAAGACGAGGGATCGCAACACAGCAACGGCAACGACTTTGAAATGATCACCAGGGAGGAGCTGGAACAGCACACGGAGGAAGAGGAGGAAGACGAAGGAGAGTATGAGGAGGAGGAGGTGGAAGAGAGTGAGGCAAAGCCCTTGCCGGGTGAAACATAAACATCTAAAAAAAACTCCTACACTCTACCAGGACTCAAACTTCTACCCTGCAGAAGAGAAGCACTCGTTCTCGTTTCGGTTGAGATCTTCCACAAAGAATGCAAATGGGGATCCTAATTGTCATTTGGGGCAAAGGCAAATTCTCTTATTAGGTTCTAAGTTTCTCTCCCATTCTATAAAAAAACTAGAAAACTTTCATTCAGTGTTATTGGCTGGGGGGGGGGGGGGGGGGGGGGGGGGGGGGGGGGGGGGGGGGGGGGGGGGGGGGGTGGGGTGGAGGGGGGGGGAGGG
>JABFDZ020000047.1:4499254-4511640 GCA_019775955.2 Pollimyrus isidori | reverse complement strand
GCTGAGCACCTGGCGAGCCCCTGACTGGCTTCTCTCCGTGTCTGGGTCACTTGGATTTTAACAAAAAAAAAAGGGGTGTTAAAGCTGTGAGGTGCCTCACAGCAGGGCATACCCCCCCCCCCCCCATCCAGCCAGGCCATGAAAAACAACCCCCCACCACAGCAGAAGTCCTGACACACCCAGACCAGAGCGGCTGGTCTAGGATGCAAGTTTAAAAAGCCACGTCACACACAAAACCGTCCGGATATCCATCCCTGGCTATATGCTGAGGTGCACACCTCAGAGTGCAGCTCACCATCCTATAGAGATGAGAATGTTGAATCTTACCTTGTCCAGCACCGTCTTCAGTGGGTAGTGGAACCTCTCTTTAATTTCATCCAGCAGCTGCTTCAGGGAGGCCTCCTCCGCAGTGCCCAGGTACTTGCGGGCCAACTGCAGGTAGTATGGCCACTTTGCAGAGTCAAATCCCCAGTGGCAGGTCCTCTTGTCAGGCGACTTATGTGAGTGCAGCACAAACTTCTCTGGGGAGAACATCAGCTGGCACTCTATACACTGGATGCATGGTGCCTCCGGCTGGGTGTAGAACTGGGGCACGAACAGGCCCTGGCCCTTGCCCAAGCACTGGTGCTCCACCTGGAAGCTGGTCCCGCCCTCTTTCAGGAGGCCCTGAGCGGGTTCTGACGCGAGGGCGCGGCCGGGACGCAGCAGGGCGTTGCAGAGACGCTGGGCGTCAGTCAGGGTTATGAGGCCACAGGACGGTGCATTGAATGGCAGAATCCCCAGCACCTTAAGCACGTGCAGCTGCTCGGCGTTGCAACGGGAGCAGTAGACATAGAGCTCGTCGCACACCGCATTGATCTGCTGCAGCGAAAAGTCGCGCAGTACCGAGTTGAGCACTTGGGGGAGGCAAAGGCGCTTTTCTCCCCCCACCACGAAACAGGAGATGGACTCGCCCTCCAGCAGCGAGTGTGTAAGCTCCGTGGAGCTGTCGCATGGCACCAGCAATGGGCCACCCCCCAGCACGGGCGGCGAGGTCAGCGATGAGAGTGACCCTGGGGAGCCAGCGTGCTCCTGAGTGCCACGGGCAGAGAAGGCAGCGGGCCCACCCAGCGAGCTCTGACTGCTGAGCGTGAACTGGGCCAGCGTGTGCTTGAGTCCCGGGCTCAGGTCCAGAGCCTTGGCTCCACTAGCCACAAGCAACTGCCGCCTCCCTCCCCCATCGCCTGCCACGTCCGAGTCACCGTGGCACTCCTCTATGTGCTCCCGCTTGACCTTGGGTGTCCTGGGTGTTGATTCCAGGCTTCTCCTCTTCAGATTAATCTCCGCCATCACTCTCTTCTTAATTGGTGCATCCTCTAGCCTCTCCCTGTACAACCTTTTCATGCTGCCCTTGAATGAGGTCAAGTCTTTGAAAGCGGTTTTCAGACTGGTCTGAGTGCTCGCCATTGCTGTATCCCTAGCCCAATGCACCTTCAGTATTTAACTCCTACTGAGAGCCTCCGTTTTCCCACAGCTCCCTTTAAAAGTCACACGTCTTCAGATATCCGGATGCGTGCATGACTGCGACGGATGGGGGTGTGGCTTATTGACAGCGTGATTCCTGGGGAGGGCAAACAGATTGAAAAGACAAGATGTGAGAATGTCACAAACGTGACAACTCTCAATCTGGGCTTAGGTTTCAAAGCCTCACTTACTCATGCCATCACTATGAACAGCATCATCCACGAGTATAATAGGAATGCGGCATCTTTTAGACAAGACGAGCAACCATACACCACAGTTGGTAAATTTTAATACTTTACATTTAAAAAATGGGAGGTGGTCTAGATCAATCCCTGATGGTGAAAGGCATAGTTCCACAGTGTCTCAAAATACTCTGATCCTTCTTAAACCAAGCAAAACAAGCTGTACATAAATTACTTAAAAACGCTCTATCAACAATACAGCTAAAAGGCAATCCATCAAAAAAAAAACTATAATTAAATTAAGTAACTTTTTTTAATCAATTTAATAACAAATAAGTAACAGTGCGCGGTGACACATAACATGCCCCTTTGATCACATGAGTTTAAGAAGTGAATCAACCATGTTTTATTAATGGGTGGGTGGCAGTATAACAGAACAGGTTGCACCCACAAGGTAGTATAGCGTTGACTTTTCAGACAAAAATTTAATCAGAGGAGTATATGCGGAAAGCAATTTCAACTAGACAGTAGATAACTTATTTGCAGGACACCACAAACGAAGACGGCACAATATACTTCATGTATTACAGATATATCATACACACACACACATATACTATATTATATATACATGATACTATATATATATATGGAGATTATACACACACTCATCGAATCTCTATAAGAATCTGTGGGTCAAAATGACACGAAATAAATGCCGATCGCAAACAAAAAGAAGCGGATGGGGGAAGTAGAATAATGAACAAGGTCACACACAGTTCATGTGGTCAGGGAGCTTTCACAATGTGAGCTGCGGCACGGTTCGGCTGGGACCATCTACCGGCATCGACCTCCCTCGGTCTGTCGCTAAATTACCCCTCCCTCCCTCACTCATTTTCTGAATAGACCGCAATTCAAGGTTAAAAAAATAAAAGACGACCGTCTAGTAGGCGAGCCAAATGCCACCCTTATGATTGCTGAATTCACCGTAACGGGTGCAGGAATAAGGCGCCGGCGCGGTATCAAGGGGGCTCCCCGGCTCGACTCGGACACGGTCCCCCAGCAGAGGGCCGACGCAGAGAGACGTTTCTTTTTCGGGCTGCGTGCTCTTTTTCGCTTTTTTTACGTCGCTCTGTGCCGCGTTGGTCGGGCGACACCGATTTTCACGTCAGTTTTAGCCGCGTCTGTCTATTTTGCCCGTCAATCGCCCCCACCTCCCCACCCCGTACTCAAGAGAAACCAAGGGCATCGCGCACGCCTCCCCGTCCCCCGGCGCCCCCTCGGCCGAGGCTCTGCCGTCGCACGTCTGCCGTCCGCCGAGGCGAAGCGACCTGGCTAGGCTAAGTCAGACCTACGCGGGGACCTCCCGCCCGCCTGTCGCTCAGTAGAGCAGACGTCAGGGAGCCCCGCCGGTGTTCCCCTACGCCAGGCTCACCCGTTTTTTTTTATCATCGGAAAGCCTGCGAGCCGCGCGGCTAGACACAGCTCACCGCCGCGACGCCCGGAGCGCCCTTTAAACACGCTTGCTAATAGTAGCCAGCTGGCTAACTGGCGAGCGACCGGCACCGCGGCTGGTACCAAGGTAAACGTGCTGCCAAGAAGCCCCGTCGCCCGATATTAAAAATTTAAAAGAAAAGAGAGAAACAGTTCAATAATCGACGGTGGATTATCAGCCATAACTGTAAAACCAATATTCCATAATGCGTTTCAAGCATTATAATATTAAAAAAAGGACAGACTTGCCTTATCGGACACTGCTACCATTCCGTTCCCCTCACGTCCCCTTCGCTCTCTGCCCGACAGTCAACAAAACGCAGCCAGAGACACCGCCGCCGTCTCGCGACGTCACGCCCCAGCCTGATTGGCTACGTCAGCCGCACTCGGATCGGGCATGTCACGGAAACTGCGGGGGTGTCCGTCCGTCTCGCAGTCTGGGCCTGCGAACCTCTGCGGCGTGGATGGGGGAGGCGAGGGGGGTGGCGGGCAGCGATGGCCGTCGGAGCGCTGTCACCAGGGCGCCTGTGGCCCCCGTTTCCGGTGCGATCGTGTAGCAGTCGGGCTTGCCCGAGTATAACCGCTAGTTGTCTATAGTAACCCGTAGTGGCTTGCACTGGAAACAAGAGGCCATTTTAAAGGAACACCCATTACTTTCAGCTAGTGACAAAATACATTTTCCATTCCCGGATTATTTCTTATATCCCAACGTCGGTCTTTAGCTTGCATGACAACCCTCACATAAATACGATATTAAGTTCTAAGGATGATCAGGGACAACATTTTGGGGATATTTTTTTTTTACTCTACCCAAATAGTGGTTTGGTTTCCTGTAACAAAAAATGCTGTTCTCAGATCTAGGTTGTGCGTTCGTTATTGAAGCCCACACGTTTCCCTCAGAAGAAGCGCTCCAAATGGAAAATAAATGTTCTGAAGGCGCTTATTTGAATGCAAGACCGTAAATAATGTGTAGGAAATTAAATTGCGCCGTGGATACGTCTGGGGCTTTTTAACAAGGTAAATAGCCATTTCCACTCATTTTTATTTATCGTGTTGGCTCGAGTCCCAGTTAAATTTTTAGAACCAGCGTTTGTGGACTGCTATGTGCTATTTAGGGTTATATTTTAATAGCATAATTTATTGCATTGCGTGTCAAAGCTTACCAGTATAATGGCACCCATCATCTGACAGTATATTTCCTCGTGCTCAGTGTTCTTAAGGTGAATCGATCCCACAGAACAGTTTGTGTTGACAGGTATTTCGGATTAACGCTGCAGGTAATACACCTAATCACGTACGCCGATTGATGAGAGCCGTTGATGATGCACACTGATGCTGCAAGGGCTGGGTAGTACATGTAAGCTGTGCATTTAACATTTTGTATCGCCCAGAAGTCCGCTAATTAGCATAATAAAAACTCCAGTCTTAACTCTTGAAAAACCTGAAAATCCTGCAGTGTTGCAGGAGCTAAAAGTTAAAACAAAGGTGTTCAACATTTCAAAACGTTTTGGTGAGAAAGGTGATAAAAAATAACAACGTACGTTTGTGTTACACACCCTCACCAAGAATATTCACATTTACTTTTCTTCCCAGTATCACTAGGGTTTGTGATGCGTTGTTTTGCCTTGATTCTGGACATTCTGAAATTCTCTTAATATTTACCATGAAATAAGTAGTCCAATCGTAATTAGTTGGTTTGCTGCTGTCTACTTTAAGTTGATGGCAAAGGCATCAGAGATGTGTTATGAAAGCAACGTGCACCTAGTCTGGCAACTATGAGCAGAACCCATCGATTTTCGCAGTAAATCACTCTTGCTGTTCCCTGGGGGTAATTAATCCGTTTGTTATTATTGCTGTCAGTCGTTCGCTGAAAGTACTCTATAAAATCGTTGATGCAAAATCATTTTTATGCAGAACAAGGGGAATAGTGGCAGACGGCCGATCAGGCATCCAACTAAATGCCGCTGGGACACCTTATGCAGATCCCCAGCCTGTCACTTTGAGAGGCTCCCGGAGTCTGCGCTAATGTACCACCGAGAGGACAGCGCTCCGGAGACATAAATCCCTTATAATCTAAGTGTGTATTTGTGTTTATCCTAATTTAAATCACTAGGAACGGCTCCAGAACAATATAGTTATACTCAAGTATTCGCCACTCGTGTTCTACAGCTCATGTTTCTCGTGTGCTGCCGTCTGTAAATCCCAGCACGGCGGAAACAAAGAATTATGTTCACGTCGTATTTCTCTCCCCACGGGAGAGCAAGATCTTTTTCTTGCAACGAAGCCATGAACAAATAAAATAGACGGTGCGCAGTAATCCCCAATACGTCCCCGCCCATGTATATCTGCCTTTCATCAAATCAACACTGTGTAATAGCGTTGCATTTCTGGTTTGTCTGGTTTCAATCTCATTTAAAAAAACATAAAGTTTACAACTATATAGAAGTCAAGGTTGTAAACAACAGTATGAATAGGCCTGCAAAGATAATTGAGAGATCAGCGAAGTAGATTTTACATCCCTATTATGCATATCATTTACAATAAAATATATATCAAAGCGGAGCATTTGTACAGTAATCTAATAAAATGTAAACGAGGTGGTCACAGGAGTCTACATGCATCTTCAGCTACCGATTCCTTCACTGGAATAAGCTGTAATTAATTCGCATAGTCTTAAAATGTAAGCAATGTTTGCAATAAATATGAAATTTAAGTTCGTTATTGAAATTTATAAACGGATTATCCCCTTAACCACAAAATGAACGTCCCACTCGAATACCCTGTGGGCCCGTCACAAATTACTTGCTTTGTGCGTGATGTTATTGGCGTTAGTTTCTCTTGTACTCATCGTCTGAAAAATTTACCTTGGATGACTCGATTCAAACCTTGACAGCTGAACTATTTGTTCTATGCCGTTCCTTGCTGCAAGACCAGTGTTAGTTCAACATAATCTTAAAATCAACTGAGAGCTTGCACTGCTAAAACTGACACTGGCTCTGCCTGATTAGTTTGAAAAGATTTAAGTTCAGCTCACGCTAAGAGAAAATCCTTCCCAGTCAACATCCAAAATACTGAAGCTGAACAAAAAAAAGTAAGGAAATGATTTTAGTTTCGGTGGATTCCACCTATTAGTTAAGGTCATCAAATCCCATATCGCAAACACACCACAGTGTCAGAGTGACATAAGTCAATGTATTTGGAAATAAGGGGCCATCTGCAAATTACTCGCAGTCATCTCCCAATTGCTTTATTAATGTAATTGAGTGGCAAGTCACCACTGCTAGTGTTACAGTTCTCAAGCAATGATCGATTAAAAATAAATTGTGCAAAAAGGCAGTTCAGTTCCGCAACTCCTCCTTGCATAGTCCACAGCCAATCAATAGCACACAATGTTCACCTAAGTATGGGCTTGAAAGGTAGTTGGTTAATCAGAGTATTCACTGGCAGAACAGATCAAATACTAACGCTCGGCAAGAATCACAGTAGCCGCTGGCCTACAAGCAGCACTCCTAAAGAGAGGATGTCACTTCACATGGTGTTCTGGGACTAAATCAATTACCCATTTAAAGGCAATTCCAGCCCCCAGAACTGGGTTCACTACTGATTTAGAGAAACTTTTCTGGAAGGAAGCACAGGGCACATCTACCCAATGGCTAGAGTTACAGCAATTTCCAACAACGTGCAAAGAATCGTGCTTTAATTTGTGTGCGCGTAACAATGGGCTGTGCAGAGACATCAATTTCTCCACGGAAAAACTGCAAGAATAAAAACAAAATCGACTCTGCAGTACATTTTGGCAAATAATCAGAAGTAATTTACCCGCACTGACACTTGCACAATCCTATCCGGTTCTTATTTATTTTTAGTATTTTTTTTCCATAAGCAGGTTACCCCATAGACAAAATTAATAAAAACAATGGATTTTATAAAACATTTAACATGCGAAAGAGAAAATGCTCAAAACCCAAAAGAAACGGCTAGTGTTTCAATTGCCATCCTGCCTGTTATGAAATTTTCCAGTTTTAAAAGATGAGCGAACAGAAAACCAAATTTATCAAGATCTATAATTCATGCTTCTCCAAAATTGAATTTCTCATTTTAAATTACATTCTACAGCGGTCATTTAAAACTTCCAACATCACTCCTAAATAACTGGTTTACACCATATGTTCATATTTACTGAGGAGACATCTACATGTATATACAGGTACATAAAAATATTTACGTCTAAAATATTTAAGTCAATAGTGAAAAACACGCAGAAATAAAAAGGAAAAAAAATACTGAACTTCCAGTAATCAGAAAATAAAACATGCAGAAGTGTTTTTAAAAATAAAAAAATAAATAAATAAAAAAGCAGCTAAAGAAAGGCAAAGTGAGACATCATGGGAAATGAAGGCATTCCTTGTTCTTCCGCAACAACTACACAAGTCTCACCTTGAGCCGCACGTGAAGGACCAGTCAGCAGGGCCTCAGAGGCCGAGCGTCTGGTCCTGCGTGACTGAAGATGGCATGGACAGCCAGCCGCGACGCCGCTACGCTCATATTCCAGACATGAGGGTAGAGTAAATGTCCTTCTGTTCACAGTTTTTAAAAGAGTGATCCCTTCATTTTAGACTGCCTGCTATGCGATTTCAACTTTTCATTGCTGACGTGAGCTCAAAATTTACACTCACATAGATTAAACAAAAACGCGCGCACACACACGCACACACACACACACACACACACACACACACACACACACAGAGTGGACCGCTCCAGTCCTTATAACAAACTAGGCCAAGCATAACACTTGTGCACTTTGCATATAGACTTTTAATTAAATAAAACATGGAAATA
Organism: Pollimyrus isidori; assembly: GCA_019775955.2. Taxonomy (NCBI): domain Eukaryota; kingdom Metazoa; phylum Chordata; class Actinopteri; order Osteoglossiformes; family Mormyridae; genus Pollimyrus; species Pollimyrus isidori. The sequence continues at coordinate 4,503,619 of JABFDZ020000047.1, read as the reverse complement.
GTTTAGCGTTATTTTCTTCTTCTTTTTTTCAACTTAGTGTTTCCCCCTCTCGACTACTGGACTTAAGTTTCGGGGGGGCGGCGGGGGGGTCTTCTAAGAGTTTATGCCTTGAACCGTGTGCATATATTCAGGCTTACAGAGTTCAAGACCTTGAACTGACATGTTCACATAGAATACACAAGCCCCCTCGACAGCTGAGAATTGCAAACATGCTTCCTATATACCGCACATGTTTTCCTCCCTAGGCAAGGTAACCTGGAAATGACCTCAAATCATTGCTTTCCATTATCTAGCCACGTCAGCATCGTTAGCGTTACAGTGCTGTCAACAGCCAGACAACCAGTGCGAGTTCATGGGATACAAAGGTCAATAATAAAATTTAAAAAAAAAGTGACACTTTAGGGATAGTGGTTACAAATGGCAGGGACTGAGAAGTTTGGCGATTAGCAGAGGAGGATAAAGACGCCAGTGAGATGTGGCAGGCAGGGTCGGTAGGACGGAGGCTCCAGGGCAGCGGGCACCAGCCACATCCTCACACGCACTCCTCGGCGGACATCAGCAGCGGGTTAATGTACTCAAAACCCTCGAATTCGGACTGGTCGATCTTCCTGACCACGTCGCTGCGGAACAACAAAGCAAGAACTTTGCCTGAAACGGACTCCTGTCAATGCCTTTCCCACCCTTTTGTCGTTTGCCAGTATTATAAGTTGACTGCGTGAGACCAGAAATGTTCCAGCACTCAAACTCACTACAACAGTATTTCCCAACCGTGTCCTTGGTGACCCGCTGGAGGTCCATGTTTTTGCTCCTCTCCGGCTGTATGGGAGGGAGCATAAACATGGGCCGCATGTGGGTCCCCGAGGACCAGACTGGGAAACACTGCACTAGAATGTGGAATGTACACCACAGTTGGACAGAAACAGCCGACTGTCTGGCATTATTGTCACCAGGTGACCAGCTGGTGTCCACAGGAGTGCGGCCAACTCACTCGTCGTCAGGTGTGAGCTGGATCGGCTCGTTGGTGAACTGGGCGTCGAAGTTGTCCAGGCCAAACTCGCCGGAGATGTTGGGCTTGAAAGGGGGGACTACCTGCTTATGCTCCATCTGTGTAGCGGTTGGAGAGAGAGGAAGAGAATGAGGAAGCTGTCAGACCAGGCAGCGTGTGGGCCTACCTAGCTGTGACCCATGTAAATTTAATGTAAATACCAAAAGTAGTAGTGTCAGGTTTTTTAGCTGGATATTTTTACTGGTGCAATTCAGGTTAAGTATTTTTCTCAAGGGTGCCTCAGCTGGGCCTCTGGGGAATTACGCCAGCAGCTTTTAAGTTATATCCATATCTGCAGCACAGTGCCTGCTGGCCCAGATGCGTGCAGCTCCTCTCCCTGCCTAAATAAATGAACTCCATCTGAGACAGCAGGTGACTCGTGACGAGTAGAGCACTGCAGTGGCGACGTGGCTGACAGGGCCACATTTTCTAGACGCTCCCCCTGCAGGCAATCAGCAGTAACGCAGCCAGTGACATCACATGGTTGGTGGGGGGTGGGGTTGTGGCTGTTAAACCTGATACCACAGACAGACACGCTGATAAGCACTTTTCCACTGCCCTGCAGGCCAAACAGACAGCAGTCACACTAGACTGTCTAGTCGTTTGCGTCACAGAGCTCGCAAAAAATTCTTCGTCGCTGGGTAGGAGTATCTGATTAGCCTTTACGGTTTGCTTAAGGAGGGACGGCACAGTGGCGCAGTGTTTGGCACTGTTGCCTCACACTAGGACCTGGGTTCAAATCCCCTCCACACACAATCCAAAAACATGCTGAGGTTAATTGGAGTTGACATACAGCTACAGGCAATTTGGTATGAGTGAATGGTGTGTCAGTGACTGGAGTGTGAGTGTGTCCTGTGATGGGTTGGTGCCCCATGCTGGGTTGTTCCCACCTTGCGTTCATAGAACTCAGGATAGGCTCTATACCCCCCCCTCTGAATAGAATAAGCTGTTACAGAAGATGGATGAAGTTTGCTTAAGGACACATTTTATCCAGTCTTCCACAGTTTTCACATTTTATACAGCTGCTAAACATTTTTAAGCAAGTGGGCCGATGACCTAAGACCAAATTAGGACGAGGTCCCTTTAAACTCCATACCAGCTTTGCATTTCCAAAAAAGGGCCTGAAGAAGCTTTGTTGAATAACCCACAGCAAATCCTAATATCTGCTATCTTAATGTGCTGGTGAATATGTGAGAGACGTGACTCACCAGCTCCCAGTCCACATTGCGGAAGAAGGGATGCCCTTGAATGTCAGCAAAGCCAGTCTGGGGATGGCAACCAAGGCGTTCCTTGGGCTCCTGCAAGGGGGTGTCGACAGGGGTATCAGTTATCCTATGTCACTCCCCAACTCGGATGCAATCGGATTGGCTAGTCTGTACCTTGTTGAGGAATCCTTTCAGCACGCTGGCCGCCTTGACTGACAAGGACCTGGGGATTCTGATCTGCTTCTCCAGGATTACTGAGGGAGTTCAGAGAAAGCATGAGCTATGAGTCGCGGCTTGTGAATTCCAAGGCTTTGCTGGGAGCCCACATGGGATGTAGGAGAACGGCAGCAGCTACACCCAGTAGATATCAAACCCTGTGCTACATCCATGTTTCCCTAAACTAGACCATGTAACACCTCCTGATCTGAAGGGCCAGAAGCCATAATGCAGCACACTACCCTGCGGTGGAACAGACCTGCCGTGAACCACAGTTCTACAAAAACCGTTTCATTCTTCAACAAGGGACCTAGACTGATACATTTGGCCTTGGTTTCAGCCACAAATTCCTCACCGTCTTCTGTAGCTTCAATTAACTGAATTTCTTCATACACCTTTACATATATATTTAATGTGATGGCACACGCCCTCTGTTTGGGCTCCTCCTGAACGTGTCTGATGCGTATCTGTGGATGTGCACCTTGGAAGAGGTAGTCCTCAGTGTTCTGGTCGGGGTTGTCCGAGCTGCCCACGATGTCAAACGGCGAGCGGCCGGCCATCATCTCGAACATGAGAACCCCCAGTGCCCACCAGTCCACACTAAAACCTGGTTGGGGGGGGGAGCCAAAGTCAATACCCGCGTGTTTGTATGTGCAGCAATGTAACAACGCATGTATACCCTACCGTACTCCTCTCCCCGCAGGATCTCGGGGGCAATGTAGTTGGGTGTTCCACAAAAGGTGCTGGTTGTGTCTCCCGGCCGCAAGCCTTCCTGCAACACAAAGTTCCTATCAGCACACAGACCCCCTTCCCCTGGAGGGCTGCCCGGGATTACCCAGAAGCCTTTTCACCACGCTTGCCAGGATCATATCGGCACTCAGGCGAAATGTACTCTGGCCTGGCAGCTGGCCCTTCCGACGATCCAGAGCTGCTCGTATCGCCTTCCCGCCTGGGAACCGCGCCTGTGTTCCTGATATTTCCCGTTTGACGTCGCTTTCCCCTCTAAAGCGGTTTGAAATGGCACCCAGAAGCACGAGCGAATAATGTGGCCAGTTAGCCAGGCAAGGCGCGGCAGAGACACGCACAGACCTTGCACATGCCGTAATCCGTGAGCTTGATGTGTCCTTCTGACTCCAACAGGACATTGTCCAGTTTCAAGTCCCTATAGATGATTCCATGCTCATGAAGGTAGTTTAAGGCCAGGCTGATTTCTGCTGAATAAAACCTGAAAAATCAAGCATGACAAACACCCATCTCACCCAGTGTTCGCTCGGGTCAATAACTATTTTTTGGAAATTGTCACCTAGCGGTAAAGAAATATTTATCCATTGGCATAATGCGATTAAATGCTCAGGGTGTTCAGATGCTTTCACAACACAAGTTTATGGCAGATTTGATGCAGCTTGCTTTAGTGCCTACTCTATTCTCAGGACCTCAAGCCTCACCTGGCGTGCTCTTCTGGAAGCTTCCGCTGTCGCTGCATGTGGAACATAAGGTCTCCCCCATTCACGTATTCAATGACAAAGAAAAGTCTGGAGGGGAGGGAAGGGAAGGGAGGAATTACAACACAATCTCTGGACTAAGACATGAGGGTCTACAGTGGTTAATGAAAGAAGAGAAAGTCAAGAGTGAAAAACTGAAAATAAAAATAATTCCAAATAACCCGGTAAACAGGCATAGCCCAAGTTCAAAAACACACCAAATGGATATTTTAGAAAAGACAATTAAATTCTTGAGTTGGCAGAATGGCGCTGTATGAAGGAGGATAAGGTATATGAGTCAATATCACCATAAGGTGCCTTTGAGACTTCCCCATTTCATCAAAAAAAGCTGAGATTTTCCATTGAACTTCATATTAATTACATTAAGTACATGTTATACTGTTAGAAATGCATGTTG
>JABFDZ020000047.1:4481437-4492616 GCA_019775955.2 Pollimyrus isidori | reverse complement strand
CCATTAATGCATCAGTTACGTAAATGTTACAAGTGCTTAGTATAGTGGCATGGTAGTACAGTGGTTTATGCTGTCATCTTATAAAGCAAATTAGTTCCTGGTTCAATCCCCATAGCCAACGGCTCTGGGTTGATTTCACCTGTCGTTACTGTATATTATTTGATCTCCCTAAAATACTTTGAATCACATCCGCGTGAAATGTTCTGCACAAATACCCATATGTTGCCTTTTCTATTTTAGTAGTAAACTTTTAAAGTAGACAGTGACTAAAAATATAAAGGTATCTTTCTGTTCATACTATTTTAACAGATTTTTTTCCCAAATTACAGTCATTGCATTTCATGTTTCACTTATGTAACACGCGTACACTTATATTTTACAGTAAAATACAGTTATAACAGACTTCAAGGGACCTGGCAAAACGGTACATTACATCCAGAGTTGCTGTATGCCCAGAACACAACTACAGGACACCAGTTACTCATGCCACAGTTCAGCAGAGACACTTGTGGTATAGATTATTATATAGTACATGGAGTAATCCAACTTTACCTGACCAGATGCGTGACTATTAATAATCCCGACTACGTATCTGCACTGGATATCACCAGCACGCCAAACACTTTGCAGGCGGAACTGTATGTTCGTTATAGACGAACATAACTACAGTTAAAAGCGGCCCTGGGGACCAAATTGTCTGTCCATCATAAGCAAAATTCATTTATATGCGAGTCCACTATATCCGGTGCCTTTTCTGCATGTTTGTGAAGGCGCACGGCGGGGGCCAGCAGACCTCGTCCGTTATAGACGATATTCCATTATAAGCCAGTCCACTATAACGGGATTTTACTGTAACTATTTTGGGATTATTTGGAATGCTAAAATGTGATTTTATCGGCTTTATTATATTATGTATAAATCTCAGCTCTGTTCTCCATATTATGAAAGTATCACACAGAGCTTTACTTCAGAATAGATGGTTTTAATTCTCTGCTTTCTCGTTTTGCTTTTACTCACAGCACTGACTACAGGGTTTCATTTTTTAATATACGTATATACAAGATTCATTCTTCAAAAAAAATCATGTCATTTCAGTACAATTTACAGATCAACAAAAAATAATTGTGTCAGATGAGGATATATAATTCCAGATTACATGACATGAATAGTAAGATCGTGGAATTCTTTGAGACAATGCGAGACACTTATTCTGGTCCGGACCAGGCTTTTCACGGGCCTAAATAATAAGAATAAGTGGTAATTCAGCGGGGATTCATTTAAGACACGTTGATGCAACGAAACTCTCACTTAAGACTGACTTGTTGAAAGCCTACTTCATGGAATACCCCCCAGGACAACAACCAACGGCAGTAGCAGACCAGAGAAGACCCTAAATGCCAACCTATACCCTGTGACCTATGCCATTGGGAGAGTTAACACTGGTGCACTGAGGTATTCAGTAACTACACTAGCAAAATGCCAGGTGATACAGAATTCTGCATATTGCATTTGTCTTCCCACCCCACGATATATTCAAATGCTGAATCACACAATTAAGAAACATTTAACAAAGTATCCATTAATGGAATCCTGCTTAAATTTTTGCTGCTCCAAACTTCCCATTCACTTCTTTTCCATTTTCCCCTCTAAAGTTAGCGTCTATATAATTTTTAAAAACTTTTTTTGTCTTGTAAAGTATAAATAAACTTATTGGAGGTAAGTGAATCTGATGCGGTCATCCTGCGTGTTTTGTAGACCTGTGGCGATGATGCAATGGGTGGTTTATTCAATGTTAGATATAAATAGCGCTTCAGTTTCAATCAGCAATAAAAGTACACCGGGGGCTGTATTACAAAGCGGGGTTACTGGCTCATCAGGGTATCTTGTCGGATTTAAGGTAGCCTGGGCAAAATGTAAGTGAATGAATATGTAGTCCATTTAAACTGCGGTACCTTAAATCCGACAAGTTATCCCGATCAGCCAGTAACCCCACTTCGTAGTACAGGCACTTGGGATACTTGGGATGTACGTTTCTTAGCTCAAACCAATGCTACCAAGCAGACCAATCACAGTACTTGCAGTATGTGTCGCCACAAGGTGTAGTTAGAATTTTACCATTAATTGCCATATACAGACATTCATCTACTTACGAACTTTCAAAAATACGAATGAAGAGGACTAAATCCAAATTGTGTTTGTTGGTCTCCTGTTTCCTGTGCACATCATCAATTTTTCTTTCTGGGCGCCAATTCTGCCTAGTCCGATTTTTGGCCATTACTCCCGCCATGCAGCAGCGTAGCGTGCGTACTCCCAGCATCCTACTTCTTTGTACTTGTGTAAAATGATGTTGAGTAACGACTTATGAACAGCAAGTAGGAGCGTTGGTATACCCGTTAATTCTCATGGAAAGTATCAGACTTGGAATATTTCCAAAATTCTCCATCTTAACTTCCCATGGAATGAAAAGTTTCTGTAAATTTCCCACCAAACATGCATTTATATTTCTGGTGAGATGCACGTCAGCCTATGGTGTTGGCTACAGTGTAGGAGCCAACGCTATGCCTTTTGGCGTCGAGTCAATGCAGAAGCATAAATCAGCCTTAAAAATAACCAGAGCGCTGACCAGTTTGCTGAAGACTGAGGTGCCCACGGGCTCCTCTACATGAAGCCAATGACACCAATAAGAAAAACATCTGCCAGGCTGGGGAGCCAGCAGAATGGAGACAGATGGTCATAAAGCAAAAGCAACACCTTGAGGCAGATTCCACATGCTTTATTGCCTACAATAGCTGGTTTCCCCCAGCCCGCCCCAAACATTGAGCCCATTTAGTAGCTCCCCACAATATCAAAGGAACAGATAATCAAGACAGTCAGACAGGCTGAGGAGGTAAACCAGGCCAAGCTCTGAGAATGAGTTTGGAATCTCATTCACCTTCTATCGCAAAAAAAAAAACAAGGCAAATTAGAAACTTCAGACAGTCATGGCTGGGATGGTGCCCATCTGAGCGCACAACTGAAAACCTTCAATCCTCATTAATCAATGACGGGCATGAAATTCCCTCCCTGCCACCTCCTATCAGTGTTTGAAAAACACAAGCAGGAAGAAAGGTCTACAGCTGCAATTTGTTACCCAGGGGCGCCACACAACAGTTACTGCAAGGGTAAATGCGAAGTGAGAAAAGTATGTATCCTTAAGCTAAATAACCCCATCCTGAAAATCTAGCTGATCTGCATCTTAAATTCATTCATGGTGAACAAGGTGCACAAAATGCCACTGTGAAGCCAGCGATCATGAGCCCTAACATTGTTCACGTGCCGCACCACAAATGTCACAGCGATGACTGCACATGCCGATGACGCGTACGTAGTTTTGAGCCAACTGACAGGTACGACATTATCTCTCCTTGGCAGTCTGGGCACCTTTGTTGGTTTTGGACCCTACAGGTAAAAGACTGCTAAACGTTCACTGCCACCACGGGGCACAGATGAAGGATTAAGGCTGGCAGACCGGAAACCAATCACAGCGGGACGTAACGGAAGGGAGGGGTTTCCTATCTATGAGCAAACAACAAGACTGTGCGAGAGAGCAGAACTGATAAAGGTGTGTGTGCGTGTGCAAAGCCCTCCCACCCCTGCCAATTCGGCAGACCACAGTGCCACCTGGGTCTGGAGGCCTGCGAGGATTAATGCGCCAGCAGAAATGCACGATTCCCAGTGCAACACAGATTCATCCATGCACCATAATCTCAGACAGCAGGTTTTCCCCCTACTTAAACCACTAATAACCTCCACAATGAGAGAGAAGTCTAAATGAGTTCAATTAGGTGAATAATTACTTCAATCATGACCTTAAGTACTCAGCTGAACAAAAACTGTCTAGGGCTGTATGAATGCAAGACAAAATGTACAGATGCGGTTAGGAGCGATTAGTAATATTTTATTAACGTGTTCAGAAAAGTGAGCTGATATAAAAATGCATGGATGCCTTTCCTTGCGTCTGACCCTGTCAGCACATCTATCTAAATGAAGCCCTGTCTCTCTGCATGTTCTCCAAGCACTGATGGCACAATGATGATAAACAGACTGTCATCCCTTCCCCCACAGAATCAAGCCTATGAGCTTCCATAGTGCTTAAACACTTGCCTTCCTTCCATGTTTTTCTGATTCATCCAAGAGCTAGGCGGTATGACCAAAAATTTATATCACGGTATTTTTCAAAGTTATATCGGTTTCACGGTATAAGCCGTTTTTTTTTCTGTTCAAGTATGAATGGCCGTTTACCACATTTTACAGGACACCTCTTTGTTTTATGCTTCTGTATTATTCCCACATTTACTATATTATTTTATTATTGGCCATTGCGCCTATCCGCTACCTTAATGATAACATACGGCTTACATGTTTGTTGGCTAACTGCTTATAGATAAACGGCTAATGTCAAGCTGTGTACCGGCCAAGTTAACATTTGTGATAAGTGTTTAATAGTTCAGTGCTGCTGGAACGCGAGGTTTACTGACCATGAAAAATTTCTTACAAAGGCTGGGATGTCGGTCATTAAGATGCTTCTCCAGGTCTGACGTGCTACTTGACTTGGTCGCCAGAACTTTGTAGCACTGTTTGCATAGAGGCTTATCGACATCCTTAGCCTTTCCATTGTCGTCTGCAAAATACTTCCAAACGGCACTTTTGCGTTTTTTGTTTTGTTTTAACTGAAGCAGGTTGTGAAGTGCCTTCAACTGCAGCATGTGTCATGTTCGTGTGTTAACCAGCACAAATGCATTCAGTGGCTATTGAGAGGAGGGGAGGGGCTGTGCAGGTGTGTGTGTGTCTGTGTGTGAAAGCATTGTAGCAGTCCTGTGTGAAGTGTGGCGAATGAGCCGAAAACCACAAGGTCGGTATCAATAATGGTGAAAACGAGCATCTAATCAGATACTAATTTTTAATATGAATTAGTATCTGAGAATTGATTTTTTTGACAACCCCAATTTCTCATTATTTTCAACTCCAATGTCAGCTATATCTTCTGTTTCTGATCTTTCGTGGTAAATTTTTAGTGGTGCGACAGTAAAACAGTTTCCAGCTGCACCACTTTCCAAACATCGTGCAGGCTATTTAAACCGGTATTGCGGTATAAGAAAAATTCATATCGTAACAATAATAAAAAATGGTTTTCAGTATGAACCGGTATACCACCCAACACTAATTCAGCCCTCATGAGGATTAGCTGTGGAACCTCTCAAACAACAAAGATTAATAGGCCCCATTTTCACAATTTACTTAGCCAGAAAGCTTAGCTAAATATCTTACTGTAGCTCAAGGCCTTATGGGACTTGAACCAGCAACCTTCACATTATTAAATAGGAAAGGGAAGGGGAAAGTCACTGTCATTGTTGACACACCACACCACACATTGCACAACAATGAAATGTGTCTATGCATTTAACCCATATGTCACATAATATAACAGGGGGCAGCTAATTCAGCATCCGGGGAGCAGTATCTTGCTCAGGGTACCTCAGAGATATTTTGCTAGTCGGGGATTCAAACCGAAAATCTTTCGATTACGCGTGCACATCCCTAACCATTAGGCCACCACTGTCACTGAATCAACATCATTAACCATTATGCTACCTGGGACTACACTGGTATGGGGATCACACAAAACATTTATGAGTGGATCCAAATCCTTCCCAAGCACTGAACTCAGTATTGCCAAAAGAAAATATGTATTTGGGTCAGCAAGAGTGGTATCATGTCTTAATACATCCTCTAGGGCAGCACATCCATAATAGAGGAAGCTGTGGTCATCTCACACAACACAATGGGTGTCATGTCTTCACCAACATTCACAAAGCTAGCCATGGGTGAGAGAGGGTAAAACAAAACCACTAAGAGCCTTATGAGAAACTTAAGCCGGGAAACATCCATCTCAAAGAAAGCCGGCCAGACACCAGAATGCGGAGGCAGCGCTGGGCATCACAGCCCCTGTCGGGCACATCCCCCACAGCAAGCATCGCCAGGCCTGCTTGGACCTGCCAGTCAGGCAGAGTTACAGCCACTCTTCATGTCTGACATCAAAGGACAATGTTAAGGAAGAAGGCAAACCTTGTCATGCACAGAACTCATTCTGAAACAAATTCTAGGCTAACTTACACAGACGTTTCTAAAACACACACCTAACAAATGAAGATTCATATCAGCTGGTTAAAAATGAATCTAAGTACTAGTTGACCCCTAAAACATTATTCTGTTATAAACTAAACCGGGACATAAAATTAGGCTGTAGAGATATATTTTTTCCCCAAGAGACATTCCTTGCATAGCTTGCATTCTTGAGAGGTTATTTCAGAAATTGCTCACATGTTCTCCCTGGGATTTATGGAGGTTGAAACACGGGGACATACGAGTCAACATCCGTACCTGCATGACTTGTTTTTCAAGTCGCCCAGAGCTGCGACACGAAACCAGGCCAATGGACATTTTGAAGAAGGGAATATGGGCGTTACTGTGGCGGGAAAGGAACACGCGTCTCCAAGTCAATAATACCATAAAACTATTAAAACAGTACGTGAAACTACTGTGCCGGTGCCCCGCGCTTACTTCCATGTCTGGGGACGTGTTTCTTCCTTCCAAATCCAAACCCTGCGCTCCATATTCAGGATGAGATACTTAGGCCCATAACAATGAAACCGTAAAGGATATAACAGTGATACCACCCTAACTAACAGTATCTCACCACTTTTAAAACAATAACGGTCAGATAAAGGGGGAAAAAACGACAATAGTACAATACTAGTATGACAGACACCACTGGTATCAGTTAAAAGCCGGTAATACACTAACCCACATACCATATGTAATTTAAGGTTTATAATAACATGAGTCCATGGCGCTAATTACCTAAATGGGAAGATAGCTTGGTTTATGTCCAGCAAAATCTCACCTGGAGGATGATCTTCAGAGAGACGGAAAATGATGGAAACAGACAGATAACCCGTACTATCAGCAGACATTAAATCCACGACATGAAAACGCACACAGTCGAGCTACATTTTACTGTTAACTAGAGTCAACCAGCTTAATCTCCAAAAGAAGGGGGTAGTTTCACCTGGAGATCATCCTCCTCGGTTGTTAACCAGCTCACCTTAAGTCAGGAGCCATTCATCGCGGTGACTTGAAGCCGTTAACTAGCTCAATTATAACGTTGGGATAAAGTCTACGTATAGTAAGCCTCATACAGTAATGTTTATACAAAAAGGTTTTATATGAATACCGGTCTAGGAGGAAAACGGCTTCCCACTCACCCCTTGTAGTAAGCTTTTACCCGGACTTGGTGAGGATTTTCGCCGGGGTGGGACATGGTGCTGTCCCGCAACGTAGGCATCATAAGATTTGGGACGCGGAGATCCAGCCAGTTACCTTCGGCAGTCCCCTTTCCGTATCGGACTGGCTACAAAGGCTGAAATACTAAAGTTCAAAAACTCGAGATTTTTTACTGTTTTCCAAAGTTTACGGACACCCCCTCACAGGCGAACGCAACTTTCGGTTCCTAAGCGATCGAAACACTCCCTACTGCGGAGGCCCCACAACAGGCTGTTCTATCTGTGGAAGCTGTAGGGGTAAAAGGTACACTTCGTAAATTAACCGTTTCAAACAGCAAACTCGCCCAATACATACATTTCGACCTAGAGCATTGTGTTAAATGTGTTAAAGGACGACGCGAAACGCGCACTCCCATCAGAATACAGATTGAAATACATTTATAAATGCGGCCGCGTCCAAGATACCCCTATATTAGTAATTTGCGTGGGCTCGCCTACATTCCGATTATACCAATACAAACACTGTATTTGCTTTAACACAAATTAAATGGAGAATGCCCCACTTTCTGGTTGTTTCTTTATTCCCCCCGACAAGTTTAAATTATTGTGAAAATCACCAACTTCGAAAATGTATATTGCATGTAAACTACAATTGAATACGAGAACCTATTGTTTGGCTGACACGCCAAATAACTATGGAGTAACGATTCAATAAGGATTCCATCCATTGGTTGTAAAATACAATACAAGCGCCAATCAGAGTTTCAAGCGAGCTGTATTGAAAAAAATGTGAACGGGTAGAAGCGTTTCTTTCCTTTCCTGTAGTTCTGGGTATTGGAGTTTTAGGGCGCGGCATTGGCCCTTATGCATTAAAAATGATTGCAAAACGATTCCTCCATTCTCACAATGAAATTAAAAGATTAAAATGACCTGGAAAGCTTTTAGTTACTGAAATAATTTTTGTGCTTGTTCTAAACGAGCGTAAAGTCATGACAAAAAATGCCGAAGTTGAGTGGATTTACGTAGGTTACAACACATCAAAAGCATTTTCTAATATAAACATAGGTAATATAAAAATACGTAGGCCTACTTTGCCAACTGTGAGAAAATCTGATAAAAAATCCGAGCCTGTAACATGTTGGAGTCTGGCCTTATCTGCCGAGTCCGTTGATAAGAAGACGATTCACGCTAGAGTCGCTGGAAGTGTTGCAAATCACATGATTTTATTGCGCTATCAGATTGCAATCTGGGAGCGACTATCAGACATACATTCAGCATGTACATCAAGAAGCTCAAAGTATACCTGTCCAGTCTTACTTCTTATAGGAAGGAAGCCCCCCCCCCCCTCATTTCGTATTATTCCATCTATATGATTACATCATTTTTTGTTCTAGTTTGTGTTAGCCGTATTCCCCCCCATTTCTTTATGGTCCTTTCTCATGGGCTAAAGATGTTCAAGGACAGTCAGCATCTGTGTGCCTGTCTCTCTTCTCCGGTTTGGTCAGGTCGCCCTGACCTAACAGAGTGCTGGCCAATTTCTATTTTTGATTACTTTCAGTCTTATGAATGTTCTTCCCCATTTTGTTAGTTGTCTGCGGCCTTAGAGGCTTTAGGGGCCTTGTCTACGTATTCCACTATTTGTTAGTTGTATTCTTCTAAGTGAAGGTGTTAGTGATGTCCTTTATAAGATCTGTTCCCACAAACATCATAATTGAGCATAATGACATTTTATGAGTCTCTAAGACAATAGGCCACTATTATCAGATTAAAAATGTGTGTGTGTACTGTCAAACACCGTTTCATTTCTATATAGTCTTATTTAGATTCTTTATTCAATGTGGAAAAAATAGCTTTAAATTAGCAAAAAAGCTTTTATGATTTGTTCAATTTTAAAGAAATAATTTATCCCGTCATTTTTAGTTGACTGTTTTCTGAGAATGAAAATTAAAAAATAATACATTATTTGTAATAATGTATCTCAAAATGTTTTTACTTCTGGACTTCTGTCCTAAGAGCCAATCTCACTAATCATGCACTGCAGAGACGAGTAGAATGTCGTCGTGCCCTGCAGTGGTCAAGCCTAGTACTACCGTCGCTTCGTGTTATTTTGTTCAGAGTAGTATTTCTTTACATTCATTCATTTTAAAAATGTACCAGCTGTAATTGTTTCTATAACTCCAATTATGAATTTAATCTTCCACACAGCACCATACTCTTTTTCTACCTGGAACTACAGCAATAGACAGTAAGCTTTCATTACGATTTAGCTAGGACAATTTCATATTGAAGTTTTGTGCAATTCTTGATATTTTTAAGCAGATTAAATCGTTGAATGCAGCATTGCTCTGTGAAAATAAAAATCAAATACAAACTTTAATAGAAGCTCTAAATTAGCTGTAAATGCATATAGAATTATAGGAATTCAAATAACTAAATGCTCATTAAAATACATTCAACGTATCTTAACTCCTAGAACAGACCCAGTGTCTTTAGCTGTTTTAACATTAGATCGTTTCATGTTGTTTATTTGTATTAAATGAGTATACACATTGAATATAACTTTCCATAAACAAGGCTAATTACCTTATCGTCATCTAATTAAGATATTGAACTGGTGTTTAATGTTTTGTAAAACTACGACGTTCATGCATATAATTACAAAAGCCGTATTTTAATATTCAATTTTAAAATATTTATTTTTATAAGAAAAGGCATGATGACGTTACTTGAAGCAGCTTTTTAATTAAAACGTATATCAAAGGATGCAAGGGCAAAAATAAACCTTAAAAACTTGAAGCCGTCCGCTTGTGTATGGTCCTCCTACACTCCGAGTGGTGCTCTATCTGTTTTTTCATTCCGACTGTACGTAACGTTTTGTTTTTATCTCCATTTTAGAGAGGATTGACGCATTAGAACATGACTGGGACCGTGACAGTCTGAACCGGTGGTACGGTCATTTCAAGATGGGTTATGTTTAATTTTATTTCCAGACAGGTAACGAGGATAATAGAGAAACTTGATGCTTGTGCATGGATTGCGACATCATAGTCAAAATGATTCGTTCGAAAGACAGAGGTGATGTGTTCAGAGCTGTCAGTAGAATTTACGTGGCGTTTCATCTTTATACTAAAGAAATTATTTTCATTATTTATACCCGGGCAATTCAGTGATATAGCTGCATTTAAAGAACCTCGAGCTTGTACGCGAGAGGGTGTGAAAAATGCATGTCAACCCCAGAAACCCGGCTACCTCCAACGTCTCATACAGCAGCTAAAATATAAGCGGCGCAGCTAATGAAAAGATCGTTCTCTCTGAACCATGTGTATATTTGCGTCTTACTTTTAAGGAACACACTATTCAGTAATATGGTAAGCCGCCGGATTTTTTTTGGTAGGGGAGTGGGTGTGTTTGTTTTGTTTTTTTTTTGGGAGTGGGGGGGGTTCGTGGTGGTGGCGGTAAAGGAGTGCAAAAATCCATCAGAAAAACGGGAGATAATATCTATTGATTAACTCACGCTTGTTTTCATTGGATGAATCATTAGTATTGTGAAAAAGAATTAAACCTATGAATGCCACTAATGCTTGTATGTAATATATTATATATGTTCACAAAATCATATTTCCTTTCTGTTCTGTGGAATGTTCAATTATAGGTCCCTACTATGTTTTAGGTATCATAAAACTCCTGATATATTAATTTACAGGTGAACACTTGTCTTTACAATCCGGAGAGTGCTACTGCAATCCGCTGACAAGTCTTCCCGTTTCAGGCTCGATCTACATTACAGGAGTAGTACCAAATATACAACCAAATATATTCGCGCAGTAGAGTCTTTGCAATCCCGTTAATCACAGTTT
>JABFDZ020000047.1:4447686-4457874 GCA_019775955.2 Pollimyrus isidori | reverse complement strand
CAGCGCCTCACCCTTTAGGCCGGCCTCGCCGGTCCGGGGGCTGGGGGGCGGGGGCGGGGGCGCCGCTAATGCTAACTGCATGCTAAGGTCACAGACCACCTGCATGCAGCTGGGGGAGTCCAGATGAACATACAGTGTGCAGGAAGCAGCATTTGCTATAAATGGGCTTGTTTTTCAGCCAATCAGCAGCGAAACCCCGACAAATTCCTGAGACAGATGCATGATGGACACTCGCAATCACACACAGCTTATTTGCAGGGCTCAACGGCACCACCCCCCCCACCCAAGCTGGGCACTTACCCACGAAGCACCACACGGTGAAGCGGATCCAGGTGATGCTGGAGAGCTTGAGCATGAGGTACACATTGACGAGCATGGCGCAGGCGGGCACGAAGGGCACGCAGGGCGCCATGTAGGGCAGCTTCTTGGGGTTCTCGGGCTGCTGGAGGATGACGAAGATCAGGCCGGCGCCCAGCAGAACCATCAGTGCCACCAGCAGCCCTGCCCACCAGCTGCCTTCCGAGATGTAGTCGGAGCCGAAGATGATGAAGGAGCAGAAGAGGAAGATGAGGACGAAGAGCAGGATGACGCAAGTGGTGACGGTGTGGCCGGTGGCGGGGGTGGGCCGGTCCATCTTGCTCGGAAGGCCCAGGCGAATGCGAAGGGTATAATACCGCGGACCCAGAAGCTTCTTCAGCTTCCGCAGGTGGGGACTCTCCGACTCGTCGGCCTCGATGCCCGTCCCCATGTCTACCGTGCCGTAGTTGGGGTGGCTGGAGTTGTAGGCCGACTTGTCGGGCTTGCCGATGAGCATCTCGTTGTCACCCAGCGAGGGCAGGTTCTTGGCCCCACAGGTGTTGAGCGGCGCGCCGCCGTAGTCGTCGGCCTCGCTGAGCGGCGAACACGCCTCCTTCTCGCATTCGGCCAGCACGCCCTCCTTCCTCTTGGCGCTCTCCTCCGACAGGAAGTTGACGAAGCCGTGGATGTCGCCCTCGGGCTGGTAGCGCAGGAGCAGCACGCACACGGACACCAGCGTGTAGGCCAGCAACGTGCCGATGGACATCATCTCGATCAGGTCCCGCAGGCTCACCAGGAGGCCCAGGAGCGCCGCCAGGAAGCCCGAGACCACACAGGCCACCGCCGGCGTCTCCGTGTAGCTGCTGACATGCGCCAGGAACCTGAAGGCGCAGGGAATTCATCACAATGGAAGCGAGGTCTGGTTTTACTCGATGGGCCTGATCCATCCACTCACAGAACCTTTACATTCTGCCAAACTTCTAGTAAAATGACTTTGTTAAGCTTAGCGAGCAAAATGGTAAAGAAAAGAATAATGATAAGATGGGATGTGGATACTGAGAGACCACAACTGGGACCGGTAATGGCCAGAGAAATAGGGATAAATCCAGACCATGATTTTGTTTCAACCAATGTAATAAGTCACAGCCGTGGAGTACTGGTTGGGAGAAACAAAAATTCTGGATTTTTGCTTTCTGGACATGAAATGTCCACCTTTTTCCACAGCCTGAAGCTCCTCACCTGAAAAGCAGGCCGTCCCCGGCCATGGCATAGATGACCCGTGGCATGGGGAACAGCGAGCCAAGGAGGCTGACTGTCAGCCCGGCCACCGAACCCACAGCCACCACGTACTTGGCTGCCTGGAAGCCGTGGATGGAGAACATCTCCATGAGAGGAGCGTCGGCGTCGATTTCGCTGTAGGGCACCATCAGGGTCAGTATGACACTCACCTGCAGACACATGGGGGAGAGAGCTATACTTCAGGGGGTGGATTTTAGGTGTTACAAAGGTCCTCGATGCTCGACGGCCTCTGAAGCTCCTAGCCTGCTGCTGAACGGGTGAATACTATGTCATGAAAGAGCATGTGAAGAGCCCATCAAACTATGTGCCATTGTAAAGAAATGTAAAACAAAATGAGTTACATTGTTGGTTTACACAAAAAAAGTTCTTGCTCTCTTGCCATTTTTTTATAAATATGTTTAGTAAAAACAACCTGGTGTCCTTGTGTCTGCATGCATACACCTCCAAGTTGAATTTTTCTAAATGAACTGACTTAAAGGTGATGTTAAATGATTCGGGGTACTGAGATACTACAATTATTAGTTTATCTCCCAGGTTGTTAAGGTTTCCAATTCGCCGAACCTACCCATTAAATTATATCTGATTGGATGCCGCTTCGTTAGGGGTCAGTGAACTAGGTGAAAGTTCAACTGATTCGAAAAATAATTTCACCGCATATGACGTGGGCACAGCCTTACTGAGGAGACAACTGAACTGTTAGCTGAACGTTTGATATGGGACCAGCCTAATGAATTGGGTGTGGTCCAGTTGTATAGGTGTGGCTCAGTTGTGGGTGCGTGGTCTACTTGTGTGGGTGTGGTCTGCTCATGTGGGCGTGGTCCATGACCACCCACATGTTCCTACATCGGTAACGCATGCCAAGACTTAGACTGGGCTACGGGCCCAGACCACTCACCACTCAAACTGAGTTGACTGAACTTTCCGGAAGCCATGAACCCTTAATCCCTTCTGTTATGGATTAAAGAGAGGTGACTGCATGTGACAGAGGGAAACTGAGAGGGACAGGGAGAGGTGGATTGAGAGCACCCCCCAAGCTCGCTGCCCGGCCACATGTCTACAAGGTTGCAAATTCCTCCAGTTGTTCTATGACTTCCGAAATCAAAATTTGAATAGGAACAGAGTTATTTAGTGCTGTTGACAGAGAGTGCAAGAGGAAAGCTCAATGTGTGCAAACAAAAAGCTAAAACTCGACTTGTGAAAGATGGCAGGTAGTTGGGTGAGGCAATAGCACAGGAATGTGTTGATTGGTAGATGGTAGTGAGCCTAACAGTCTCAGCCTTTGACCCATGGCGGGGCAGGGTGGGAAACAGAGCAGAGATCTTCCGGTTTCTGGAACCAGGTGATAAGGGTCAGTGAGACCTGTTCCAAAGTGGCTCTAGGGGTCCTGAGAGGCATGCTGGGTACTCACAGAGACATAGGCGGTGAGGCAGGTGACCAGCGAGGCGGTGATGGCGTAGGGGATGGAGGTGTTGGGGCTCTTGGCCTCCTCCCCCGTGGTGGCGATGATGTCGAACCCAATGAAGGCATAAAAGCAGGTGGCGGCTCCTTGCATGACCTTGCAAAAACACATGTTTCCACGGTTACTTCACCCCCACCCAAGCACCTGTGCATCAGGGTGGGTAACTGAAAGGGGGCGTCAGCAGGAATTCTGGGAAAAAAACTCAATTTCAGCAGCTAATTACCTATATCTGTGCAAATTGTTTGGGATCCTTCAAATGAATCATTCAGAATGCACATAAAAAGAAGTTTTACTTCATATGAATGTGATACAGCCAGTTTGGACTAAATCTTATCATGGTTTCCGGATCTATGCCAGAGACTGTCTGCATGACCTTAATACCTGAACAGATGCTTTGTAGACAGGGTGTACCTCACTGGTACACTCTGTGGCAAGCAAACTGCTGCCTTTTCAAATTGCTGCCAATGCCGTACCGCATAAGCAGGCCACTGCTAATTAGTGAAGCGGTGCATCTGTCCCGTGTGCATAATGGGCCAGGCCTTAGGCCCTCAGTGGCCAGCAGGGGGCGCAGGGCAAAGCTATCTTACAACAGACGTTGGATAATTCAGACCCATCCTGTCCCATAGAAAGAGCCACAAAGTGTTAGTGCTTACCCCGGACCAGCCGAAAGGCAGAAACCTGCCTTCGTCCCAGTTGGCGCCATTGACGAAGAAGAGGCCGGCGATCATCATGAAGACCCACACCACTAGGTTGATGACGTTTAGCACATTATTGAAGCCCACCGAGTTCTTCACGCCCAGCGCCACGATCACCGTCACCAAGATGCCGATCAGCAGAGCCAGTAGGTCCGGATATGACTGCTCTCCTTTGCCTGGTGGCGGGTGGATGAGATAGGCAGTTGATTATTTTTCCTTCTCAAACACACACATTTTTGGATTCAGTTTTTCTTGTAGCATCATCCCACTGAGCACTTTATCAGTGTAATAAACAACTCTTAGCGTCACCCCAGACAAACTTGATAAAAGATGGAAAAAAAAAAGCTTAGGGACATCATGCACTTTAGCAGAATCAAAAGAATCTGTGAAAAAGAAGAGCATGTTAAAAACGACAGCCCACGTGACACGGTGCATACACCCCCACAAGGTCAGCTTTTCAGTAGCTGCTAGAACGAGGAAAGTACGCATACACACACACACACACATATACGCGCGCACACACACACACACACACATACATAAACACACACACACATATACGCATACACACACACACACACACACACACATATACACACACTCTCTCTCCCTCTCTCTCTTGCTCCTGTAGAGCAGACAGCTGAGGCTTGACAGAAATACCTCTCAGCTCACCAGCTTTTAAATTAGCTGGACAAAGTTGGCCGTGGCTTTACAGGGAAGGGAAGATACACTTAAACCTTTGCACTATTTCTGAAAAAGGCTTGCTTTGATGACAACCCCCCAAGTTCTTAATGAGGGAGGGGGGGTTATTTGACCCAGGCATGGCTGATGAAGATAAAGTCCCCGCAGCCAGGATGTAATATCACGTCTCATGTTGTCTGTCTGTATTTAACCGGGTCAGCTGTAAGCTGTATGCCCCCCCAAGGACATGATAATAAACTCTGGGGGCAGGGTTCAGCATCCACCACTAAATTACATAGTTTATGGCGCCATTCTACCCCACCAAAGGGTAATATCCTGCAGACAGCGTGGTGAGGGGCATGATGTGAGCAGGGGCTACTGTAGTAATGGTAGCCTTTCCCTGAACCCATACCCCCCCAACCCCACAATGGCAGAGCCTAACTGGAGCCTAACAGAGCTCCATCAGCTGATTCATCACCAACATGGAGGCCAGTGCCAGCAGCTCAAGGGAGCCTCTCCCAGCTCGCTACACGTCGTCACACACACGGGCTTGGCACCACGTCACCTGACTGGTCACCTGACATCCACGTGGCTCATTTCACTCACCTGCAGTGCATACATATTCCATGGTGCACCTCCTTCTCCACCTCCTTGTGGGTCACTGCACTGCCTAGAGCCCTCCCCTTCGTAAACAATGCATGCCCTTTACATCCATGTACACCCACCTGCCTGTTCTGCACAGATCCCTCTCTTCCTGAGCCCCCTCCCTGCCCCAGTGCACCGTGCCAAATCAAAAATCTGTCAATTATAAACATTCAAAACAAGTATTTTATATGCAGAAACAGCAAAATGCTCTTCAACAAATGCCCCTAAAAAGCAGGGTCTTAACGTGTCACTGTGAAACACTGTCATGCGGCATCAACGTATCTATCATATGAAAAGCCCAGCCATGCGGCCCCCCCGCCCATTACTCCGTCCATCCTCAGGGACCAAGCCTCAGAACTGGGGCGGTTTCCACGACGACAAAGCACCTGCGCATGAAAGGAGGCGCATGACTGAGGAAGGTATGTCTGAAGAGGCTGCGCTGAGCTCAGGCAACATTAACGACTCATGCTGGGAAAAACAATTACATTATTCACACTGACATTGTATATTACATTATATACATAGGCAAAGGCCCATCTGTGAGAGATAAAACTCCCTGTGCCTTCTGGGATATGATCAAGGATGATTAACATCATCAACAGTAACAGCAGAATGGGAACTGAGATGGGGCTTAGGACTGGAGCAATCTGAAGGACTCAGAAAAGGTTCCTAATACCTCATACTCCCATCCATCCATCCATCCATTCATCTTCTGTAATCTATTGTCTTATTCAGGGTTGCCACAGGTCCAGAGTTGGAGGCTAAACAATCCAGGATGGGGTACCAACCCATCACAGGGCACGCTCACACACGCACACCTACGGGGAAGTTGGTAACCCCAATTAACCTCGGCATGTTTTTAGACTGTGGGGGGAAACAGGCGAACCTGGAGGAAACCCCACAACCACAAGGGAGGACCATAAAACTCCACACACATGGAAGCACGGCAGAGACTTCAACCCTGTACCAAAGGTGCGTGTCACGTTCCCATTAGTAATATTTACAAGCTTAATTTATTATTGTCATCTTAGATTACGTTCTTAATCAGTTCAAGAATACAACCATCCAGATTCTATAGATGAATACTGGTTGAAGTAGCTTAGAGATGCAAACGGTTATCTTTTCAGGATGGGAGCATGGCCCCCGAATCACTACGCCCCCGGCACGCCGACGTGACTCACCCAGACCGTTGAGCGTGCCGACGTGGTTGATCATGAAGCCGCTGATGGAGTGGTTGGCCAACGAGTCAAACATGCTACTAAGGGCGCTGGCGCCAGCAGCCGTGCCAATCAGGTACTCGAGGATGAGGTTCCAGCCGATGAAGAAGGCCACGAACTCGCCCACCGTGACGTAGCTGTAGGTGTAGGCGGAGCCAGTCGTCTTGGGCACACGCACGCCAAACTCGGCGTAGCACACGCCTGTGAGGGGACAGCAAGGAGTCTTCAAAGGGTGCGTGAACACGAAACATTGCGAAGCATGAGGGCCAATTAAGAGCAGGGAAGGCTGATCCCAAATTGTGTGCTGAGGAGAGCCATTTTAAATGGCACTTGTCTATTTATATCAGGGTTATTCAAATCACAAGCCCTCGAGGTCCGAGCCCTGCTGGTTTTCCAGCCTTCCTTTACCTGTCAGTCAGGTGAGAAGCCTCTGTACAATCAGAATCAGCAATTATTAAACTAACTACCTGGGAGAACTGGATTTGGAATCGAGGTCCAGATTTGAAGAACCCTGATTTATATTATTCTCCTGTTTTGGAAGTCTAAGAACATCTACGATAAAATGCACGAGGATGCACAGTGTCGATAAAGAGTTAACTGCGGTGATGACACATGATGTATGACAGTACAGAGTGGATTTACTATAAGTCCCTGGGTGGGTGTGTCCACATGCGTGCAACTAGGCTGTGATTGGCAGGGAACTGTCACCTGACAGGATTGAAGCCACTGCAGCGATGATGAAGGACACAATAACTCCGGGACCCGCCATCTCCTTAGCAACCAGCCCGGAGACGACGTACATGCCGGTGCCCACGCAGCTGCCCACGCCGAGGGACACCAGGTCCACGGTGGTGAGCACACGGGCCAGTTTGGTGCCGTGGGGGCCGGTGCTGGTGGCGCCATCCAGCATGGACTCCACAGGCTTGGTGCGCAGGATACGGGACTGGAAGGCGTACCACGTGGCCCCCCACTGTATCCGCCTGGGGTCCAGTTTGGCAAAAATCCCACTCATGTCGGCCCACGGGTCTCAGAAGCGATTAACAGCGATGCAGGAGTCTCCGTGCAGAGGGTGACGAGGGCCGATTCCACGGCTCCTCTCTGGTGGGAGAGAGATTTGGGAGCTCCGACACGGGATGGGAGGGGAGGGGGAGGGGGGGGTCGGGAAATGAATCTCTCTCTCAAGGCCTCTCACAGGAAATCTGAGTCAGTGCTGAGCCACATGATGCAAGGCGGGACTCTGTGGGGACAGAGAAAACAGACACATGGACCTTAAAAACATCTCGCCGCTTTCTTCTTGCCCCAAGGCTGGGACCAGATAGGTGGACAAACATCTCTCAAGCATAAAGGCCGCGAGTCAGTTCACTGAACCTGACAGGCACGTGTGTGTTTGTGTGCTGGAGGCTGGGGTTTCAGTAATTATACACTGCTGTACTCAAGCAGTCTAATCCCCCTGCAACAACTACCAGACGATGACCTACTCGCGGGTTTGATGGACACCTGCTTCTCCGCGTGAGGCAGTCGGACAGCCTTCGGCACTGGGCCGTGTGGTCAAATCGATAAAAGTGCAAATTGTAAAATGCAGTGCTGCCTGCAGTCTAGGATGGGCGACTCGTCAGTTAATTAGAATGAACACTGACACTAAATGAGCAGGACGCTGTCACAGGCAAACAAAAATTAGCATAGTGTCGCTATGGTGACCCCCCCCCCTTATTGAAGCAAAAAAGCAGGTGAGAAATAATTTATTTCAGACTCTAATTTATTTCAGACTTGTGCCTCTGGAAGAGACTGCATGATTCTGGAAACAGGCCTAAAAATACGAACTGGCAAAAGGAACAAAAAAAGAAAACCTTAAAAACTCTTTGAAAGAATAACATGGCGAGTCAGCACAGACTGCTGATGGCAGGGAGACCAGCAGAAGGGGCACCAGGAACTCCTGACCTGGCAACTCCTCTCAACCCTAAACCGCCACCCACCCTTCTCCTCTGACCGTCTCTCTCACATTCACTCCTTCCACTTCCCCCTTGTTCCTTCCTGCCTCGTTCTAGGCTGCTGGATTTGCCCGCTGAGGCGGTTCTATTCGCCGAGTGCACACAGAGACCGTAGGGGGTAATTACCACTCATCCGAATCCATCATCATTAAACAACCCCCCCCCCCTCCCCGCACACAGCTTTCTTTAGGTAATTTCCCACCATTATCTTTAATTCTCTGACCACAGGACCGTCTGTCCTGGTAGCACGCAACAAGCACAGGTACCTGCAACACTGACTGAGACATAAGCAGGAAGCTGTATTGGCTAATTATGGCCTGATTAAGGACAACAGTGGATAGAGTGTGAATGAGCTCCAGTTCACCCAAGGTGCCTCAGTTAGCTAGAGGTTATTGCATCTAAAAACAACAAGATCCTTCATGGTGCTTCTAATCTTCGGTCAGATCCAAGACTGACACCCCGACTTCCTCCTGGTGGCAGTCCCAAGATTCAGCTCAAGCCGCCATCCTGGGCCGTTCTGTTCGCTCCTCAGCAGTAAGTGGTCAACTGAAACCCTTGGGGATGTCTCAGGGGCTCAGGAAGAACTTGGCAAGGAGCAGGAAGTCCTTAAAGAGCTGGGAGATTGGCAGGACACTAAATGTCAACACACACGCATGTGATCAGGTGCAGTGGGTGCTGTTTACAGTCGAGAAACAACAGGATACAGACCTGACTGTAATCACATCCGTCTCCCCCTCCTGGTCTCACTCAGAAGGATGACCAGCCTGTGACACAGCATCGATTTCCCAGCTGGACGGCCGGGAGGGGGCCCCAATCAATAACGGAAGCCATTTTTCCCCCCTCGTCATTAATGAAAGTTCATGTTCAGGGAGGACATTATTAATAGATCAGAGGAAGGCTCGTCCATCACTGAAAGCACTCTGGGAATTAAATGAGGTGTATTAGTTAATAGGTCTGCTGGCATTGTGTGTAGATTTACAGCCGATGGAGCCACGGGCTAATTATGGGCGCTACTTAAAAACAATGAAAACACGTAGCCATTTACCACTGCGCTTTGGAAATTCACCATTATTTAAAACAGCAATTATATTAAATTATATTAATTATTTATCATCTCATCCCTGCAGTAGCAAATGTGTATCCAGTGGTGTGATTGCTACACATAGCCTTTTAAAGTCATTTTATGTAATTACCATCATTTTGTTATAAATACATTTTATATTATGCTTATCCAGGTGAATTTTGCAGTTTTATTATTAACTTAACTAATTGTAACCAATGGACTTTATCTCTCTACTTTCATCTGTTCAGCATTTCCTTCTTTTTTTTTTAGGTTTAGAGGGAGCCCGGGTCCTGCCTGCTATGGAAGAGTAATTTGATTCCTGGGTCTTTTGCACATTGGCAGAAATGTGACATTTATACAGCCTCCCTATTGGAAGCTGGTTAACGGCACCTGTGAGGTCCTGGTGCCATTACTGCCGCTGGGCGGAACTTAATGTACCTCAGGCAGAGGAGGGCGAAAAAGCACAGGCTGAACTTCAGAAGCGAGATAATTAGCTGGCAGACTGACTCTCTGTGTGGATCAGAGAAGCCTTCTGACTTACGCCAATCAGCAGCTGCAAGCGCTAATGACTAAACTGTGAAAATAACCACAGAAAATGTCACACCCAGCTGTGTTTATTTAGATACAAGCATAGACTAGCCTGGAAGCCAAAGTGTGGAGACCTTCTGACACATCTGTAGTGGACAACTGGCTGGTACTGACATTAAGAACAGATCATAGATTGGTGATTCAATAGGGGAGACACATACAGTGACACAGGGCCAGCTGAGCACAGACAGGAGGGACACAGAGTGACGCAGGGCCAGCCGAGCACAGACAGGAGGGACACAGAGTGACGCAGGGC
>JABFDZ020000047.1:4417825-4439157 GCA_019775955.2 Pollimyrus isidori | reverse complement strand
ATTAGAACTAATGCTAAAGAAACTATTTCGTTGAACAGCATCCAAACCTGTTAGAATCTTATAGACCTGTATCATATCCCCCCTTTGCGTGACAAAATGTTCCCACACATTATCGAAAAATGTGCCACAAGTCAGGCACTCAATAACCCCTCCCCCTGCCCCCAAAATGACCAGTACGTCAGAACATTCAATCACCAAGGTGAGCACCGCAGCAAACGATAGGGTGATCAGACGTGTAGCAATGAGCTGCTGCACTCCCTTGCATTTTAATCCAGATATGCATCGCTTCCGCTGCATGATTAATGGTGCCTAACTTTCTCAAGGGTACAACAAAATCACACCCCTTGGTTACTTCTTCTGAATCAGAAGGTTTTGGCAGTCCCTCGTCAGTGATGCGCCCCCCAGGCTTCAGAGAAACCGTCGTGAGGTGAGCTCACAAATATCCTGCAGCGGCGCAAAATGACCCTTGCATATTGCTTCCATAGCTGTGCAGCTGGAAAGCAGCATGCCTGAACCCTGAGGGGTCAGTGGCGGCGAGCAAAATGCTAACAGCGGACAAGAGCCGCGCAGTCAGGTGGGTACGCAGACGGACACGCATTTATTAGCGACTTATTAATTAGGGAATTAGCGACAGGCGTGGAACTAGCAATCATTAGCAATGGGCTGGGAATCAGCGACAAGCTAGGAATTGGTGATCATTAGCAATCGGTCTTGTCAGTCACATGTCTGCACTGTGTGGCACACCCCTATTCACCATTTTGAAGATATTCACGTGGTAGCCGAGTGGTAGCTCGGTTTTCGAACTCAGAAGAACTGGAATTTCTTGAAAGTCAAACAAAACAGTTTGACCTAGAACTCAATCTGAATATCAGAAGTTTATGTCATTTATGTCATTTATTTATACTTTATTTGACCAGGTAAATTAACTGAAACCAGTTTTCACTGTTTTACGTGATATTCGGGAGAAATAGCAGATTACGAATCTAAACTGCCTGGGATACAAACGTCATGCATGCAACTAAACTTTTCAGCCAATAAGGGCAAAGGTGTGTCGTCACGGAGGCGGTTCCAGTTTGTGTAGCCGGGTGAGAGGTTGCAATGTATCTAACCGTACTGCATTGCCTCAGGATCAGAATGCGTTGCTTTAAGCCAGCACTGTAAGCAAGTCGAACGCACCCAATGACCGGACTGGGGAAACAAACTGAAACGCGGACTTACTACAGAGGACTAATGACAATAACCAGAAACAGCTGATCACATTGGGATCCCACATGAGATTAACGAGGGGGGCGTGGCACACGGAAGGAGCGGACGATCAGGGCAGGGCAGGGGTAAAGTTGGAATAAGGTCTTTTTTGTTTTGGAAGCCATTAAGAAAAAAAATGCTCCTCTTGTTTTATCCTGTTCATTTTGTGTTTAAATGCTACAAACACATATTTGTGTGCAATTGGGGGGGGCCGGGAACCAATTAATTGGTTTTACATTATTTCTTACTGGAAAAATTTGATCATAACTCAGACTTTTTAGGATTCCATCCGGAGTCCGGAACGGGTTAAGTTCGAGAACCGAGGTATATAGATCTGTATGATCTCACATCAAAACAATGCAATTCCTGACGTGACATTGTTGACTCCAACTTCATCTTTGACTATAACAAAATACCTTGGTTTATGGTATCAGTGCTTACACATACGAACAGTTCAAAAACTAGTCTCTTGCATCCCACGGACATTTCATGGTCGGGTGCAGGATCTGTTCACATTTTGAACGCAGGACTGCGACAACACAGTCGTCACTGCAAAGGTACGCTAGTTTGCAATCAAGTTGCAAAAAAATCTATACAGCCTCGAACAAAAGAGACTAAGGGGGGACATGCTCCAGGTATATTGGATTTCAACAGGTCTGGATGCAGCCAAACGGTTACTTCAATAAATTTCTTATGTTCTTTTGTTCAAGTTAAGTTATTAGTAATTATATGATGAAGTTAACAGTAATCATGTAGAAAGCCTTACAAATGAAGCATAATAATAAATAATGATACATGAAATAATTTAACACCTCCTCTACCTGCCGTCCATATTCTTTTTTCCAAGTGGGAGTCCGAAAAATTTTAATGTTGTGGTCCACCATTCTGACATGTGATAGTATGACATATTATGACGGCCTTTCATACAGCACGAGTATCCCATCTTACGAAAGATAATGGCGGACGCAAATGCTTGCTCTTGAGTTATATACCTCCAAAATGGTGTTTCGACCCACAATACACTGCGAAAATAGCGAGTGTGACATCAGCTGTCAAAGACCGATGGGCTGGGAATTAGCGATGGGCTAGGAATTAGCAATCATTAGCAATGGGCTATAAATTAGTGACAGGCTAGGAACTAGCGATCATTAGTAATGGGCTGGGAATTAGTGACAGGCTAGGAACTAGCGAGTAGCGATCATTAGCAATGGGCTGGGAATTAGTGACAGGCTAGGAACTAGCGATCATTAGCAATGGGCTGGGAATTAGTGACAGGCTAGGAACTAGCGATCATTAGCAATGGGCTGGAAATTAGTGACAGGCTAGGAACTAGCGATCATTAGCAATGAGCTGGGAATTAGTGACAGGCTAGGAATTAGCGATCATTAGCAACGGCCTGGGAAAGGGAACTGCTAAGGCATCTCGCACCAGTTCCGCTTGGGTGCCAGGACTCACGTCAGGCTGCTGTGGCAGTCTTTGTGTACTGTGGGAGCTCCTGGGTTCCTAAGCCTGCAATCATGCTCATGAGGGGAACAGCAGGGCGACAGCGAGCGGCAGCTATTACACTGCCATGCCGCGCTCTACCCATTCATCGGCAGACAATGGCGTGAAATGATCTTAGCTCCCCGGCGTCGCCTAATTTCACACTGGGGCTGAACGGCCCAGATTATCCTCAGGAGCTACTCTAACCGCGAGGCCCTGCCAAAGGGATCCCCCGCCCCCTGCCCCCAGACCCCCCATTGTAATTTGAGAAGCAATGCTAGCATTACATGCTGGGTTGATCAATGCCATTCTTGGTTGAAGGACCGGCTGAAGCACATTTTCTGCAGCTTAAACATGTAGCAAACAAACTTTCTTTCTGTTACCAGTGATGGAGTCACGGTGTGAGCAGAGAGAAGCTGCTTTTAGCACCCAGCAGAGGAAAACTGTAGCAAGGGACACTTTCTTTGAGGCAAAGGAAAGTAAATGAGTTTTAAAAAGTCATTCAAGAACAGAGAAGCTGAGAGGCCCAATGTGGAATCCGCCCCAAACCTTCTATGAGCCTGTCTGCAAGAGTCGGGGCACAAAGCATAGGGCGGAGAGGGGGGGCGGACAAATTGCTCCAGGGAGAGACAGACGCCAGTTTCTCTCAGAAATGTAAATGTAGGGGAAAGACTAGACCACTGAGATCATGCTCAGGTAAACACTGTAATCAAATACAGTACCAGTCAAAAGCCTGGACATATCTGCTTGAAATGCATTTGTCTCTGTTTTAGCCATATTATCCACCATTAAAGTAAAAGGCCATGAAGTAATACATACTGTATGAAATACTGCAAACAGTGGTGTCGGAAGGAGTGTGAAATTTTGGGGACCCCAATTTGCCCCTGTGGGGGGGTAGGGGTGGGGGGAGTGGTGGTGTTCGAAATCCCAACGGGCACACATGCAATAGACAGATCATGAAAGGATAACTGATCCATCTATCTGATACAGGGCTACAACCTTTGTTAGGTGTATGTTTGTCTGATATCGCCGTGGCACCCAACGCCCAGGCCGCAGACCGCTACCGGTCCATGGGCCGCAAAGAAGAAAAAATGACAGTATTTCCGCTTTATTTACTATCTGAGTGTGAAAAATGTTTTATTTTGAAAAATGACCGGATATCCTTATGGTGCGTTCGTTTTTTTTCTCGCAACTCGAAAATTCCGAGTTGAGTGACACGTCCGACAATCTCCCGTTCCAGATACCCACGTCTCGGAAAAAACATGGCTGCCTCCATGAACACGCTGCTGTGTGTTGGTGCTTTATATTTTAGCAGATTTGGAGTGAGATTATTTTTTCTGAAAGACAAACAAGAAACACAAACTAGTCAAACCGTATTAATAGCTTTATAAAATATTTTAGTACATTCATGGTGATATTCTTTTTTCGAGAGGCAAACAAACTACAAACACTTTTCGTCACGTATATATTTGTCTGATAGAGGACTTACAGTTTTCATGGTCCACATTAACTAAGCATTTCCACATCTCACTTCTGTTTTTCATGCATGGCTCTACATCTGAGACAAAATTCCCTTTGGATTTTTAAAGCTGTAAAATTTATAGTGTGTCCCGCACCTTCAATAACCACGCAAACATCTACAGGAATGTGACGCGGGTGATCAGACAGGGGGCTGAATATTCACAGCTCCGCAGCTCGGGTATTCAATAATTGAACAGCCATTATACTTTCATACCAGAGCAATACATGACTAATTGCATACAGACTCAAATTTAAACTGTTATTTTAAAGAGATCTATGGTGTTGTTACGGAGATAAATGAGCCACTAGCTGTGCGGGTGGGGCTATTAGGAAAACGTGCTGGAATTTTCTCAGCCCTGCCATCCACACAAGCTAAAATGGTTCAATCAAAATACCCCCCCTCAAGCACTTGGGCTCTTGGGGGGGGGGAGATGGCTACACACCTCAGAACCAGGGTGAGTGAATACCAGCAGGGTGCTATTTGATCCAGAAATCTGCCCTAGTCTGTAAACCACCAGTGGAGGGATTACCCAGAATGCCACAGTGGAGATTAGAAGAAATCTACTGTCCTAGAGTCTGTAACCTTGAGGTCATGGTGTTCTTACACTACTAACAAGATGAGTGACTGTATAGGAAGGAATCTTGTCTCTGCTGCCATTTTTATGACTCACGTGCGTTTGTGTGTGCTGACTATTGGCAAGGCTTGGGCCTCTTTGGTTGCTTCCAGCCCCAAACCGGCACAGTGACCATGCCTTGTGCTCTCACCTGCCCTCCTGTAGAGGACGCCTCCCTGGAGCTTCCCTGTGCCAGAATCCACACCCTTCACGCCTGTCACACATGCAGTCAGCCACCAAACTCATCCTGATGTCCTTCACAGTGCTCTAACTCAACATCAAAACAAGCAGTCCCATCTTCTGGGGGGAGGGGTGGCATATGTGACGTAAGGGAGTTTTTTTGCTTTTGTTCTGTTCCAACGGAAGCGGTTGGTCTTAAGCTACGTGAGGTCTGAGGTGGGGGGGGGGGGGGGTAAGAGTCTGAGGCTCAGCATGGTGATGAGTCAAAACCTAATCAGCATTTGATGAAAGGAGACAGTCCTGCAAGGGTAACGTCCTTATTGCTCGGGCTCTGAGCCAGAGGATCCGCCACTAAGACACCATCAGTCAGGAGTACGTCACGCTGCATCTAGACAGGAGGAGCAAAGGGGGCGAGATCCAGAGCAATGGGGAAGCAGCTTGCTAGGTGGAATCAAAACCACTTAATCAGACAGGAAACAGCACTCCAGAAAGGTACAACAACATCAGGTCACAAACAGGTCAGTGTCATTTTCTAGGATGATCCATTTTCAACAGAAATGACAGGCAACGAGAAAGTTACTTAACGCCCAACCCGGTCGTGAATTTGTCATGTTTCACTGGGTGCTCGATCTCACGAAGCGGTGGGCTGATCCTGGTCTTGGCATCAGTCGAACCTCCCACAGACGCACACGCAGAGATCCGAAGCAGCACGTTAAAGAAAACTCTGAACCCAGAGGATTCTTATTTAGTTTGCACGCTTGTCTGGCCTCCTGAGAGTACATGACTTCGATCCATCCATCCACCTTCCAGAGCCACTTGTTTTATTCAGGGTCATGGGGGGGGATCCAGAGCCACATGACAGGACATGACCCAGGACAGGGAATTAGCCCATCGCAGGGGACACTCACACACTATTCACTCACACAGCATTCGCTGACACACTCACACCCATAGGCAATTTGGTCATTCCAATTAACCTCAGCATGCTTTTGGGCTGTGGGGGGAAACCGGAGAACCCAGAGAAAATCCCACAATGACACGGGGAGAGCATGCAAACTCCACACATGGCGCCAAGATGGAGACTTGAACCCGGGTCGCAGAGGCAGCCTTGCTAACTACTGCTCCACCGTGACTTCAGCCTCAATAAAAAAAACATACTGTCAAACTGAAAGATATGCTACAGCCCCATCCTGATAGGTGTGCTGCCATATCACCCCCCCCCCCCAAAAAAAAAGATCAATCTTAGGCCTAATAAAAGACAAGATCTTCTGGAAAAACTGCCCATCACTGTTTGTTCTATGCCATGGGCCCTGTTACTGTATCTCCTCAAAGGCAATGAGGGTGGGGGGCGGGGGCGGGGGTGGGGGCGGACCCTGACTCGC
Source organism: Pollimyrus isidori (assembly GCA_019775955.2). NCBI lineage: Eukaryota > Metazoa > Chordata > Actinopteri > Osteoglossiformes > Mormyridae > Pollimyrus > Pollimyrus isidori. The sequence continues at coordinate 4,432,733 of JABFDZ020000047.1, read as the reverse complement.
ACATCTGGCAAAACAACACCCTTTTGTCCACTCCCCCTCAAAGCACACCACCCCAAATCCACAGCGTTTCACACCACAGCATACTAGTTACTGAGCACAATAAACATGGCTACGTTTATATAGTTTTTTTTTGTCCAGGAAATGACATCACCAGCATTCTTTGAAGATAGCAGGAAAATAAATCGTGGCTGGTCACCCAGGCTAATTGCGAGGTTTGACTTCAAAACGAGCCACACCTGTCAGGGCTTCCTGTTATGGCCGCGCTATCAGGCGACGCAGAATCCGCTCGCGTGGTGACACAGAATTACTGCCAGCGTCTGCTCTCGGAAAACACTGCGCTGCAAAATGCAGCTCATAACTAAATTGCTCTGAACTGATTGCCAGAAAAGGAAACAAGTACTACAGTAACAGCCGAGTGGAGCGTTGCAGCATCAACAAGCGTTTTCCCCCCTGCTGATTTTAGCATTTTCACAGTCAGTCGAGTGCCCTTACAGGGCGATACTAATGGTGCAACAATTAGAGGAGGAGTGTTTAGCACTTCTTCTGGAAATGCAGCCAAAACACTACACAACACTAAAAAGGGCGAAAAAATGCAGATGTTTGCTGTTACTTTCTTCCACCAGGGGGCAGTAGTTGACACATCACAAAGTGACACCATACAGGTATTAGCTCTGGGAATTAAAAGGAGGTGCCACTTGTAATTACTGCCAGACATCTTTGGTCAATAATTCAAGGCTTGTCGGAGGACTAATGAACGAGTTTCTCTCTTGCATTCTGTCAAGGTGAAGAAGTTCCATTCACGTTGACATAAAGCCTCGATGTAAATGTCTGACACACACAATGACACCAGAATTAGAAGTCTCACACTTATTTGGTACAATTAATCAGGGAGCCGTTCAACTGCTGAAATTACAGTGAAGGTCAAAATAAAAAGATACCATAGACTAGTTAACTCGCCATACATTAAAATAGCAGTAGAGTTGAAAGTTTAAAGTTTTAATTGGCCAACTTTTTACATGTACTTTCCACACCAGTGGTGAAATGTGACAAAGGGGATACGGCTGTTATAACGGGGAAGGGCAGACAGATGTAGACGGTACCCATCACGGGCAAATGGGGATCCGATGCGAGTTGCCAAGGAAACGGTCAGGCTCAGCACCGCCTCAACACGAACCTGCACCCCGAGCAGTCGGCCGCATTGCGATTCATTCTGCTGATCGTCAGACGCTCCAGCCCCTGACTGCAGCCTGGCGCCACTGCGATGGTGAATGAATTTACTAAATGCCAAGCTGGACACCATAATGCAGTGAAGGTACAAACAGAATAAGCTGGCCGAACATAGGCAGTCTGTAGCCCTGGGGACCCATGCTAAAGCTCGTCAGATCTTGCTAATTTATCCATATCTCTGCTGTGAGTCACTATGATGTCAGAAAAGAATAAGTTAATCACAAGTCTTAAGAGGAGGGTCTTGTGGTCATGAAGCTGATTATGACAGGCAAACTGTGGTTCTGGGTGTCTGGTGGAGTTACCTGGCTGTCCCTCCATCCACCACCAGGACCCGGCTGCACAGTTTAGGCAGACATTTTACTAGTGGGGGCAGAGGCTGGGAACCCAGTGGCTCCCTGTCTGACTGGGCAGCCCCCCCTATGAGAATGTCCACTCAAGTTAAATACCACTATGACCTAAAACAAGGGGGGAAACGTCCTGAAGCACTGGATTCACCCACACAACCACGGTTTGTGGTGAAATGCGGTGCACAATTTTATTCCCCCCACAGTGTTGAATTACAGACTTGTTGGGCTCTGCAATACTTAATAAAGTCTGGCAGTTAATGTGATTAAACTGAATATCATACATATGATAACTTAAAGAGAACGGTGCTCTACATACTTAGTGACAAATCAACTGAATATTAAGTGGAAATTAATTAAACGTCAGGCTGTAATCGCAACGGTATCAATTCCCAAAAGCAGACCAGCATGATGCAAACACAGCCATCAATGAAAGACAAAGGCGGTCCATGCTCCATGGTCTCCAAGGCAACAGAATTTAATTAGGGGCGGCGGGCATTGTAATTGGCCGATAGGAGGAATAACAGCATCACACGCCACCCCCTTGAGTGTCTGGCACCTGCCCCGCCCGCACTCACACTAGGGCCGCATTCGCTGCCCACTTGCAGACCCTACTTAGGAACCCAGTCACACACAGAGGCGTTTTCAGGGTTAGTAGGTGCCCTGCTCAGGTGCACAGGCTTCCTGCCCTCAGCCCCCACCCATGTTTTCTGGGCTCATGGCAGGGGTCACCACTGCATCCTCCCGCCTGGAACTGCACAGTCTTATTTTGGATATACATTTAAAACGCTTTTTAAAATTCTCCCAGTCCTGGAGCTCCTACGCCTCATCCTCCCCCAACTCTAACCCCCCACCTCCACCATCTAACACATCTGCACTGCACCCGCACCTCAAAAGCATCACACACTTGTTTTTGCTATTTCCTCAGCCAAAAGGGAAGTTGAACAACGTTTGGGTCAGATACAGCATCACAAAATCTCCCTCCCAGGAGCATAGTTACTACGAGCGAGTAGATTCTGCTCAGTACAGCTGCACAGAATATTTCCTTCCCTTGCAGATGTGTGAGCTGCCTCAAACTTTTCTATAAAGGGATAAAAAAAAATATTTGTAACATTTAAACGAAAACTAAAAGCACGGTGACCCACTGCAAAACTGCGTAAATTCTCTGAGCACTAAACAGTCTTTCCTGCTACATTTGAAAAATGTGCTGACTTTCTTGGGTTTATATATAAGAACTTTGACCAGGCCAGTCTTTGCTCTCATTTTGTCATTGGGCTCTTTTCAATTCCTTAAGCGACACGCCTCTAAAAATAGCGTACACCCCCTGTTCAAAACGAGCCACGGAGGTCGGTGCCATAATCACCGAGCCGCCAAAATGACTTTTTGCCTGGGGGGAACTCGATCGAACTCCAAGAAAAACGGGAGAAAAAAAGGATCGAAGACAGGGATGAAAAGGGTAAAGAGAAAAAAACATCCAACACAGTTGCTAACAAGCCCAACCTGTGATACATCCCAGCTCCTGTAGCAGAGCTGGCCAGCGGGCAGAGAACATCAGCAGGCCGTACGGCCTTCTCCTCCGCCGGCTCCAAGAACACTACGCAGAAGCTTCATATATTCCTGCTGGGAGGGGGGGGGATGCTACTCTGGGCAGTCACACAATGTTCTTTGTTTGAAAGGTTACAGCCTTGACAGCGTTGCGAAGGAGCATATCGAAGGCGGAGCTGCTAACAAGGCCAGGAGAGATCGTGGTGGGACCGAGTAGTAAGGAGGGCGCCACCTACCTGTGGGTGAGCAGTTAGATAAGAAGGAAAAGAGGTGTCAGAATAGTACAAACCTTGGAGGAGGAGTCATGCTGTCTCCTTAGAAGAGGAAGACAAGACCGCTGAAGGCTGCCCGTCTCCAAAACTTTATTTTTGTTTTTACCGTTCTACCAACATCGAGGGCCAGCTTTGTGCCCAGACCATGGTGACGAATCCTTGCGGCGAATCCAAGAGCCGCCTGTGTCTTTCTGTTGTCATGGTGATGGAGTTACTCTCGGCTGGTGAGTTTAGAATCACAGGAGTTATGGACGTTGTGATTTTGTCATAGAACTATGAACACACACACCTAATACTGTTCCTTTCTCCTGGAGTTAAGCCTGTTTTAGTAGATCATGCTCTCATCCCAGACTGTAAAAGGTGACCCCTCTTCTAGCGGTGAAACAGGTTGTTAATAACCATATGTTAACCTCCAGCAAACCCTACGTGCACAGATATAAATTTTTTACTAGCAATTCCAATGTGAAGACTTATTATTATAATCTCATTATAAAAACAAGAAAGGGGAATTGCAAAATAAGAGCGATTTATAAGTAGTTTAATTTGGCGATTTTGTATGGGAATACTTGGTTATATGGGGACTGAAAGACTTCAACACAAGGATACAAACAACTTTATTTTCTGCTTTTCCCTTTCTTGGCGATAACTCTGGAATGACGAGATGAATCCCACAATGTGGGCTCTGCCAAACAAGCTCTCCCACTGAATTTTACACCGATCAGAAGACAAGCCCAGTGTTTAAGCTGGAAACAAGTCACACCACTAGATCCAGGCCAGGCAAGGTTTTGTAAATGGTGCAGACACACTCCTGTGGTCACAGAAACACACATGTGGAATATGAGACTAACAACTGACACTCATTATGTACATCATGGAACTTTGAGTACGTCTGGGATTGAAATTACTGAGGGAGGCTGAACTTGCACTGAATCAAAAAAACTTCATCTTTTGGGGACGCTTCCATGTGTATTTATAAGCATTTAGTTGTTTTGTTTCACTGTGACTCAGTGAATGTAGTAGCATTATGTAGTATTAGGGTGTGTGACTTCACAAATATCATACACTGGACAATTAAGTAAATGGAGCAACAGCTGAATAAAGTTCTGCAATCTCTAAAAACTGGAAGTGTTTCCACAATTTTGGCACAATTTTGGCCGCTAGTGTAACACTCCCACATGACGCCTGCCGTTACCCTGGGTGTCTAACTCTGAAATACTCTCAGGCGTCTCACAGGATTAAAGGCTGACTTGGCCGCTTCAGGACACTGACTTTCTTTAAGTACGGGGGAAAGAAAGCATGCCCACTGCATACTACACTCCGAGTTTCATCTGTGAACATTTTGCATTTCCTGACAATGTAACAAGATTAGTGTGTTTTTCCTGGAACAGGCCAGCTTTCCCAGTGTGTAGGTAACGTAACCTACAAATGGCAAAAGTAGGCTTTTAGTCCCAGGAAAAACTCACTGACGCTAATGAGCATGAATATATCTGTAAAGTGACAGGTGAGGCTCCGTAGCAGTGCCATGATGGAGAGCTTGCCTCCTACCAGCCCTTTCCTCCTTTCCACTGTCAAACATGGCAAAAAGCGCAGCTCTTCACCTGGGTTCAGGCAGGTGATCAGGAGAGAATCAGGAGAGCACAGCATACAGTGCTGCTTTTGGTAATCGTGTTTGTTGGGCTCTGCTCCACACTGCCTCCTCAGAGTACTGAAGTTCACTTCTAAGCGGTCCAATTTGATTGGCTCTCTTACACTGCCTGCTTCGGAGTCTCCAATTTCCCCCAATCAGGATGCGGGAGACCTGAATCTGGTTTCTAAGACAGCTGTTTGCATCGATTCCCCATTAAGTTTGACAGAGTGTCTCATTAGGATGGCAGGTGCTTCCCCTCCCCAGGTCTCAGACCAGCTGAAGCCCGATCTGAAAATAAAACCAGATTTTTTTTTGTTTTTTTAAGTCTCTGACATCCTCTGAAAAGCAAGTCAGGGTTTAATTTCGCCATCGTGCACCTGCAGCCCTCTGTACTCCTTTAGTGAGCCTGGCCTTCGGTAAAAAGGCTTCCTTCGCGAATGCGGGCGGCTGGGGCCGTCTTTCTCAGTCTCCATTTCTGAGGATCGCTGCTTCCCATCGTCACCCGGAGCAGCCAGCCCTGTTATCTGCCATCTGTTGGCCGCGCCTCTCAACTCTCCTCCTCCTCTTACCCCGTCATCTTTTGCGGCGCTGAATCTTGTCCCGACAACAGGTCTTTACTTATTGGCTCGAACGACGATACGCGCGCACACTAATTATCGTTACAAATAAGCAACTTGATTAACTGCCCCCTGAGGCTGTGCCGTTCTTGGATAATCCCTGAAAAGTATCTGGAGAATGTGGTGATGCTATGTAGCCTCAGCAGACGGGACAGAGGCCTTCAGCGCTGCACATGTATGCGCGTGAGTGTGTGTGTATGTGCGAGTGTGTGTGTGTATGCGCAAGTGTGTGTGTATGCGCGTGAGTGTGTGTGTGTATGCGCGTGTGTGCGTATGCGCGAGTGTGTGCGCGTATGTGTGTATGCGCGTGAGTGTGTGCGTGTATGCGCGTGAGTGTGTCTATGCGCGTGAGTGTGTACGTGTATGCGCGTGAGTGTGTACGTGTATGCGCGTGTGTGTATGCGTGTGAGTGTGTATGCGCGTGAGTGTTTGCGTGTATGCGCATGAGTGTGTGTCTATGCGCGTGAGTGTGCACGTGTATGCGCGTGTGTGTGTACGTGTATGCACGTGTGTGTATGCGCGTGTGTGTGTACGTGTATGCACGTGAGTGTGTGTGTGTGTATGTGCGTGAGTGTATGCGCGTATGCGCGTGTGTGTGTACGTGTATGCGCGTATGTATGCGCGTGTGTGTGTGTATGCGCGTGTGTGTGTATTTGCGTGTGTGTGTATGCGCGTGAGTGTGTGTGTGTATGCGCGTGAGTGTGTGCGTGTATGTGTGTGTATGCGCGTGAGTGTGTGTGTATGTATGTGTGTATGCATATGTGTGTGTATGTGCGTGTATGTGTGTGTATGCGTGTGTTTGCGCGTGAGTGTGTGTGTATATGAGTGTGTGTGTGTGTGTATGCGCGTGAGTGTGTGTGTGTATGTGCGTGTGTGTGTATGCGTGTGTATGCGCGTGAGTGTGTGTGTATATGAGTGTGTGTGTATGTGTGTGTATGCGCGTGTGTGTATGCACGTGAGTGTGTGTATGTATGTGTGTATGCGTGTGTGTGTGCGTGTATGCGTGTGTATGCGCGTAAGTGTGTGTATGTGCGTGAGTGTGTGTGTATGTGTGTGTGTATGCGCGTGAGTGTGTGTATGCGCGTGAGTGTGTGTACGTGTATGCGCGTGTGTGTGTACGTGTATGCGCGTGAGTGTGTGTATGTGCGTGAGTGTGTGTATGCGCGCGAGTGTGTGTGTGTGTGTATGAGTGTATGTGTGGGTGTGCGGATATGTGTGTGTGTGTGTATGTATGTGTGTGTGTATGTATGTGTGAGTGTGCGGGTATGTGTGTGTGGGTGTGTATGTGTGTGCATGTATGTGTATGCGCGTGAGTGAGTGTGTGTATGTGTGTGTATGCACGTGAATGTGTGAGTGTGTGTGTGTGTATGCGTGTATGTGTGTGTATGCACGTGAATGTGCGTGTATGTGTGTGTGTATGCGTGTATGTGTGTGTATGCGCGCGAGTGTGCATGAGTGTGTGTGTGTATGTATGTGTGTGTGTATGTATGTGTGTGTGTGTATGTATGTGTGTGTGTGTATGTATGTGTATGCGTGTATGTGTGTGTGTGTATGTATGTGTGTGTGTGTGTGCGTGTGTGTATGTATGTGTGTGTGTATGTGTGTGTGCGTGTGTGCATGAGCAGCAACCCATCAAGGCTGAAGATCATCCAAAGGAGAATTTCATGCTGGAAGCAGCAACAAAACTGAGCTACCATGCTGTCAGCTTAGGCAGGGGCACAACAAACACACTCGGGAAGAGAAAACCTGTCAGCCACATGGACAGGTTCATAGATAAATCAACCATGACCAGGGACTGAGGGACCGAGACAGGACCTTACTTGGGGAGAGGACACCAGGTCTGCCTCCTATTGGCTATGCACCGTTGAGGGTGGGGCAATGACAGTACCAGCCGGCATCCAGCATTCCCCGGAATGCCTTGTGTTACTAGATTTTAAAGCCAGCAAAAATCATACCAGTAACATACCTGAGACTGCTAGGGACAAAGTCTTACTGAGGACCAACTGAATAATCAGGAATGCAAAGAAGATTGCTGGCCATTATTCCTATAAGACATCGATTAGTCTTATCCTCACAGAGGCGAGAACATCCTCAGCCATGCGTCATATCCTCAATGCCATTGGTTCAAATTGCCACCATCAGGCAGAAGGTTTTTACCCCAAGTCAATCTTTCCAAATCCGTCTTGTTGTGCGGTTGGGTACAATGACAATAAAGAACTGAATCTTAAATCCTAAATAAGTCTGTCACAGAACATCAACCTGAATGCCTGAGAGAAAACAAAACAATATTCCAGCAATGCTCCCCCAGGTGAACTTTACAATGAGCCTGCCCACCCGTTCATCCATCCATCCATCCATCCATCCATCCATCCATCCATCCATCCATCTATCCATCCCAGATGGGATTGAGCTCTTAAAATGAACAGCAGACACAGGTCACAATGCACAAAGGATGAGGGAGGGGTTGTAAACAGGGAAGCTCACTGCCTTTATTTCACAACAAGTTGGCCCTCAGGCATTACTTGCTCTGACATTTTGATAGCAGGCAAACAAACAGTAGTCTGTAAGGAATTGAATTATAAGCCTGTAGTAGTTCAGAAACATTTTAAAATAAAACAACACTTTCCACAGCAATAACACAGCGGCCGCACATTGAAACATAAAAGAGGGACCCAAAAAAAAAAATCGTAATTTCACGGTTTTTCTAGCCACAGAATGAAATATCCTAAAACAACAAGAGGCGTCTTACGGTTTCTTTCCTGTGGCTGAAACCTGATCACTTTCACCTTCAGTCACTATTGCTTTGTCAGAGACGTGTGGCCCCGAGAATGCCGCCCCCCCTCCCCTATGATGTAAAATACGTGAACAGGGCTCCCCTTCTCCTCAGGAGCTTCCGACAGGACGGCAGAAACAGGCCCGCCGGGGACTCCCTGGAGTTGGGATGTGGTGAGCTCTGCAGTGACAGGGGACGTTCTGCTGAAGGTGCAAATACCTCTGTGCACCCCCCCAGATCTCCACAGACCTACTGCCTTTGTTCGGTCTTACGGTGACCACATAATCCACTGTCCTCTTTGATTTTTCATATCCATTTTTTGTTTTGGGGTCTCGGGGGGCTCTGTTTTCTCAAAGGAAATGAAATATTGTGCTCAAGTGAAGTTCATTACGAGATGGGAGATAATCGGCACTAGCTACATGAACCTTTTTTTTTGGGGGGGGGGGGGTGTTTCATCTTGTGGCAGAACACAGACCCACGCTCAGCAATGGTTTAGCCCGATAATCATCCTTCATGGAAACCCTCATACCTATGGACAGAGCATGTAGCTTAACTGTTAACAACACGGCTTCGTAAGTGAAAGGTCGACACCGTAAATGCCACGGGTGTCCAGCTGACGTACCCTCGAGAAATGTAACCCAAATCGCAGCGGAAAAAGACGTTTTACTTTGGGGAAAACCGGTAACTAAGGTTCATTTATACAGAATGCTTCCTTATGGTCTGTGTCACTGATTTATGGCGCGCTCCTGAGAAGCAGCATGCAGCGTTTGTTGATTAATGGTTAGACGGGCGACTGGCGTGCTTTTTGTGCCGTTCGCTTGCTGTACCCTCTGGATGGGTAGTGTGGAAACCCCTGAGCTGTGCGTGGCAGACACTTTTTTCTTCCTAGCATAAAAAAAACCTAATTTTTTTTAACTGTGCCCGTTAACTGTGCTGCAGTTAACGGGCTGTACAGCATGTCTGCAGAACACGGGAAGCGACCGGCATAAAACATGCGGCCTTTGCAGAAAAATCCATAAAACAGCATTCCTTCTAGAAATAGAAAGAATGGGGGACCTCACTCCTCCTCACTCCCCATCCCTCCGCCCCAGACTGCTCTGAAAAAACAGAGACGAGCATAGGTGTTAAAGTGTTGACGCCACAGATCACAGCGACCCAGGCCAGCGAGCTTCAAAGCAATTTAAACAAACACATTATGTAATAACCCAACGGTTTATTTGATCAACAGAGGCAGGGTGACCCTCCCAAGCCTGACGATGGAGGGGGCAGCGTGTTGATTGTTACGACATGGCCAGCTCGCAGGGGGAAGGACAACAAGCAGGGAGCCAGCGTGAGGCCAGCACAAACGCAAACCCACCGAGGGCCCTCGATCCAGTACGCCTGGGGCCGAGTCCCTCTGTGTCCACACCCTGGCCAAACACACAGAACTATTCTCAGTCCCCACCCTGCCCAGACCTTCAAAAAGCGCAAACTGAAGCCACCATCGTGTTAGTATGACCACCCTTACTTCACACCTCAAGGCGGCCGCACACTTCAAACGACATCCAAACAAAACAAAATCAAACGTATTGGCGAGAAGGATCGCATACTTAAAACAATGCTGCCTTGTTCATTCCATGTAACGTTATAAACCAAGAGGGACAAGAGTATTTTTGATGCAGCAGACCCACAAACAGAGCACAAAGAGACATATGGTGCATGGCGAGTGTGTCAGTCATAATCATAAAGGAGTTGACTGCTCATTTAAAATGTATAAGGAAGCCAACAATTTAAATGACACTCACGGTTATAAGCTAGTGAAACACAGAACGACATACATTACACGGTTACAGCAACACACATAGTAACCATGACACTATTTACAGATAGTAATAGTAACACTAATTAGAGACAGGCATAGTGGGGTGCAAAGCATGCGGGTAACTGCATAATTCATCCCGCTGACCAACCCCGCAGCATCACATTTATGACAGCCAATCGTGGACAGCGGGTGGGATCAGAACAAACAAAAAAGTTTGCCTGGGAACCCTGCACAGGCGGTGCACCAAGCAAGTGACCACAGTGATTATGGCTCATACGACATCATTTTGCTAAGACAATGGTGATTCTGTCGATTTTGTTTGATGTACACCTTTGCCCTCCAGAAAAAAGGGGGAGAGAGGGCTGCACCCCTTCTCTCAGACTATGTCACAGGGGAGGTTACACCTGGGCTAATGAGAACTGGTCTGCTATGCAGTGGCGTGGTTACACTGGCAGAGTAATTCCGGTCCAGAGAGTAGAACTCCAGACCAAGAGTTTGTTTCAACCAACCAGTTGAGCATAAAGAGTTATAGTCACAGAGTAACTCAACTGATTGGTTGAAACAAAATCCTGGTCTGGACTTTTACTCTCTGAACCTGAATTACCCAACTCTGGTCATCTGACAGGGAGAATACAGAACAACAAAACACATCAGAATCTCAGGGCCTTGAAAGACAGCTTCTGCTCTTGAGCTTGGATGTCATCTGGGAGGCCACCGGCGTCTTTTTTTTGACCCACATAAGAGATTAATATGCAGAGAATTCAGCATTTTTAGTTTTTCATTGGGATTCCAGAGTAAATGCCTGAGATTGGAATCTGAGGACACTAAAAGGGGTGCATTTTGCAGGTCACGGATTAGCAGCTCAAGCTTTCAGCAAAAGCAGATTGGATCACAAAATCCCAGCTGCACTTAGCAATGCTGTCAGGCAAGGCCTCGGGCGTCTCTGATAGGCACATCACACGGCGGAGGTTTCGCTTTAATAACGACAAGCACCGACGGCACGAGGTCAGGCTCGCCGGCTCTGATCTGCTTCTTTGTGTGTGTGAGAATGAGTTTTTATTTACCACATTGTGGGGACTGAATACCCCCATAATTTGGCAAAACCTGTTCCACACAAAATAATTTTATAAAAATCTGTCAATGCAATCATGAAGCTAAAATAGCTATAAATCTTGTATTTTGTTTGGTTACTTATGGTTAGGCTTAAGGTAGGGTTATACTCATTGAAATGGCAAAGTGAAGAGTTCGCGCAATGACAGGGGTATATGTACTGTGCAAGGTTGCCTGTGTGTGTGCATATGTGTATGTAGATGCATGACGGGACTGAGACGTTATGACTACAAACGGACAAGCAATGGAAGCTTCCGGAGTAGATCCCGCATGCATCGTGAGTGATTATGCATCTTTTCCACACCAGTGGCTGTTTCAGCCGGATAATGCAGGGCCAAGCTCCAGGAGATTAAACAATACCCCCCAACCCCCAGCAAAAGCGCACCAATGCCTCCTGGAATATAAATGTGGCACGGCTGCCCGTGACCTTTGGATCGAAGGGGAGGTGGTGGTGGTGGTGGTGGTGCTGGTGGTGGGTTTCAGATGCTTCAGGCTGCTGGAGATACAACAAGAGAGATGACAGCATGGAGAAACAGAAGGCCATCAGGAGTCACCTGGGGTCTACACAGCCCAGCCAGGGCATTTAGTCCATCACAGAGCCCATAATCGCATCACGAAGCACACGACACAGCTACACCCTATTATTCAACCTCAGCAGTCAACTCTATATCTATGTATAGAATCATGTTGTGGGGAAGGGGGCCAAAACAAAACAAAACAAAGCAAAAACAAAAATTGTTTAGACTGGACGCATAGTTGGCAGTGTTGACAAGAACTTAAAAATGAGCCTCCATATTTGAACTGAATGAAGTTTGGGTGGGGGGGGTAACCTACTGTGGTTTAAAAAAACAAATACACTTAAAAACCACAGGTCCACCGAGACTGTGGGCTACAACTGTGTCTGCTCCGAGCCACATATCAGAAAGGCTCCCTCTCAGGTACAGATTACACCAGACCATGATGGTGGCGCCACACTCACATCCCTAAAACTCCATGGTAACACGAGAGCAGAAAGTCTATCATGGAATGTCTGGCAAATTATATTTATTATATATGTGTGAGGAGGGCAGAATTCCACAGGGACTGAAGAGGGAATAAAATTGGAAACTGGATCCCAATTAGATCAAGTTTTCTGACCTCTCATACATCTACAGCAGTGCCCCCCCCCCTCAACTAGACCCATCTCTAACCATAAATCTTGGGGCTGAACCCGATATCTCAATATATCATGTCAAAATTACGCTCATGCTGAGGGTAATGAACCATGATCCACTCTGCTGGGAAAACTGGAGCTTAAAGTAGAGGCGTGTTAATCAAAGCTCTCTGGTTTCCCACACCTGCCCAGCCTACTTCACATTCGCCCTGCAGGTCATCGTCATCCGGAGACAGACCGTAAGTTGGCCAGAACCGGCCAGGATCTTCACACTGGTAGCAGAATCACCCTTTATGCAACAGGGTGACGAATCGTTATGATCAGTCTACAGATAAGTAGCCCAAGCTTCTTGATTTGCCTGTAAACACGAGCATAATTGTTACAACAACTCAGTCTTTGTGTCCCCGCTGTTTATCAAATGTATAAATGTAACAGGAAAATAAAGAGCCTTGTCTAGGATCAAGCCAGGGCTTGATACTCCCACTTGCAACAATATTACAAAGATATGATAAAGTCTGAAAGGGCTGTTTTGACACTTAAACTTTATTATGCTTCTCACAAAAACGAAACACACAACAATGACCAGGGAGGCAAGACCTTTGAGCCAAACAAACATCAGTCTGGAATATTCCATCTGGCTGGCTTGCCCCAGCCAAAACATTATGTCCGTCTTGTGGCTGTATCCAGTTTACTATCCTGATGCAACATTAGCCACTTCACTCCCTTTCTCCGTGTGACCCATCCGCAATCTAAAAGGATGTTTAATTTTACTCCATGTTGATGAATTCAGCCATCAGTGGCAAAATATGGCCCAGGAAGACAGTGCTGAATTACCTCAGCACACATTTTTACAGATGTGCTCGTTTGTCATCAGGACATGTATACGCCCCCTCCATCCGTAACAGTGTTAATAGGTCATATTTCGAGGACACTGGTTTCACAAGAACGTGCAAGGCACAGCTCGAGGCAAAGTGTCCTATTCTTGATGGATCTCTCCCACTCTGATTTGAATTACTGAAAGTGGGGCAGCTGCATAGGATATATCAACACAGAGGGGCAAATGCCAGAGTGTGTGAAAAGCAAATTAAAAGCTGGAGTGCGGCTATGAACGCAGCAGCAACAAACATTCATCTACAAGCCTCCTCCGTGCAGGCCGGGGGGATGCTCGCCACCCGCCCCCAGTCCGTCGAAAGTCTGTTCAAACAAGGAAGCCAAGCGGGCCATAAAATTTGAGCAGAAACCCTTCGAGTGGCAGATTTATAAGCCATTTCCTGGTGAAATACCTCTGACTGACCCTGGGGGATGAAGCTTTGAAACTGAGAAGTTCTCAAAACAAAGAAGGGCTTTTTTCTCTCTTCTGCTCAATCAGTTCTCACTGATGCTACCGACGCAATTTCCAACATTCTCTAATCATTCCCTTCCTGGGAAAGAAGGAAATGTGCCTATGCAAACAGCACGAGGCACCGGAATGAGATCACGAGACCACGACGCCTCTATCAGTAACAGATTTGTGGTTATTCAGGGACCTGAGCAAGTACGCCGGTCATGCTGATGTGTTCCATCACATACCCTCCCCACGTTTTTTTGGAGCCTTTTACTGGCCATGAACTTTATGTGGACTTCGCAGCGTAGCCATGATGTAATGAGAAGGAAGGGCGGGGCACTATCGCCATGGAAACCACCATACTACGGCCAGCCAGGAGAAAAGTATTTCCCATCACCTGGTGCGAGCCTGAGGCTGTGGTGGGCAACAAAACATAAATAAAAAACGGAACAGGAATGCACTCAAGGTTGGTCACTTTCTGCCCAAAAAACTAGGGCTGGAATGCTCGAGTGAAACATCTGTGACCATCTGGCCCCTTTACCAAGGCCAGGCGCACCACTGAGCAGCACAGCTCACCTCCAGCTATCCAAACCGCTGAGCTGCGCCATCTTCTGACCTAGAACCCCAACAGAATTCCCAGGAGACAGATCACAGAAAATACTGGATATAATAACACTAGTACTATTCACTACTGGTTATTGTTATTTTTTTGGAAATATTTAGTTATCTAGTTACTATGTGTAATTTAATAACAGCAGGCTGTAAATTCCTGCTTTCACTTTTATGATATTGTCACTTATTACACGGCTCTCTGGAATGCTTGATTCTGATTGGTCAGTTGAGACATTTGCAGGTCTGTTATTTTCTGATAATGACCGCTCCAAAGTAATAACACATAGCCGGTACTACTTCTATGTTTAAAATCCCTCCGACCATGGCTGATAGACAGAAATGGAGCAGTATACTCTCATAAAATCCTGAAAACAGCTTGACAAGCGGTAAGTGTTAGTATTAAATATAATATCCATCCATCCATTATCCAAACCGCTTATCCTATTGGGTCGCGGGGGGTCCGGAGCCTATCCCAGAAGCAATGGGCACGAGGCAGGGAACAA
>JABFDZ020000047.1:4389311-4402924 GCA_019775955.2 Pollimyrus isidori | reverse complement strand
CCCCCCCCCCCCCCCCCCCCCCCCCCCCCCCCCCCCCCCGATCTGCGTATGATGGATACTTCCAATGCTTTCACCACCAACAATCAGGGAGACTGAAATACAACAGCGTGTGGGTTTACTGTGCACCATCAACCACGGTGTGAACCTAATGCTAACAAATATAGACTGACAGCTCAACCTAAATAACAAAGTTCTTATGGTGTAAGTTAACAGCTACAAAATAGCACTTCTTAAAATGGTATTAATTTAACTTGTCGGTAATAATCGTTGAAGTTTGGCTGAATGGTGATATGCAACATGTTTTTTTGTTTAAATCTGAAGCTGTGGAAATGAATACGAGTGACGATCAGAAGGAATGTTTACATAAGATAGTCCATTACATTAGGTTCAGTCCAGTGGCTTTTACATGAAGGACTAAGTGCAAGTAGATAAATGTGTTTGCTGTTATTTCAAAGCTGTTAAAATGTAACCATCTTCCTGCGTCTGCGGTGATCCTGGGAATTTCTGCTGTCAAAATCATTTTTATTAACTAGTTAGTTTTTTGATACGATAATTATTCTTGTAAAATTGTTGTTACATTAAATTTTAGTATTTGATTCCAGTTTTCATCCATAACAGAATAAGAACACAAAACGGAAGAAAATATTTATTAATTCATATATTAATTTTCTGATAACATATTGCAGCGGAGTATCACTGCAAAGCACCAACACATATATTACTTAGTATACCGATTAACTCAACTTCATGTCTTTGAACTGGAAACCCAGTTCAGGTGGTGCAGACTGCACACCGTCAGCGGAGGCAAGGTTCATACCCACAATCCTGCAGATACATAGAAGATGACACCATTATCCAATAACGCAATGTGCCCCCCCCCAAGGGCTCTGATGAGAAATACCTAATTTAAAACCTTTGTTTTTAGACTTTATTACATTTTAATAATTAAATCGATATTTTCATCAGCAACAATGACGGGGATTGGAACAACAGTAAGTGGGATTACTGTGCACTGTCAATCACTGCCAAAATCTATTGGCAACAATATAATAGCTTCTGTAAAGGAGTTAAGATACCCAGTGATTGACAGCTCTTGATAATCTCACCCACTATGTATTCTGTAGTCTTTTATTCTCCTGCCATTATTTGTTAGATCAAATGATGAATCATTTTCAAAATTCAGTATTTTAAAATAGACACTCAGTATTAAGAAATTACTGTTCACTTCATTTGTTTTGTTAGCTTGGGAAAAGAAACCATGAAAAATTCTTTTTGTCCTGCATACATTCTAAAGGAATGTAGTGAAAAGCAAAATCAATGATTAAATTGAACTGCATTACATGGCCAAACTGCTAGTTATACAAGAGATAAGAACACAATAGATAGTATTAATGTTAGACAAATAATAATAATCAAGTTTGCAAGGACCTACATTTGCAGAGAATCTACTTCCTGATTAAAGACAGTAACGTAACATTTCCAAGTACGAGTACATTTATAACATACTGTAACACATGTTATAACATTTTCTAATTAAAAAGCACTTAAGGTGTAATAAATAAAATTGTAGTGAAATATACTAATAACACAGCATCTCATGAATCTCATAACGCTGCGCAGCTGTAATACAGGTATAAGCCATAAATGGCTTAATTCCCACACTGTAAAAATTCCTGATCCGGCTTATGACGCCAAGCTTGGTTCTCTCTTAGATGGCTGACTGCCTTTCGAACCAAACAGGCGGAATGTGAGGTAAGAGTATAGGGGAAGATGGCTGTGAGGGCAACACACAACCAGCCTGCCAACCATTTTTCCTGTTGGACTTTGCTTGTTGAGCTTTGCTACAGTTCCGAGTTTATGGTTTACTTTTGTCATGCACCGACAGGCCAGCAGCTGATCGGTTCACGTTACTGCCCTGGCTGCTCTGCCCGTCTTCCCAGTGAAGACCACAGTACTTACTCTGCTTGATACTCTCCCGTCAACACAACATTATTTGAACGAACTATGAACTCTAACACTTGTAGCATAGCATGGATAATACTAAGTATGCTCTAAGTCAATCTCATTACTAACCAAAGGGCTGACTGCCTCTGCGGATCAGTAAAAACACTTAAAATATACACAACTTAAAATGATAACTTGACTATATATAGTTATGGAACTCTATGGGTCCGTGTGCAGTGTCCATGACGACCTTTCAGGCCTCTGACGATGACTTCAGGTGCTCCAGCTCAGTCGCTATGGGGACGGGGGGGCGGCGACCTCGCCTGCCCTGAAACTCGGCAGCAATCTCCTCAAATGTCTTGCCCTTGGTCTCCGGCACCCGGAAGTACGTGAAAAGGGTGAAGATGAATAGGAGAGCCGCAAAGATGGTGAAGACGTAGCTCCCGCACAGAGCCTGGAATGTTACAAGGGAGAGGCACGCGTCAGCAGGCAAACAAGACCATGCTACTCATGGCAGGTATTGTGTTTATTTATGCAGAAAACACTTTTATCCAGAGCAAAATACAATCAAGAGAGCAGTGTTAGCTAGTCGCTGGAACAATTTTAGTTAAGATCATTGCCCAGCAACCTAATAGTGAAACATGAGATTTGAACAAGAGACCTAACCCACAGGCTCTCACACCATCCTTTTTATGAGGACGAAGTATATTGACTAAAATATGCACGTTGAGAAAGGTAGCTAATGAAGGTGTTACAGGGTGTGAGATGTTCCGAACACCCGAGTCCTCTAACACCATATGGGGATGGGGGGGGACTGGATCCCCTTTTCGCCAGTCGCATTGCTGTTCCTTGTCTCAGAGCTGGACCCTTACCTCCACGTATGGAAAGCACATGCCAATGATGAAGTTGCTTGTCCAGTTGAAGCAGCCGGCCAGGGCTAACGCCGCAGGCCGCGGACCTTGGCTGAAGAGCTCCGCCACAATGAACCACGGGATGGGGCCTGGCCCGATCTCAAAGAAACACACAAACAGGAAGATGGCGGCCATGCTGACGTAGCTCATCCAGGAGTAGGTACTCTGCGGGTAGGACACAGGTTTTAATTGGGAGATAGGGTGGGGCGCGATTGTGGCACTGTCTCAGACTCCAGTGACACGGGGCATGGATTTCTCAACCAATACCCAAGCTGTATGCTGTAGAAAACTTGAGAGCTTTCTGGAATATTCTGGTCATACATGCTGGGTTAATTACCCTGTGATTGGTGTTTATTACTAGCTAAATGAGTTCTTCTATATTGGGGATAGTTAGATAGCTAATGAGCTGTAGTGTGTGCCCCAGATTGTCAATAACATTATGTTTTGCTAATGAAAACTATGCCTTCTATGTCTGTAGCTATATTAAAAAAGCATATATATTTTTGTACAGCTCTGGAAAAAAATTCAATGGCCACAGCAAAATTTTCAGTTTCAACTATTTCTTCATTTATTGGTGTGCGTCTGTAAATGACATATATTTTTGGGCAAACTACAGCCTGGTTCTCTGTTTCTCATTAATGAAGGGATTCTTCCTTTATGGGACTTCGGTCCTGCTTCTAACTGCCTGATAGGAATTGTCCTAGCAGCTCACTTCACACCTGCACTTAATTTTTCCTGTTCTTTTTGAAGGTCACTTGATGTCATCCTCAAATTCATGAGAAACTGTCTGATAACTTGACAGTCATCTCTGGCAAATAGCAGGCTTGGTTTTCCATTCTTCCCAGTGTCTCCTGCTTCACCTTATACTTGTTTACCGCTGCCTTATTAACTTTGAGCCTGGAAGCAGCCTGCCTCACAGTATAGCCTTCTGCCAGCAGGACTGGGGTTAAACCAGGATTTGAAAGTAAAGAAATATATACAACGGTCTCGTAATTTTTTCCAGAGCTGTATATATTAAAATGGCACAAGGGAGAGGGAGCATACCAGGTACACAAGGCCAACGGACATGGCCACGGCACAGCAGCACATCCCACCGAGTCCGATCAGGGTCAAAGTGCGTCTGCCGGCCCGGTCCACCAGTGCCACCTGAGGAACAAACACAAAAAAAGTTATTTATATATATATATATATATAGTTTTGTGTTTACAAAAAAATCTGCGTCAGCTCCTGAATCATTAACAGCAGTATCCGTAGTATGTTAATAAGCGGTATCAGGAATGCATGTTGTTTCGCTGCTTTTCTCGTGTTTGCTAATCAGCGTCTGCGGACGCTCGGACCGATCCTCTCTGGCAGTCACACGGCTGGCAGCCGTCTGATCCTTGAACAGGTAGATAAACGCTTCAGAGTCCTGTCGATAACGGGCAGCTCGCTTCTTACAGCGCCGCTGGCTCGCGGCAACTCAGGGCGCGCCCTCACGTTTATGAAGTATGTCAGACGCGGCGTGCCAGCCCCAGCACCGGACTGCGCCGGGCAGCGGTTCAAAATGCCTTTCAGTGGACATTGTGATATGTAGAGGGAAAAATTAATTTAAAAGAAGTGTACGCAGTCAGTGTAGACAGTCAGCAGTACATGATAAAGTTTGTGCGTCTTTTAGGTGGGAAAAATGATACATCACGATACATCATGTACCTGATAAGCAGTTATCGATAGATGGATGCCATGCTTAAAAATACAGCACAAACCATTGTAACTGTTTACCAGCATGCCCAGCATAATGCATGCTGGTTATGCTGAGTTTTGTTGTTGGTGAACCAGTATCGTTATCGAAATATTGCTAGTGGACCTGCTTCCTGTGCAGGTAGACCAGCATAGTTATGCAGGTCCACCCGATACACCAGTATCAAACCAGCATGAACCAGTATGAAAATCATGCTGGTCTATGTGGTTTTCATCAGCAGGGTGGATGGATAGAGAAAGAAAAATGTATGTTATTATGGATTTGTGTTATATTTTATTTCTGTGATCAACATATGAGGAAGGATTTGTTGCTAAGAGACTTAAATATCTGTGGTGTAACTTCACATTAGGGTTACTTACAGAAACCATGGTGAAAATGGTGTTTATTACACCCACGCCGATAGTGGCATAGACCGGCTCTGTAACACCAGCTTTGTAGAAAATTGCTGTCGAGTAATAAAAAATCTGAGGAGGAAGACAAACATCTTTTGTTTAAATGAGCTGGAGAGCAATAAAGGCTCCGTTCAGTGATTGGAGGATGGAAGGGGGCGGGGCTCACGGCATTGATCCCAGAGAACTGCTGAGAGAGGTGCATCATCAGCGCCACAAACAGCTGCTGTCGGTAGGTGGGCAAGCGCACCAGCGTCACGATGGAGACCTTCGCCTCCTTCATCACCTCCTCCTTCTCCTTCTTCATTTCTGCCAGATCTTTCGAAAAGTCGTATTCCCCACGGAACAGTTTCAGACCTCAGGGATCAAAAAAATTGGGCTCAATGGGCTATAGTGGATCACTGTTCTCAAATTGCCCCCAGGTTCATGACTCTGCATGTGACCTTCAATGGACTCACGGCTGATCTAGGATATTATGACCCTTTCGCAAATGAACGTCCAAGAGATGCTCCTGTAGCTCCAGAGCATTGTACTAATGATGTAAAATCATAGATTCAAAACCCACAGAGTGCATGTAAATTACAAGCCGTCATTGAACTGTAAGTCACTCTGATGTAACATATTTATCTTTATCTGATGATTGTACTCAGTCTTTTTCAGAGCATGTTTTTGCTCCATCCCAACCTGATTCTAGGGGACCCCCGGACAGTCCACATTTTGCTCCCTCCCAGCTAGAAATGTGGACAGTCTAGGGGTCCCCAAAGATCGGCTTGTAAAACATTACATAAGTGCTTATGGAAAATGGCTGAAGCATCGTATGTAGCTGGGTGTTTAAGCAACTTGGACAGAGAGAGCATATACAGGATGGAGGAGTACATTTTCGTGCCTCCTCCTCTTTGCCCAGTTTGATGTAGAGGTAGCGAGGACTCTCGGGGCACAGGGGCAGCAGCAGGCTCTGGAGGATCGCGGGCGCCCCAGACAAGCCTAGCAGGACCGGCCAGAGGGTATCGTTCCCCAGCAGGAAGTCCAGACCAATCACCTATTGGACAGACAGCAAGTTTGGATCACAGAGTCTACAGCCGTGGAAAAAATTAAGAGACCACAGCACAGTTTGTTGCTTCACCCATATCGCAATTTATGGGTGTGTGTCTGTGAATAATATATTTATTTTTTGCAAACTGCAGTCTGGTTCTTCTCTGTTTCTCATTAATGAAGGGCTTCTTCTTGCTTTATGGGACTTCAGTCCTGCTTCTAGCAGCCTGATATGAACTGTCCTAGCAGTGCACTCCGGCATTAGAAAGTCATTTCCGCTCCCTACCTGGTTGATTTCTGGTCATTCCCAGTGTCTTTTTGAACCGGGAAGCATCCTGCTGCTCAGTGTAGCCTCTGCCAGCAGAACCACAATTACACTAGGATTTAAACATGCAGACTGGTTTAAAAATATAGTGGTCTCTTAATTTTTTCAAAGGCTGTATGTAGCAACCCAAAGTGATAAATATAGCGGTGAACTACCTTTTCTGCAAACCAATGAGTTTGTAAAATAATCAAATTACTGCAGAGACTGTAAATGGGACAGAAGGTCATTTTTTTCAGTACAGGAGGCATATATATTCGGACATCTTTCGGTGTTCGTCATTTGGTTGAGGCTAATATTTGGCTGATGAATGGATGTAAATCCAAATGGTAAAGTGTATTTCTCGGAAATATTGTGCATTACCTGGAATGAGTGTTTAGAGTCCTAAAGGTGTCCAACTCTACAGGGCACAGTACAAGATACTGGCAGTAAAAGGCAGTAATGCATATTTATATTATGCATAATATTACTGAAATGCTGAGCTTGTAGTTTGCTTGCATCAAATTAAGAGCTCAACACCTTGCCAAGACATTCTGAGAAATTACATATTATCAATGGCCATAAATATTACACAAGCTTTGATTGCCGTGTGAAATCCATCATGGATGGTTGCTGAGATTGTGGAGACTATCAGCTCTAATTTTACTCACCTGGCTAATGAGGATCCCAGACACTATGGCCAGTTGGTGCAGGGTGCCCAGAGCGCCTCGATATGCCACCGGAGCGATCTCTCCAACATACATGGGCACCAGGCCAGAGGACAGACCTTGGAGAGCCCGGGGCACAGTGTTAGCGGGCAATGCCAGCAGACATTAATGTTGCTGTTCTGGCAACCAATAAACACATTTCCCACAAGAGTTGAAACATATTGCAAGTATTCAGTCAGTTTTACTGCCAGCAATCGTTTTGTTTGTGACTCCACATGCTCTTGGTGGTCTCTCCAAAAAGAAGATTTAAATTTGGAGTCTTAATAAGGATCTAGGAGTAGCTATTGTTGCATACCAGTCAGCACATGCCAGCGATGCTAACCGAGGCTAGCGCCTTCTTACCACAGTAGAATCCCATCACGGCTCGCCCTGCGATGACCATGATGTGAGGAACGCCCTTGTTGGCCAGGCCCATCAGCAAGCCCCCCGTAACAGCTAGGATGTTCACCGCCAGCATGCCCTTCACCCTGGGGATTAATGGGCATCACTATCCTCTTAGAATGTCCCAGGCAGGACTTCCGTACATCTATCTTTCCTCCCTCCATTTGGTGGAATACATTTACAATAAATCTGATTTACCACAGTAGACACAGTGAGAACATCGAAAGGTAGAAGATTGACAGTGTCCGTCATGCTCCTCACCTTCCTCTCAGGTCACCCACAAACCCCACGAAGAAGGAAGAGATCATGCCGCCAATAGAGAAGATGGACACCGACAGGGACCAGTACATGAGCACGGTGGGGTGGGGAAGCCCTTCTGTGGCATTATCGGAGTGGGACACGTTCTGCAGGACCCCCAAGGCGCGCCCATATTGCCGCTCGATGACCTAAGACGCCCCCAGGAAAACAAATGTGTATTCAAACTGGCTATGGGATCAATTATGGGACTGTTCTTTTACAAACTACACTAAGGAGCCTCTGGACCTGATGGATTATAAATGTTCATTAATGTATTTATTATATGGTACTAAAGTTTATTTGCTCAACGTATTTACAGTTTGCTTTTATAATTATATACATTTCTGATACAAGTATTTAAAGGTATTAATTTCCTCCTATGCTTTCCTGTGAGTACTCTGTGACTATTTATGCTCACCTGGTTGGTTGAAAAAAAACCTTGGTCTGGATTAATACTTTCTGGACCTGAACTTTCCACCTCTGTTTACAAGAATCAGCAAACATGGTAGCCTACATCCCAGGAGCAGATTGGGTTAAGGGCCTTGTTTAGTCACAGGTATAAGTAAGAGGCCGCAGAGCCACACCACCCCCCATCAATAATACTGCACCTTTTTTCTGGTCGATCACTGAGGTCTTAGCTGAAAAAACTCTTGCATCCAAGTTGGCATCTTGTCTGCCTCACTTGTATGTAACTTTGGGCACTAACGTCTGCCAGATAACGTTCAATCTGTTGCTACAGTAGTTCATGCCAGCACATGCACAAGCCTGCCCAGCTAACAATTTTCAGTTCCCATAACATTCCGGGAAGGTTACTTTTTGGTTATGGGAATGTTCCCTGAAGGTTTGTTTGGCTATTCTTTGGTTAGGACAATGTTCCTGTTGGGTTATAGTAACGTTCATGTAACATTAGAGTTTCTAGCTTGGGGATTGTTCTGATGCATAATATCCTGGTGCAATTAAAGGTTACACAAAGTTTTTTATATAACTAACCATAGGAGAACACTAGACTGATGTAATCGTTCCGTGATTGGTGGGAGGAGGGTGGGGTACCTTTTGCGGTGCGTTGATGACCCCGAGGCTGTAGCCGTACTGCAGCGACCCGAGCACAGCTGTGAAGACTGCCAGTATCAGAGTGCCTGATAGCTGCTACACAACATGAGCACATGAACACCTATCAGGAGTGTCCAGGCCCCCCAGAAACTCCACCCACAATAAAATCACACCTCCCATTCAAACTTTCTTGCACATCCGATTAGCAAAGGCTCTTGTCATTGCACTATTGAGGATTTTAGGGTTATTTTTTTTTTTTTTAAATCATTTTCTCTTGGGTAAGCTAAATTGAGCCAATTTGACACGCAATTAAATACCGCACAGGAAGGGTTGCCAGCTCTCCTGCATCTGACGTGGCGCTCACGCTTTCAGAGTCTCACGCTCATGCGAGTCTTACAGCAAATCTATATTATTCCATTATAAACCTCAAATTAGCTACATCATTAACAATGGAGTAGTTTCTGAACCCTACAGACTATTTACCATGTAACTGAAAATCTCACTCTAGCCAGCTGAATAAACCTGGCAACCATGCACACAGGGCTATAGGAACACAATATGTACACACTCTCCTTTTTAGCTTCATGTCTAGCCTGGGTTTTTATTAGATGGAAATTCAAAATATTTAAGAGTAACAACTATCTTCAGCCACCCTGTAAACCCAAAGGGGACCAGACTAGGAAAGGTCCTGCAGATGGAAAAACCTGTGGCAGAAAATCAACAGGGGCAATGAAGCAATATCTATAAGCTCAGTGCTTTAGCTGTACTGCTACAATGCTTGCTAACTATTTCCAATACTGGTTAACGACCTCCGCTGCTGCCTGGCTATCTCCCGTGCTAACAGTACAGCACTCCTAGCTAAAATGGACGTATACTTATCCCATCATTCTAACTTGAAGAGATATGATGAAGTGGCATAAGCTTGGATCTCAATGAGGAAACATCTCATATTCAAAGTCATCGTTTAATCACCCATTATCGCAATGTTACAGAATACCTGAGAGTGGCTGAAAAATAAACGTCTGCTGGTTAGTAAAACCCTTCCTCTAAGTAAACATTGCTAACTCACTGTATCTTTGATTATATAGAAAGACTAAATCAACCCGTGTCATTTGCATTACTTTCACACAACAACACATTTGCGGGACAAAACACCACTATAAACAACAGTAATAATGACAAACACGACAATTTAACATTCACTGTGTCCTTTAATCTTCACAACTGTCTGTATCCAACTCCCCCAAGAAAATACCTTATTTTAATTTTTGAAACACATCTGGTATTCTAACATAATTCTTCACCTTAACCAGGAATAAAAAAGACAAGGATGAAGTGAAATATTTAATTTTTTATTCCCCAAAAACCAAAAAGCTGGTGGCCTAACCAAGCTTTATTAGTAATGAATTATTAGAGCCTTTACCTTTCCAGAATCCATCTTCTCCCTTGTGTGCAAAGTTCCCTTCCCCAGCTAAAGGCTGTTCCAAGGTTGCTGTTCTGAAGCTAGATAGATATTAGACCAGGGTAATGTTCAATCCCACTGACGCTCCAGCCAGCTGTCACAGATTTCACTGTACCTTGCAGTGGCTTTTAAAAAAAGACCTCTGTATTCATTAATAAATGTCAATATATGTATTCCTCTGCATTTCACAATTTAAATGCCCCCCACCAAATCAGTCAAACACTTTCCATTTTCCCAAGCTATCTAAGGTTTAGGAATACTTACCTTTGAATGTGCCTGTTCTTGCACAAACCTCAGAGTGAGGGGCATTAGGATCTGAGCTTCGCATTAAAAAGCCCACAGGAGACACCCAGGGGTAGCAAAAAAAAAACAGAGCACGAGCAACAGGAAAGTAGTCGATAACAGACCGTTCAAGGGGACAAAGTCTGCTCACGGGAAATTTCTCAACCCGAACGAGAACACAACAATATCGACATCGAAGTCCTTAAGCATCCTTAGAAACAGAAGATGCAAGCTAGACAAATTTATTAATGAATTATTGTTTATTTATATATTTATTTTTTTTTAAAAAAACAGATGTTACTACATTTCAAATCCAAAACAAAATGGTGACAGTACTGAGTTCTGGGGCGCAAGGGCCCAGCAGTGATGGACCGCCCCTCGAACCTGGGGCTGGATCCCACTTTAAACCTGTATGACTGCGATCAGAGACCAGAGAGTTCAGAAAGTTCTGCAAAGGCTACACAAATAAACGGGAAGGAGCCACGGTATCAACAGTACCCCTTATTGCTATACATGCGAGGTCAGACACCTCCTGCCCTCAAATCAGTTTCTTTATTCTTATTTAATTCATATTTAAAATATAATGTCTTGGGCCAGATTAATCAAAGTTTTTTTTTTTTTTAACTAGAGCACCTGCTTTGTGTCAAAAACGGAGAAGAATAAAATGCATTTGCCTGATATTTTAAATCACATATAGTGATGGTATTTATGAAATTAATGCCTAACATTGATAAATCTGGCCCTAAATGTGCAAACATTACTAGTAACCCAGGATAATATTTAAAGGTATTACAGTGATTGCTCCTACTTTGGAAAAACATAAACATGAAGAGAAACACAAGTATAAACATAGCTTATATCTTTAAGAAAGAACTATTTTTATCCTGTGACAGGCTCTGGAGCCCCCACCACCCTGAATGGGACAAGCGGTTTCAGAAAATGGATAGATGGATATTTATTCGATATTAGCACTTAATCTCCCAAAGTTCAAGATAAAAACAGAATGTCCTTGTGTCCATATTTCACCATTAAAATCGATACTGTAGTGGTTTGCACAACTACAAATCAATATGGGGGGGTGACCAATGGAAATCTGCTTCCAGCTCAGTCACGTGCCACAAAGAACCAATGGCTGCACTCTGCCCACTATTGCTCTAAGAAATCCAGGAGTTGCTGGGGCAGCAGATCTACACCCCACGGGCAGGGACTGATCCACAAGCCAGTCGAACCCCGACCAGCTTGTACTCAAGGCACAGAAAGAGTCCCTGTGCTCTCGCTCCAGGAGGGTCACAAGCCAATCAAGTCCAGATCTGCACAACTTTCTACTAATTACACCTTGTCTGCCGACTGTAAAATATACATTCGCTGTGGGTATTTCTGCCTCCCCTGTGTAGACACTCTGACTATATCCACGCCTTGGTCCACCTCGCTGCTGGCTGTGTAGACACCCTGACTATATCCACGCCTTGGTCCACCTCGCTGCTGGCTGTGTAGACGTCCTGACTATATCCACGTCTTGGTCCACCTCGCTGCTGGCTGTGTAGACGCCCTGACTATATCCACGCCTTGGTCCACCTCGCTGCTGGCTGTGTAGACGCCCTGACTATATCCACGCCTTGGTCCACCTCGCTGCTGGCTGTGTAGACGCCCTGACTATATCCACGCCTTGGTCCACCTCGCTGCTGCCTGTGTAGACTCCCTGACTATATCCACGCCTTGGTCCACCTCGCTGCTGGCTGTGTAGACGCCCTGACTATATCCACACCTTGGTCCACCTAGCTGGTGGCTGTGTAGACGCCCTGAATATATCCACGCCTTGGAATTTTCCAAAACAAAATGGGCAAAAATGGACAAAGGAGAGGTAGGTCAATCAGATGAGACACCGATTTCTTTATCATTTTCCCTTCCTTTCCACAACATCAGTGGCACGTGAATGAGCAGCAACATGGAAAATGAAGGGGAATAAAACCACAATGTTTATTTGGGACAAGTTTTCAGAGTGGCCTGCTAAAAGAAAATGACAAATTACAGGAATGAACTTGGGTGGGTCTTTGTACCGACCCACAGGCATGGCAGCTGGGTTACAGTAGATGAGGAACCGCCCGCAATTACACACCTGGCTCCCATTGATGCAAAAGACTGAGCACCCATATCAGTTAAGTTCACTGTCCAAAAACAACTGGGATTTTTACACAATGCAAAGACCCCAGTTTCAGGGAAAAAAAAAAAAACAAACAAAAAATAATAATAAACAAAGTCACTCGTGGTGTGTCAGCATGACAACGTCAGAAGTTCATGGCTGGATCCCCAGCTGAAGCTACTAGATCGAAGGAGTCGAGTAAAACCCTGAAAAAAGCCCCAATTAGGGGTGCACTTCTGGTGGGACAGCAGATATGAGACAAAGCGATGGCAAGACCAGATTTGGCACGTGACGGGGGACTCGATTGTTTCACAGCAAAAGGCAGGAACGGGGTGACACATGCGGAAATTGCCAAAGACTGGCAGGGAGAAAAGAAGAATGGACCCAAATATAATCTTCACGACTGCACTTTTCAACAAAGTCCATTGTGTACAATTATCCACATGATGGATGCCACAGTTTGGTGAAATTTACTGTCACACGTTCAGGCTCCTTGCACAGCTCTCTGTTTAGCTCTCACCCCGATTACCTACCCCCTTCAAGCTCAAAATGATAGACACAATGAACAAGAGGAAAGGGGAGGCTTTATTAAAAATAAATAAAGGAGCTCTTTTGGCCCATGTGATGCTCCATATATGGGCACTTCCCATGGTGCAAGGTGTTCTGACATAGAATGTGATTCAGGATCCTCCCCCACCCACAAGAGGGCGGTGCCAACAGCTCCATTGCAAAAGATGCCTTCCTTTTCACAACCCCCACGGGGGGGGGTGTCGATCCCAGCTCTTGCGTGGTGGTGTGATTATCAGGCTTCTTCTTCTTTACCACAGGGGCTATGAAAGTGACACTTGTGGGGGGGGGGGGGGGGGGTAAGAAAACCCAATATGACAATGAAAAGGAATTAACCAATAAAACAGGTGCCTCCGGTTAGGGGAAATAAAAATAACATGGCAAAACCCCC
>JABFDZ020000047.1:4362859-4378053 GCA_019775955.2 Pollimyrus isidori | reverse complement strand
CACACATAGAGACATAGACAAACACGCATGAGCACACATAGAGACATAGACAAACACGCATGAGCACACATAGAGACATAGACAAACACGCATGAGCACACATAGAGACGTAGACAAACACGCATGAGCACACATAGAGACATAGACAAACACATACATAAGCACACATACAGACACGTGCAGGTTTATAATTATATCTTTGAGGGGGCTCTCTATTCATTTCTATGAGGAAAACTATAATTCCAATATGATGACCATAACTCCTACCCAACCCTAACCTTAACTGTAAGTACCAAAACAAAATACGAGACCTTTGGCATTTTTACTTTTTTGATTGCATTCACAGGTCTTTGTGGCGACCTGAAAAATGGTCCCCACAAAGTCAAAATAACAGGTTTTTATTTCATTGTGGGAGACATTTGGTCTCCCCCATGTAGTATTCCACATGAGCACATACACACACACGCAAGCACACACACAGACACTGCATCAGGTGCCCCTGTATCTAACACATTCAGCGCAGCCTTTGATATCGTGTTCAAAGGAAAGCCATAGGGTCCCAACTTCCAAACAGGAGGTTGTGGGTTTGAGCCCTGATGCAGCGATTAGATACAGGCACACATCATTAACAGATGATGTCGGTTTGATGTCAGGTTAATTATGGATGTCCCCCAGTAAGAGGTAAGTGTAAAAACTGCAGATGTCTGAAGGAATGAACAGAGACACGCAGTGCAGACACACACACGCACACACAGACTCACAGCTGTGTAAGTCTCTTAACATCACTGTTCATGCAGAAGGACGAAATAGCAGCATTGGCTGTTAACTGGGAACGGGAGGGCTGCAAAACATTGGCTTCTGAAAACATCCGTGTCTCTGCTGATGGAAAAATATATTTTTTTACAGGCATATATATCGTAACAGTGTTATTTGATCATTTTTAGGGTCTGAATAAGCCAAATGAATGGGAGGAAATTTACTTTTAAAAAGGCCCTCAGAAGCTAATTCAGAGAGAATGGTAGCCTTATATTAGCATACAGGCATATTAATCAGGCTCCCAGAATCTCCCGCTACACTGGAGGAGATACCTGGCCTCTAGTTAGGGGCCCATAACTGTAAATTTGAAACCAAAGCAGCTGTAGGACGTAGTCATGGTCTGGGAACATGGGGGTAGTCGCCCTCCCCACTCCAACACAGTCCAAACCAAACCAGTACCAAACCAGTAGGCTCTGCTTATGTTGAAGAGTTTGTGGGTAATTTTTAAGTAGTTCATATGCTGGTTGTAGATAAGCAGCGAAAATGAAAAGTGATCTAATAGAGATGGTACTGAGAGCAGAAGGTTCCGGAAAGCCTCCTCCACTTAGCCAACACCAAAAGCCAAGTTTGCCTGCTATTATCTAAAAAACAATGAACTCTTTGTTACCATTTTATTTTTTACCCGAAGCGGATTATTGTTCCATGTGATGGCGTCCTGATACGATTCGCCCAAGGCGGTATTCCCTGGCCTTCAGGAAGCATCCAGAAATGAGAACATTTTCCATTATGGAAGGCAGCGTGTGAAATGAGCTATATAATCAATATCATACGTCTGTAAGCAGCGTGAAAGGCCCTGAGGGAGTGAGAGCAGCATTTACCTCGCGCTCAGCACAAAGGGGCCCGCCCACTTAACAACAACTCGCTGCCGCGCCACGGTAACTGGTGGGAGGTCACCGTGGCGACCCACCGGCCAAGCTGCGGCATGCAATTCTGGCCCTCTGACTTCTGTCATTGCTCCCCCCACCCTCAGCAGTGAGGGGGGGAACAGTGACTGGAGGTGGCGATTGGGGGCGGGAGGGCTGGGGGTGTGGGAGGTTTGAAAGCTAATGAGAAATCTGGGGGAATGGGGGGGTCAGCTGTAGAATAGATTGTGCAGTAGTGAAAGAGTCCTTTGCGGTTTGACTCTCTGCGCCATGTCAGCCTGATCTGCGGCAGCGTTTGGGGCAGGAAAAACGCTGCTACAGAGGGCCTGCATGCTCGGGGGCCTTGGGTGCCTGCGCCCTGCAGCTTCTACTGTATATTCTCCCGAGCAGCCCCGAACTCCACCCCCAGGATGCAGCCTGATCCCAGCAGGCTCCGCTGGACCTCGGCTAGCTAGCTGACTGATGGCCCACTCTGTGAGCACCAGGCTTCTCCTACGGTCTGACCTGAAGGAGAACTAGACCTCTTCCTCATACTCCAAGCCTGTGAAATCCTGGGGAAAAAGGCTAAACAGGTGCATCAGAAACCTGGTCATATGACCAATGTGTGGTGTGGAATAAATGTAATAAAATTTCACTGTTTCGGTGAGTGTTCATGCTCAGTGAGTGTTTTGGAGAAACAGCTCCTGATGTTAAGGATAATAACAATGATGATAATCATCCATAAAATCTAATGGTGACTTTGGGAAATACAGGTTTGCACTGCGCTGTGTCTCGTGTAGAATTGATGGTATGTGCTTATGCTGGTAGGACATTTCCAACTAAAACAAAATGCCTTCCTACAATTTAGATGTAGGCATCATTAAAAAATGATTTACTGTTCAAAGTAAAGCTCTTCTAAGAAAAAAGACTCTAACACAATTTGCAGAGATAAAATGATCTGACTGCTTGAACTCTTCCAGCGGGTTTTCACAGTTGCCTAGCAACACGTGCACCATAAACCAATCGTCTTGACTGAGGATGTAAACTCTGTGACACACAAACTGTGATCAGAGATGGCCATTTTCGCACAAACATTAAGATAAGCTGTGAGCCGCCCTGCATTACCACTATCTGCTGTCATGGTTCAATAAAACCGATCCAAGCAGTCAGCACGTTAGCATGTTAGCTTCGAGGTACAACCCCACCCAGTCAGACCTAAGAGTCAATGACAGAGAACTCTGCCTGATATTCAAGAAATATGATAGGAAGAGAGGTTCTGCCCCCTAAAACACATGGGGGGACCCTGAGGAGAATGAAATAGGGCTGTCTTGCCGCAGGTTTCCGTTTCGCCAGTGGCTAGGCTAACCCACCCTGGCTGGCTGCTTAGTTCGGCTAGCCCTGTTTAATTCCAGCACCTCTGTCTGTCAGCACTCATGTTATAATTAAACTGACATTTCCAGCTTACACAGAGAACGGAAGAAAAAAATAGCAGCTTCCAATTTTGTGGAAAGTTCATTCTTGCTATTTCGACTGCCAGGAAACACAAGCAAACATACATGCGGGTCACCTAATGCATTTCAAACAGTAATCAACAAAGCTCGTCCCCCGACCCCCCCTCCTGGAGCCGTCTCTGATCTTCATTTGCAGTTCCTATCCCCTCAAACGCCACCTTTATCCCTGCACTGTGTGATTTCCCAACAGCCAATGGGGCAAGGGGGGCACTCTTATGCACTTTGGAACCTTCAATTGCTGCAGCAGCAGAGCCAATCAGGGGTGGCAGAGACCAGGCCTACTAATCTCACTGGCATGAGCAGCTATGGTACCGACTGCAGCAGTGGGAGGTGTGGGGGGTGGGGGAGTGGGGGCAACACAAATTGGCAGACAGGGACAAATGTAACCTGCATCCCCTTATCCTCGGATTCTGTACCTGTGCCGAAAGCTGTACAGGGTGAGGGGGGTGGAGAGGGGATGTTTGGGGTGGTGTCACAACCACATGGAGAAACCCAGGAATCGTTAACCTGAGAGGCAGTAACAACATCTGTTCTTTCTGATCTGCTTTGAATGCTTAGTTACTTGTTTGCTGAATGGGTTTACATGCCTTACACACT
Source organism: Pollimyrus isidori (assembly GCA_019775955.2). Taxonomy (NCBI): domain Eukaryota; kingdom Metazoa; phylum Chordata; class Actinopteri; order Osteoglossiformes; family Mormyridae; genus Pollimyrus; species Pollimyrus isidori. The sequence goes on along the minus strand of JABFDZ020000047.1, from coordinate 4,374,287 downwards.
TACCAAAAGCCCTCATGTAAAAGCTGTTGGAAGCTGCTTGCTAAAAGCAGTCCTGGGATCTGAACCTGCCATCTCCTGGTGCAGACTATTTAGCACTGCTTCATCTGTCTGCAACATTTACAGTGGTGCGAGTCAGGTCTTGGATCCAACTCACGTACTGAGAAACTATTGTGTGCTGCACAGCGAGAATGGGATGCAGCACATGTGCTTCAGGGCTGTATTAATACTGATGACTTTCATAAAACTCCAACCAAACTCCAACCAAAGAGGAAACATTCACACAACAACAGGACAGGCTGGCTTTTATAATGACATCAGCTTCAGGGCAGGCAGTGGGGGACGCGTGTTCAAGGAACAACATTGGTCATTAACCCACCAGCGATATCACCACTGCCCCCTGTGCAAATTCTTGCTGCATAACAACCCTCACAGAACAGATGGAGCTGTGTAACACCTCTACAGAATGACTACCAAAGTGGGTAAAAGCAGAGAGAGAGGGGGGGAGGAAGGGAAGGGGTGGGAAAGGAAGAGAAGGTGGCAGGAAATGGATGGGGAATGGAGAAGGGAGGGGAAGGGGACAGGAAAGTCATGGGGAAAAGAAGGGGGCAGAAAAGGGAAGGGGAATGTGGAAAGGAACAGTGAGGAGGGGGCAGGAAAGGGAAGTGGGATATGGAACGGATGGGAAGGGCCTGGAAGGGGGAGAGGAAGAGGGGAGGAAAGAGGTAGGGAACGGGGAAGGGAAGGGAAGCGGGTAGAAAAGAGAAGGGGAATGGTGAAAGGGGGGAGGGGCAAGAAAGGGAATGGGGAAAGGGAGAAAGGTTGGGGCAGGAAAGGGATGGGGAATGAGGAAAGGAAGAGAGATGAAGGGGCAGGAAAGGTATGGGGAAATTAGGAAAGGGGTAGGAAGGGGAATGGGGAAAGGAAGGGAGGGGTGAGGAAAGGGAAGGGGAAAGGAGGAGAAGGGAGCAGGGAATGGGGAAAAGAAGGGAAGGGGATGGGGAAAGGAAGAAAATGGAAAAGAAAGGGAAGGGGTCAGGGAAGTGAAAGGAAGGAGAATGCTAAATGTAAGGGAAGGGGCAGGAATAGGAAAAGGGGAAAGGAATGGATGGGGTAGGAAAGTGAAGGCAAATGGGGAAAGGATGAGAGGAGGGGGCAGGAAAGGGAAGGGGAAAAGGCTTCAGACAAATTTGCACGACCGCCACTGATCGTTTGGGAAAAAGCAGTTAAAGGCACCATGTAATATTAATGGCTGAATAATGTTTCGGAGCGCTGCAGATGAATCTTTAATGGGCTGCATGCATTTCCGGGACACGACAGTTCAGGGACAGGCTGCTCCTGGCCAGAGAGGGGACACTACATCACTGAGACCTGAGACCCAACACTTTGTGTAACTGCCATACCAACCTGGGGGGGGCAAACTTGCAGTTTTTTTTTTTTTTTTTTTTAAATATTCTAAAACACAAACCACAGCTGGCCACTGAGCTGCAAATAAACACTGACATTAAGAAAGTTGTCACACGCTGGGGCCGCATGGGAAAAAAAAAAAAACAAAACCCAGCGAACTCAACAGATGCCTGGGAGAGGGAGGCGGCACAAGCTGTCAAACTATGGACCTGGCAAAGATAAGCTGGGAGCTGCTCCTTGGCCCCAGGCCTGCTCCATTCCCTGGGGAGTTCTTCCTCACCAATGCCGGAGAGATCGATGTTGTCCGTTGGGGCACCTGAGAAGCGAACGGGGGATTAAAAGTGAAGCTGAACGCTTCTCCGGAGCACAAGACAGCTTCCTCAATCACAGCAGCACTGCCAGCACTAGCCATGACATGTTAATTCAAAGTTCTGCTTGTGCATGTCTTCCTGGGCTCCTGATGACTCCCTTATCTTGCCCCCTCCTATCTAACTCACTCCTTACCTTGGGTGGGATGTCCTCGTCCTGCCTCTGCCAGGAGCTGCGGTCGAACTTATCCTCGCGGTTGATGACATGAGGCGGTGGCATGGGGGTCTCGGAGGTGGGGTCCGAATTCTGACGGTGAAGGGCAGGCCGGCGGGAAGACTGGACCTCTGGGAATGAGACTGACTGTTCGTGCAGAGACTGAGAGGGCGACAGGGACACGCTGTGGGACTTCATGGGGACCAGGTGGATCATCTGACCAAGAAGAGAGCAGAGATGGGTTAGGAGACCAAAACGCATAACTAACTATGACATAAGCTAACTGAAAAGGCCTGTCTTCATTTCCTCTTAAGCACTAGTGTAGGTTATTATACGAACTAATTCTATACCATTTGACCAATTAGTGTAGTCAACTTTTCACTACATGGGTCCATTTTTCGACCCAAGCACAAAACATACAACCCTGTGATAAGAGTTTGGATCAGATAGGATCTGTCCATACCGTTTAATAATTTGTTCATTGCATTTTACTTGTTTTTATTGTTCATACATAATAAATGGCCCCAAAAAAACAAAAGAACCAAGGACCACTCACAGTGAATAAGGAGTAATCACATGGTTCAGGGAAGCCAATGAAATAACTTGATGAAAGGGGAAAAAGAGGGGAGGATTGGCTTGGGGATACCTGTGGCTCAGGGACCCGGTGCATGGGCGTGCAACGTGCGGCCTGCGCCACGCTGCTGCTGAAGGACTCGGAGCGGGGCGGCAGTGAAGGGTCCGAGATTCGATTAGCCGCCTTGTGCTGTATTGCTGGGGAGTTTTGCCGGTTCAGCTTTGAACGTTCCTCCACCTGTCCATGAGAAGGCGGTCAGGATGGCTCTAAACTGTCAGAACACCACAACCCTCATCCTACAAAGGCAGCTTCTCCAGCATAGGTCATAATGGTTGACCCAGATTGGCATTTTGTTGTGCATTCCTCACGACTGCATGAGTATACAGGCCAAGCTCTTGGCTTACACAAAGATGTCCTGAGGGCAGAATGAAAAATGACTGGTTCAGAGAGATCCAATCAGAATGTAGAGGAGGTATGCTTAAGCAACTAGAAGAGGTGGAGCCAGGACATCTGATTGTAGTGGAGGCAGGGTCAACCAATCTAATTGTTTCAGGGAGATAACCAAATCATTTTTCCTTCTGCCTTGAAACCTTTTGTGCAAGTAAAACTTCCATGACCTCAAACCAGCCAATGGTACAATGCCAAGATTCCTCCATTTTTTTCCCTACAATTAACCTACAATAAATCAAGAACACAAAGATCCTGATACACTGGAACCTAAATAGTATTTTTAAGGTGTTGATTGATGAAGGACTCACGCTAGCTGGAAAAGCGGCCTTATTGCTAGACGCAGGACTGAACTGACAATCACCGCTAAGCCCAGTCAAAAAGCAACCTTTGAATCCAGTTATTAAATCGTAACAAGCCCACAATCCAAGGCCCATAATCAAATTGATCGATTTAATGTGTAAAGCAGAGGTTAGTCTAAACCAGTTCCAATGGAGACAATTTGGGTCTACACCCAACCATGTGTGACAGCCAATAATTAGTCAGTAAATTGCAACATCCACCCAACTAAGATGGTAACAAAATGACCTGAAGACATAAAAATAGTCTATGTTAAGAAAGAGAAGACATAGAACAGACATAGATTGTTTTCCCTACACCAAGCTCGACGTTGCATGTTGATTTATGGTAGTGCAAGTTAAAATGTTTTGCAGATAACACCATTAAGGTCCTAGAGAAGAGAAATAAAAACTGTTAGTAAAGGCAGCTACTTTCCCATCATTCACAAGGAACAGGGCTTGGGTGCCTTTTATACTGCTGGGCCAAAGTCTCCAAAAAGGTGTATGGTTGTAAAACTCTGCTGGAACCTCATTTGCTGAGAGAACAAAAGTTTAGTTCTAAACTTGAAAACAAAACTGTAGCTATTTTAAACTGTTACTGAGATATACGGCAATACCACATGTTTCAAAATCTTTCAATTTTTTTCAGCAGAGCGAAACCTGCCTAGTGACCGACGTAATTTGGAACACCATTCACTGCAGTTGGGAGGTCAAGTTGATGTAATTGTTCTGTTATTTTGTTTTGTTTTTTTGACTGATGGATACAGATTCAAGTCCTTTTAGAGGGACATTTTCTCTTCCTTAAATGCTTGGCACCCAAACCCTTTCCATGCGGCAGTGGGAGACACAGCCAGCTCGTCGGATGGTCGCAAACAAAGCCTGAAACCCAGGAAGACCACAAATGGAGAGTCCACGAGGAGGTGCCCTCAATCATTCTGTCAATGCAAGACTGAAAAGGGCATGCATTCCAGGAACAAATACAAAGCACTGCGGCATTGTGGGTAGCAGGGTGGCTAGGACACATCTGATAGGGCATCACCAGGAGGTATGGATGAATGCATTCACTGCAGTCTGAATCTAATTGAGTTGGGTTAGCACTGAGCTCTACAACTGGTTACTTCTCCTGTGTTCATTAGCATAGCCACTAGTGATGTCACAGATGACTATATCAGAATCAATGATCACTCCTACGACACCAAACTAACATACAATCAAGATGTGCATTTAGCCGGCCTAGCTCTCATATGCCAACTCAGACATAGCCTCATATTACACTCTTTTCTATGTAAGCGGATGGGGGGCGGGGGGAAGTTAGATTTACAGAGCCAGTCTGAATATTTGCTTACAATCCATCCATCAACAGGTTTTCCTGGTCAGGGTCATGGAGATTTGTTTACTGGGACATCTCAAAAAATTGCCCCTCCCTCTGAGGTTTGACCCTGCAAATTCCAGGAGGGATTTTTTCTTTTTTTACTCAGTCAGTTTCCCTTTAAGCTGCCGATGCCGATATGATTAATGTTTCTATGACAACCAGCAGAACAATCCACCTGTCACACATGTGAATTGTGCTCTGATAAACACCCCTTCCCCCAGCCCACCTCCCACCCCCATCTGCCCCATCCGCACCAGACAGACTGGACTCTTGGCTGGGTTATTTTGCTGTTAGTGTGGAAGTGTGTCGAGTCGCACACGGTCTGGGCTGCGCCTGGACCATTCGGGGCTGTGATTGACCCACTGGCTACTACATTTCGGAATGAGCCAGGGAGACACAGAGAGAGAGAGAGACAGAGAGCCACCAAGCACCAGGCACCGGTCACCAGCCACCGATCACCAGCCAGCTTTTGCATTGATGGTTGAACCTTACAATGTGATGACACTCGGAGAACAATCCAGAACTGGAGATTAGGCTTCTGGTCAGGCATCTGCAGGGGCTATGATGTCATCCAAGGCATGGTGGGGGGGTGAACATGATCAAGTGAATGGGCAACACAGCGGCTGATGGCTGGGGGTTGGGGGCAGTTGAGGTGGGGCACTCTTATTAAATGGGGTTGACCGGCCACCAGAAATAAAAAAAAATAAAAAATCTCATGATACAAAAATAAGAAAAGCTCAAGATGTGAAAAATATCACACGTGTGTGCATGGATTTCACAGGACTATCCGTCCTACAGTTTGTCACACACGTGTGTATGGATTTCATAGGATTATCCGTCCTACAGTTTTGAATGCGCCACTGTGACATCATTTCAAGCAGACTACGTCACCCCAGGGACAGAAGAAAAACGTCTCAGACTGAATCATCTGCAAGCTAGGAACAAGATGTTGATCGTTATTTAATCGGGAAGCAGTGATTTGCCAACATAGCTTATGGTAGCTGAGTGGGCCTGGCCAAACAGCCGCAACACAAATCACGCTCTAATGCATGTTCCGATATTCGAGTTTGACATATACTATAAACTGATATAAAAACTAACACACCCCGCTTAAAACACTCGAGAAAGTATTTAAAATAATATATACATCTTTAATACAAACAGCCAAGAACTCATAACAGTTCAGGGGATTTTGAAAATGGTCATTAGCTCTAACCTCAGAAATTACTCAATTTAATTTAGAATTGGGGCAAGCTGCAGACTGTTCTGCAGAAATTTAAATTTCATGGACCCAAAAATCCTGAGTTAATTTAGACTTTGGGTGGTTTGCAATGGCAGAGTGGTTTATTTAAGATGTTCAGCAAGGCAGGCCAATTTGTTATATAGTTGGGCTGATCCACGACACCATTTTTGGGGGCTGGACTTAAAAAAAAAAAAAAAAAAAAAGGAAAGAAAAAATGAGATGATCAAAAAGAGATTCATGGATTTGAATTTGCGTAATGCTGGGGGTGTCGTGGGGGAAGGTGGGATCCTCACTACATGTTCACGAATCGAAGTGTGTGTTGGATGTCCGGCTCAAAAACGGGAGATGTCAGTGGCGAGCTGGGACGGGAGTCTGAGGGGGAACTAGAGGGCGAGAGCGAGGGCGAGCATGAGCGTGGGAGGTGCTCATGGGAGCCCCGAGGAGAGAGGCCCAACCACTGCATAGCCTTGCGGACGATCTTTGGGGAGTGATTTGTGAGCGAACCGTGCCCGCAACTGGACGCAGAGCGAAAGAGCCCTGAGCCCAGATGCTCCTGAAGGGAGCTGGCCGGCGCGGATGCGGATAAGTCCAGTTGGCGAAACTCAGGATCAAGCTCAGGCTCGTCGAGCACCGAGTGTCTCCTAGGAAAGAGCACCGACGTGGGCACGCTGAGCATGGCTTTAGCCGACATGGAGAAGTGCTTCTGGCCCGGGCCGGTCAGCATTTTCTGGGAGTGCTCAGGCGCGGACACTGGGTTGAATTTGAAGCAGCCGTAAGGGCCCAGGTCCCAAACCTGGTTTATGTTTTGGCAGCTGGCGGCAGGTCGGAGTTTGGCTTGGGACTGGCTGTCCCTCCTATCCACCTCAACACCTCTACGGCAAGGCGAGTGTGATGCCGCTCGCCGCCCCACGCCATGCTGACTAACCCGTGAGTGCGCCAAGTCAGGGCTGCGTCCTCTGGGCCGCGGCACCAAACCCGGCTCCCTCTGCTTCTGAGCGGGTTGGCCCATCCCCTGGTCCGGTGTGACCGGGCCAGGCTGCTCGACGGTGATTTCGATTTTGGGCACAGAAAGGAGCATCTTCCTCTGAGCCTGGGGATGGCTAAGGTTCAACGGAGGGGTGGGGTAGCTTTGGATTCTACGGGGGGTGCCCTGACCCTGAATGGGGCGGGGCTTGGAGATTGGGCTGGACTGCTGCAGGGAGGGGTTCTGCTGAAACTGTGGACAGTGGGAGATACTGTGGGGCCGCATCTTGACCTGAAACGGGCACCACAGAGGAAATTAAAACCAAGTTTTAAACCGGGACAAAGACAACAGCAGCGCAACACAACACGTCAAAAAGAACCAGACAGCACATGTGGGACTTATGAATAAAAACAGCTAAATCTCTGCTAAATCGCCGGTGCGTTGACACTCTGGAACGGCTCGCATTTCTAGCTAAGCAAAGCTGCACAACTGGAAAAGATTTCATGTGTCATCGGTCTGAGCTTAGCCGAGACCCTCAACGGAGTGGCCAGCAGGTCCCCGCGCTGGTTTCTGCTGCGCTGTAAGAGAAGGCTGCTTGTTAATCACAGGGATGGCGGCAGTCTCCCAGGGCAGTCATCTTCCGTCCTGAAGGCTTCTTGGTCTCTCTGCATCTTAATGACCTCATCTGAATAATCAGCTACATTGCATCCAGAGCCAGGCGTGGAAGAGATACCCTTGAAGCAAGGTCGAGTTCTGCCACCCTACCTCCTTGGCCCATGCCGGCTTGTCGTTTGGATTGACGGCATCCCTGTAGTGGTAGAGCTGTTTCTTCTCCATGGGTCTGGGCTCTTGCTGCTGCTGGTGCTGCTGCAGGGACACCAGGAAGGCCCTCTCCTGCTGGAGCTGCCTCTGAAGGCGCTCGGCCTGCCGCTGCTCCTCCAGCTGCTTCCGCTTGTACTCCTGTGAACATGGGCAGTAGACAGACATAAACGCTCATGGTAGTTTTACTTACACAAAGATGTTCTGAGGGCGGAATGAAAAATGACATCTGATTGGCTAGTCCTGCCTCCTCTAGTTGCTTGGATCCACCTCCTCTAGAATTTGATAGGTTATCTGTTGGAGCTGGTCATTTTTTGTTCCGCCCCGAGAGCATTTTTGTGTGCATTAGGATCTTTGGACTCCAAAACGGCCGGGAGAGTAAGACAATGGGGCCATGCACCGGGAGAGGCACTGAGAAGGACGGGCTGGACTGACAAGCACGAGCCACCATGTGCCACAAGATGGACTGGGGCGGGCGACTATCACGATCATGTGACTTTCAAATTGCCGGTAGGCATGCATCAACAATCCACTAAAACAAGGACAAGAGCAACATAAATGCAGAAGATCAGTAAAGCTTAAAATTTCCTGGCGTGCTGGTTTCCGGACGCATGGCTGACTGTGTTCGAAGTCTCTAGCAAAATCAGCCCATTAAGGTCTGAATGCTCAAACTGGCACAATCCGGATTTAATGAGATCTGTTCACGTTTCCATCCACCTTATGGCATTGGAAGGATCAGACGTCCATGATGGGAGAAGCACGGATAAATCCTCCGTGCATGTAGTGGGGGGCGGGGGGCCAGCTGGGTTATTGCATAATGTACAACAATTACAAACATGAGTCCTAAATGTCAAGCTCACTTTAATGCTCAATACTGCTGACAGGCACCAAAGAGTCACCCCAGAAAACAGCTCACGCTTCTCTACAAAACATCGGCTGGCCCATGGAACGCTGCACAGGCAGAGCCAGATGGTATCCTGGTAACATATGTGCTGTAGTAACATGGAGGAGGTCAGCTCTCCGAAGCGCCGAAGCACTGAACAAGGTTAAACTATGGTAATGCAGTAAAATAAAGACATATCATGGAGCGAATGAATCCCCAAGTGCATCATGGGCCGGGAGGTGATGTGCTGGCTGATTCCAGTACAGGTACATTCTTCTGAAAAATCACCAAATTCCTCGGAATAGAGTGTACAATGTTAGCTTGTTTGCTTATTAAGCTTAAAACAGGGCAGCACCCCCCCCTCCCCAAAAGACACACAGACGTGCCCTCGCCGTTCTTCATTCGTGAAATGTTGAATGAACAACACACACGGCATGCGGGGAGGTTGTGGGATGGGGCTACAGGTGGCGGGGGGGGGGCAGTGAGGGGAAGCCTCACCCCCCCAGGCACTATGCTCCTTTACCAGGAGAAGAGCCTGCTCCTGTAACAGCTGCTGCTGCAGGATCTCCAGCTGTCTTTGCTCCTCCTCCAGCTGGCGACGGATGTACTCCTGTAGGAGGGAGCCGCGTGTGGGGGGGGGGGCACCAGAGGAAGGCAGAGAGAGTCGTGATTGACATCAGCAGGGCCCACCCGGAGGGAGGGAGGGAGAGAGAGAAGGCGAGAGAGAGAGAGAGAGAGAGAGAGAGAACAGAATGTGAAGGGGGGGGGTGAGGCCGATCCTTGTGGGACCATGTAATGGGTCAGCAAGGTGGTGAGAGACGGAGAGAGAAGGAGAGTAACAGAGAGGAAGAGAGAGTGGGGGGGAGAGGGAGAGAGGGAAAGGGAAACAGAGCAGGAGAGAGTAATAGAGAGCGAGAGAGAAGGGAGAGAGAGAGGGAGGGATAGAGAGAAAGAGAGCGAGAGAGAAGGGAGAGAGAGAGAGGGAGGGATAGAGAGATAGAGAGCAAGAGAGAAGGGAGAGAGAGAGAGGGAGGGATAGAGAGATAGAGAGCGAGAGAGAAGGGAGAGACAGAGAGGGAGGGATAGAGAGAAAGAGAGCGAGCACAAACAAGGCAGGAGACAAAGAAACACAAGGGGTGTTTTTTTTAATCCCCCTTTGCTATGCAGCACCTGAAGAAAGAGGAAGGAGACAGCGAGTAAAGGAAAAGGGGGAATTACAGTCATCGCCCTGGGAGGGGGGCAACTATCAAGGACAAACCCCACTCCCCGCCCTTTTCTGAAGTCCTGCCAGAGTCCAAGGGGTGAAACCCGGAGCACAGCAGGACACCGGCAAAAGGAACCGACACCCATTAAAGCCGCACTATGCTTTCCATATGATGGGATGCACTCCAGTAATGCAGGCACCAAGATGTTATGGGTTCACATCCCATGAGGGAAGACATTACAATACAAAAGGCCAAAGTATGTGAATGCAGTGTAGGAAAGGGTAGAATACAAAAAGGAAATTTCTGTAAGGCCGCCACTCAAGAACTGAAACTTCAAATCAAAGCAGTGGGTAGATTATTGGCACCAGGACCAGTTAGCACTTCTAGTGGGTCAGTTCAAGGTCCATTTCCAAGGTACCACGATGGGTTGGATCCCCCTAATGGAGACTGCAAGCCATAGTGGTTGGAGGGGGGAGATCGACGGGGGTCGGGGGTGAAATCACAGTCGCGCATGACTTTCATCTCTTGGCAGCTTGTGGGGAGATGCAGAGGGGCTCCAGTCTGTGCCCATGGCCCACCCCCCCATACCTGCTCCTGCTGCCTGCGCTCCTCCTTGCGCCGCAGCTGCTCCATCTCCTCGTAACGCCGGCGGTGCTCGCGCTCCTGCTGCTTCCGCAGCTCCCGGTCCCGGCGCTGCTGCTAGGGGCCAAAGAACGGGGGGCGTCGGCTTGAGGGAAGCTGGCTAACACACGCTGAGCTCCACATCAGCAGGTGGACTGATGGGTAAATGGAAGGACGGACTGACGGACAGATGTTGGATTGACAGAAGGATGGACAGATTGACTGAACGATAAATGGACTGATGATGGATGGATTGGTGAATGACAGATGATAGATGGATAGACATATGGATGGACAGATGATAGATGATGGATAGGCAGATTGATGGATGATGGATAGATGGATTGATGAATAATAGATGGCCAGACAGATAGATGGCTTGATGGATGGACTGATCGAATGATACATGGATTGGTGGAAGGATGGATAGATGGCTGATTGATGATGGATTGATGGATGATAGGATAGGTAGATGGATGGATGGCATAGATTCATGACACAGGAATGGCACCTGAGTGCGTTGAGAGCTACCGGACGCTAGGTTAAATGTCTGGTCCTGATCTGTACATACAGGCCTGATTTATGGCAGCATGGTACTATATTTAGACAGGGAGCCTGTCATCATGACAGAAAATGTGACAGCATCTATCGCAAGACAGACAGCAAACGCCGCCGTCTTCCTCCCTTAGAGAGACCATGTCCAGGAAGTCAGCCAGTGGCCAGTCTCCTTTAGAGAGACCATGTCCAGGAAGTCAGCCAGTGGCCAGTCTCCCTTAGAGATACCATGCCCAGGAAGTCAGCCAGTGGCCAGTCTCCCTTAGAGAGACCATGTCCAGGAAGTCAGCCAGTGGCCAGTCTCCCTTAGAGAGACCATGTCCAGGAAGTCAGCCAGTGGCCAGTCTCCCTTAGAGAGACCATGTCCAGGAAGTCAGCCAGTGGCCAGTCTCCCTTAGAGAGACCATGTCCAGGAAGTCAGCCAGTGGCCAGTCTCCCTTAGAGAGACCATGTCCAGGAAGTCAGCCAGTGGCCAGTCTCC
>JABFDZ020000047.1:4341491-4362613 GCA_019775955.2 Pollimyrus isidori | reverse complement strand
CATGCCCAGGAAGTCAGCCAGTGGCCAGTCTCCTTTAGAGATACCATGCCCAGGAAGTCAGCCAGTGGCCAGTCTCCTTTAGAGATACCATGCCCAGGAAGTCAGCCAGTGGCCAGTCTCCCTAAGAGATACCATGCCCAGGAAGTCGGCCAGTGGCCAGTAAGTGACAAGCGGCAGGGCCCCACCTCCTCCAGCCTCCGCCGTTGCTCCTTCTGCTCTTCGATGCGCTTTTGCCTCTCCGCCAGCAGCTGGCGCTTGTGTTCCTCGTTCTGCTGCTGCTCCAGCTGCTCGCGGCGCAGTGCCTCCGATCGCTCCTTATTGGCCAGCTGCAGCCGCAGGAAGTCCCGCCTCAGGGTGGACTCACCCGGGATGTTGATGAGGGAGCTGTGAAGAGGGGGCGGCCAGGTCACGTCAGCGCAGGAGCAAAGGGCAAATTCACATGCAGCGTTTCTGATCCAGCCTGCCTGTGCCACTATGACTAATAGCTTCTTATTCAAGACAAGTGGACAGAAAACAGAACAGTCTGTCAACACCAACCACCTGGACCGACAGACACCAGAGGAGTGAAACCCACCTGGGCTCCCCAGCGTCAGTATCATCTTCGTCTCCCTCGCTGCCGCTGTACTCATACTCCATTTCATCTAACAAATTAGGGAAAGAACGCGTGAGACCCACAGTGACTCTGAACCACCTGGGTCTTTAAAGTAGAGATTGAGTCATGATTTCCCAGGTTTACACATTCACAGTCAGAAAACCCAAAATAGATACTGATGCCTCAATAGAGGCCTTAGTAGAGATATCTCACGTCTCCAACTTATATAATTGCCCATCCAAACACCTGCCTGTCCTGGGGGAAGGCTAAAGTCTATTGTAATGGGGTACCGTGGATGGGATGCAAATACTTATATAATTACATTTTATATAAGTATTAAACTTCTCCCGCTTGTATGTTAATGTATGTATGCAACAGGGGAAAGAGAAGGAAAGAAACGCATGCACAGCCAAGACCGGTGGTGCATTTCGTGATCAGGACAAATTGTACACCAGTGAGATCACCAGAAATGCCTGCCAGCAAATCCTGAAGACTCGCACAACACCTGCAATGTTACATTCCATTCACATGTTTACAGAGGACCGATTTTCAACGTGGTGCGACTAACTGCAGTGGAAGGTACTGTCAAAGGGCTCTGTGAACCAGCTTATGGAGACCTAGAGCAGGTCATCGTTGTTCTTCACATGCATGGGTATTACCGCAGTGTTCTTGAGGACGACAAAGTTCCTTACATTTTGGTACGTGGTGGTACGTGGGATGCTCACCTTTCTCTCCCCGCTTCTTCCTGGTACGGTCGATGTGGTCTTTGAGCTGGATGCGGACCTGCCTCTCGTTGGTCTGCTCCCGGATGAAGGGGTGCTTCAATAGCTGCTCTGTGCTGGGTCTCTGTCCATGGTTCTTCACCAGGCAGCTGTCTACGAATGACTGGAACTTCTTGGTCCTGCCGGTAAGTGGGGAGAGGGGAGATCTCTCAAGCTGGGATACAATGACACCAAGGACAAGCTACTGTCCAGTATCAAGTCTGGGGCTCGATGGAGGAATTAGCAACCCACCATTTCTTGGACTTGAGTCTGGGAGGCGAGTTCCTGGGGATGAGAAACAGCGCCCTCATGGGGTGCATGTCACATAGCGCTGCAGGAGAGAGGGGGGCACCATGAACATTCATTTGTCACAAACCACATGCTACCTGGCACACACGCTTGATGAAGAGGTCAAACATACGGAAATATACAAATCTGGAAGGTCTAGCTTAGCGACTAGTATAGCTAGTATAGCTTGTCTTGTTCAGGCAAGGTTTCATAAACCAGGCAACATTTCTGCACCCACTTTTGAAAACAGCCTTTTCACAACTAGATGGTTTTTCCATTTGTCATAAACAGCCTGAAGTTCTGGGGCGCTTTGCCAAATTCGAAAACACAAAGCCAGGACACGGACTACCGCTTCTGAAGAAATACCACTGTCTGCTAAAAAGGGCTCAGCTTCAATCATCTTTACAGGTTTGTGCTGAAAGGATGTGTGACTGGCACAGTCGAGGTATGAAACAGACAGAGCTTTTCGCTGCTGCAAGGCAGAAACCTGAGGGAATGTCCTGTCCGCGTTGGGCTTGCCAGCTGAAGCCTGCTACAGAAAGCAGAGTGCTCTCTGATGGTTATTTTAGATCTGGAGCAAACTATGGGGTATGGAAAGAAATACAAACTCACTCTTCTACTTACGTGGGGCACCTTCCGCCATCTCAATGGCTGTGATCCCCAATGACCACAGGTCACTCTGAAACACAGTGAAACACCATGAGAGTGTTCAGTGGGTCGTGGGGTCTATAATTTCTAACGGCAGTCTATGCAACACTCAGCATCAATGTGCACACATGTGGTCCATTTAGAAGACACTTTTTTTCTAAAGTGACATACATGTTAGCTTTTTTGGGAAGGCAGGGTCAGTCAGTCCGTGGACCAACATGTTGTTGAGATCTGGAGTGAAATCACTAGGCGGTCTGGAGGATTCGAACTGAAAACCTTCTGATTGTAGCCACAGTGTCTTAACTTGCTGAGCTAAACACCACAGTATTCTGGCCGTGATGAAAAACCACAGTCATTAATTTGATGCCGAAGAACCTCAATGACCCACTAACGACCAACTAATCTGGTCCCGATCCAATTTGCCTGCCCAAGGCTTCTTTGCATAGCTTGTGGTTCATATCTGCTTCCTCATGACAGGTTCTGGTGTGGGAGGAATAGCCAATGGAAGGCTATTCCACACCCGTGAACCAACCCCCAAAATGCTTCCCGGGCCCAAATTCTGCCACCCGCTGTGGCAGGCAAGACGGTGGCATGAGTCAGTGAGCAGCACCAGGATGAGAAGATTTAACGCTTCATGTACGACGACCTAGTAGTGGAACATGTTGCAGAAGCCACCCTACCGGAGAAGATTTAAATGCCATCAGTGAAATCAAATTCCTGGAAAATGTACGGGTGTCGATCAACAAACTGCATGTCGACATTCTATCCAAGACCGCTTATTCTTCTAGTTGACTACATTTAATTAATTTAAGCTTAATTTTAATTGGAGACACCAGGAATACTCTCTCTTACTATTAGCCGGGATTGACCTGATATAAGAGCACATGGCTTGGTGCATCGACACGAACATATTTCTGTAGGTCAGTTTCGGTTTTGACAATAGCTAATGCTAACTCGATTCTTGTCAGGTACAGAGGCAGCGATACATAGGCATGTGTGTCTGGCACAGTTGATTATCATATAATCTGTGATTTTCAGAGAGGTACAGTTTTTTTTTTTTTTTTAAAAAAAAAAGCTAACCAAGCTTAGAGTCGGTTGAACATCAAGCCCGGAGTGATATTTTCACAGTAATAGCAGTCAGTATCACCATTAAAAATGTAGTTCTGGAATATGGGTCAGGCTGAGCGTAAATATTTAAACAGCAAGGGAAAGATGGATTCTGATGAGCAATGAGGTGTTGTCGGTTGCAGTTGGGGGCTGGTTATTCGCAATGCAATTTAAGGAAATGTAAAATCCAGCAGCTGCCATTGGGCCCTTAACCGCAGCCTCAGGGACACTGTCTTACCTGCTCTCTGACTGTCATTTGTATCTCGTCTGCCAAGTAAATGATTGTGAATGAGGCAGGCTAACATGTTAGCATGCAAGCACGTCTCTTCCTCAACGCCTTCTCTGCTCGGAGTGGCGGGATGTGCTGAACTGACACGCATTTCTGCGCGACTCCCATAACACACTGGACAACGTTCTGATGATTTTCTCCTACATTCAATTTCGAGGCAGTCGTCCCCAATTAAGGCTAATTAAAGGACTGGAGCTAGTCCAGCAGGTGGGGCGATGGTGCAACAGTTGCCATGGAGACTTGTTTAAGAACGACACAGTCAGCACTCACCTTGAAGTCGTACGTGGCTTCGGGATTCTCGTCGCAGGCAATCACTTCCGGGGCCATCCAGTAGGGGGTGCCGATGAACGTGTTCCTACGCCCAACCGTGCGGTCCAGCTGAGCGCTCACACCGAAGTCCACTGCACACCATGGACGTGAGAACCATGACGGCCAGAGAAGAAAGGCGTCTGAGAAACATTTGGCTGGCTTTCGCTTTAACAGCATTAGCACATGAAATGGTCTACAGTGATGGCCAGTACTCCCAGTCTTGGCCAAGGTTTCCACACCAAAAAGGCTCAGGTTGGCTTGTTGTTTACCCTGTACCAGACCTTGGTCTCCATTGCAATGGCCGATGAATGATCCTCTGACAGCTGCATTAGAAACAGGCAAACGCACAAGATCACTCGCTCACCCAATTTGACCTCCGCGTTCTCCGTCAGCAGAACGTTTTGGCCTTTGATGTCCCTGTGGATGACTTTGTGATGGTGGAGGTGAGTCAGACCCTGCAGGAGAGCAGTTGGTGAAGAGTCGTGGGTGGAGAGAGGTTATACAAAAAAAGACTGAGGAAGCTGTGCTTACCCTGAGGATCTCACGGCAGATGTAGGCTGTCCACTCCTCTTTCAGGGAGTTACCCTTGGTGTTCTTGATCAGGTCCGTCACCGATCCAGCACCACAAAACTCCATCACCAACTGCATGTAAAGGATGATCAAAATGGGTCAGCATGCCGAAGGAACAGCCAGGAGAATGATGGAACTTCAACGAACAAGATACAGTACATGCAGGCAGACGGCAGAAGGCCTGCAGTCAGATGATGCATGTTTAATATCCATGTCGCTTTAAGGTTCTTTGAGATCTCCAAGTTCTAGGTCATAGTACATATAACAAAAGCGCAATTAAAACAGGTCACAGTATAAACACCAATAGCCTGAAACCAAAAATGTTCAGTTTATCTAAAATGGTCAGAACATCGTTTTTTTTTTCCCATGTAGAAAACTAAGAATGACTAAGCTGTGAAATCATATTGTGCCGAGTCAAATCCATGGCTGGTACATTTTACATCTATTATGGTTTGATATCAATGCAGTGGTGACAGTATCAGGATGTTCCCCACTCTGCCACCCCCCCTCGTGTGGACATGGCTGCCCCATTGCCTTCCTTGATGGAACTTGCAGAAGTAGCACCACAGCATTATTTTTCAAGGTTGAAGCCATCAGCCACCTCTGCATTCAAGGGACAATTGAGCAATTACACCCCCCATCAGCTCCAATGCCTTGCTGTGAGAAATTACCTTTGATAAATAACTCAGGACTCGAGAATATTTCATTATTAAAATCCATTTTCCTCACAGCAGCTAGATGTACTACAAAAAATAAAAAACAGACTAGTGGTGGAAAACTGAAAGTAGAGGAGGATAAGGATAAACAATGGGAGGCAGATGAGCTAATATCAGGCCTCTTCATTATACGTTACAGAGCTAGGGACTCACTTGCTCCTGGTGTAATCCAGCAAAGAACTTCTGTCAAATTTCCAAAACTTTCTTGAAACATATATATCATGGACTGAGTTACAGAAATGTACTCCTCAAAAGAGGTCTACAGGATGTCTAGGACAACTTGGAACGTTCTATAAGAATTAAAATTGGCAGCAGACTCCTACGCATCCAGAAACAGAGTCTCTGGAATCCAAAGATGTTTTTACCTGAGTCAAGACAAACTTGTTTATGATGCTTTGAAGGAAATTACAACCAAAAGCATAGTTGTCAGCAGTTACCCAATGCCTGACGGCCCTTAGTGGCACACATGTTGCTCAGTGCTGGAAGCCAGCAGATCCGCTTCCTGAAATCACAGAAGTGGGGGACACAGCAGTCAGCTCCGTCACAGCAGAGGAAGTTGCGGGACAAAGTCAGAGAGCTGATTCAGGCCGGTGGTACACGCTCGTCGCCGCTGTGACGCAACCTCCCTGCCTGTGTCAGCCAGACAGAGTGTGTCACGAGAAGTGACCCAGATCAGGTGGCCATGAAATATCTGGCAACGCATGGCGTATGAGCTTTAGTCAGTGACCTCGTTGAAATCGTCACTCAGGAGCAAGACCTCATAGCTTGGGGTTCTGTAGCTGCATCAGCCTGGTTGGCTCTCACAGGATTCCCACCCATTGGTGGGACCAAAAATTAAAAAGGAACATCCACCATCTCCATGAAAACACACCAATTGGGTCACCATCTGCTTAACTTAACCAGGAATGCTTAGAAAAAGATGGTCAGCTAGACCTAGCTAGCTTACATTCACACAGCATCTGGATTCAATAGTTGCAGGCAGAATTTAAATCTTAAGCAAATTCTGTCGCGGTGCCCTCGAGCAGCCAGACAGCACGTATAACAAGCCCGCAGTTAAATAAGCAATTGTGGCCCGTCATATATGCTTAATATCTATGCTGCTTTCTACAGGATTCAGCACAAATAATACCCTAAGGATACTATTTAAAGCAGCAATGCATTATGGGACCACTGACAAAGCAGCGCCAACCCTGAGATCCATTAAAGATGCTGAGGTTCTGAGGTTCAGCAAACGATTTCCCCCCGTCAAGAGCAAGGCCCAAAATAATGCTACACTTCAGGCAGCAGTCATTTGGTGAGGTTCTGGTCCTCCACCTAAAAATTAGGTAAGATAAATTCCATAATGGGCAGCTGTTTAGCCGCAGTGTGAGCACACAAATCCCCAGAGTGTCCCAGGTCGTCGCCCTCACCCAGAGCCAATTACTGCCACTTCATTATTAAACCCAGACGAAAATGCAAGATTCTTATGAGCTGCTAGTTCTTGTTAATGAATTAAGGGCTGCCTTTAATTGCATTCTTTGAACGTCAGAGTTCATTTCTTCAAATATCTGAAATTCAAGGCGCAGCTGAAAATCTCCTTGGCTGATGGGTGATGGTGAGGGGGTCAAAGGTCACTTGTCTGAGCTATGCAGGCGTTAATCAGCACATAACGCAGCTTTCAGTCTGTCTAAGGAGGACACGGAGGGAACTGCGACGTGCCCAAGGCTGACTAAAAGTCTGCTGGTTCTATTATTGCTCTTCAGCAAAAGACTATTTTGGGAAACTGAGTCATTGTGTTCATTGTATGGCCCTGAAGTGGTCTGACTACATATTACAGTGTGGGGACAAGCACTAGCAACAACCTCAGGAACAGGGTGAAGGATCACCACTTCCCAGTTCAGAAAGGTGGGAACACATTAATGCTAGATTCTGTCGCAACTGAACTCTTTCAACTTCTGTCTTTAAATACTAAGGCTCTAAAACACTAAAATGCACAGCAAACACACATTAATAAAGCTTAAATTCTGAAGAAATAAATGTGACTAACTATTGACTATGCTATAATGGCTCCCCAACCCCCACTCCATAGGTCTGCTTAACACGAAATCCACAATGCTAGGTTGGCTCAGGAAGGAGCAGACCTACTGAACGAGGAAAAAAAACAAACAAACAAAGAGAAGGAATAAATTAACAAGCACTTAATTAAAGTTCAATGCAAAACCGCAGTAGTACATTGTGTGGGTACAAATGACACATCGTAGGGAACGATCTGTCTTTATAAGCTCCATAAGCCTGTTTCTCACCAATGAGCTGCACAGACCTTTTCCAAACCAATGAGCTGCACAGACCTTTTCCAAACCAATGAGCTGCACAGGCCTGTTCCTAACCAATGAGCTGCACAGGCCTGTTCCTAACCAATGAGCTGCACAGACCTTTTACAAACCAATGAGCTGCACAGACCTTTTCCAAACAAATGAGCTGTACAGACCTTTTCCAAACAAATGAGCTGTACAGACCTGTTCCTATCCAATGAGCTGCACAGACCTGTTCCTAACCAATGAGCTGCACAGACCTGTTCCTGTCCAATGAGCTGCACAGACCTGTTCCTAACCAATGAGCTGCACAGACCTGTTCCTATCCAATGAGCTATACGGACCTGTTCCTAACCAATGAGCTGCACAGACCTGTTCCTATCCAATGAGCTGTACAGACTTGTTCCTGTCCAATGAGCTGCACAGACCTGTTCCTAACCAATGAGCTGCACAGACCTGTTCCTAACCAATGAGCTGCACAGACCTGTTCCTATCCAATGAGCTATACGGACCTGTTCCTAACCAATGAGCTATACGGACCTGTTCCTAACCAATGAGCTGTACAGACCCGCTTCTATAGTGCTTCTGTGGCGATCAAACCAAATGCCTCCCCCAATAAAAGCCCCTCCTCTCACTTCACACGTCTGGTCCTACACTCGGTTGGTCTGGTCCTTGTCTTGTTATCAAAAGGCTGCATGAATATAAAATCATTCCTCTGTACCTTAAACCTGAACTGCTTCCAACCGTCATCCAGCTGTGATTATCCGCGGACCGGTGCTCATTTACATATCTGTTCCGTTCCATGCTGTTCTGTTCTGATCCACATTCCCTGTCTTTTTATGGTGAACCTATGCTGCCTGCAATTAGCTGTAGCCCTGGATTTGGGCAGTATGTATGGCCTGACTGCTAAATGAAGGGATTCTTTTTGGGGGGAGGTATTGTAAAAGCATCAGAGCCTGCAGAGAGATCCAAGAAAGATTGTGGAAGAGATCGACGGATACAAGGATGTCAGGCACCGAGACACCCCCCCCACAAAGGAAGCTAGTAAGTCACGATGGAACCGTATAGAGAATGAACCAGCATGCCTTTAGGAGACAAAACCCAATCCTCTAGGCCCGCAACACTCAGTCTCACAGAATAACGAGATGAGATCAGAAAAGAGCACGACTGATACTACAGCCGAAAAAGCATCTATTAAAAGCCAGAAGGGTCACGCCGTAATACAAGTAGCTAATTCAGAGGCCTGCAGATTCAAAATAGGGGAAGATCCCTTCAGGTGAACAATTTCACAGATATCACTTAACAGAAGTCAAGAGTGCTTATGACACACGTAGCGGTTCTGATAGTACACACATCGTGACGGAGCCTAACCCGCGCAGCGACTGTCGCGCCTGATTCAGAGATGATGCAGTCTGAGCAAGACATGTCCCGTCTGCCACCGCATGGGCGGAGCCTCACCCAGAGCTGGTCGTCCATTCCCGGCGGGTTCTTCTTGATGAAGGCCCCATAGTAGGTGGCGATGTTCCGGTGGTGGGAGTACTTCTTCAGCATGTTGATCTCCTGCTTGATCTCCTCTTCCTCGTCCTGATTGGACAGCACAAGTAAGTCAGTGACCTTAGGTGACATTTCTACAGATGAGCTGCAGTGCACAAATAATAATTACGGAAACAAGCCGCGATGATATTGGGGACCACTGATGAGGGGGTCTTCTGCTCAAGTGGCAGTAAAATTGTTGACCACGTGGGGCAGGGGGAGGGAATCACGTTTATTGTAGAATAAATTCTGCCACTAATAATTAGTTTTTTTCCCTCTGTAAAAAATGATCGATTGATCAGTAGGCTGGATTTGAAAATTGTGATTATTAAAAATCGTGATTAAAAATCATGTGTCGGGCCAAATGCAGCACTCTCTGTAGGTTGATACTTCGAGACCCCTCGTTAAATGGGCGAGCAGTAGCGAATACTCTGTTCTCCAAACACCTGAAATGCACGAAGAGGTCCTGCGTGTTTGGTTACTCCTTCCCCCCAGTCCCCAATTCTCTGCTATCCATATAAATCTCTGTGCTCTGTTACACGTCACCTCCCGAGTAACCTGGACCACAGGCGTGATGCAACTTGCTGAAACAAACCCTTTGCGGACGTGCTGCTGTGACTATCACAGGCCTGCTGACACGGCGGTTTTTTTTGTGCACAGAATCCGCGAGCTGTCAGTCTGAATCCTCCGGGCAGAGCCCCACCTCCCCAAATCTTCTTCCCCTCCATTGTCGAGGCCCTGGTACAGTGGGGCTTTGTTTGCCGACGGGCAAACGCTCACTCTCCTTCAACCGACGGCCCACCCGGCCCAACAGGGACAGAGTAGAGGCACGGTGAGATTATTCTAGCTGCGAAATATCAAAACTTGCGTTTGTTTGCGAATAACAAACGGCCGTAAAACGGAGAGAATGTGGAGCACACACTTCAGCGATGTCCCTATAGAGTGGCGCTCATCTGCGATTTAACTATCCACTTAGGCCAATTACAAAAACACACAATTCCAGCTCGCCTCACAAATATGAAAATACAGCTGGGAGGTGGATGATACCAGCAGCAGTGATTCAGCCAGCACCAGCCCACAGTGTTTTCTCAAGGTCCTGGGGGGGTTGGACGGATGAATCCTGTTCCTGACTGCTCTACCCCCCACCCCCCCAATCTCTCACAGCCTCTTCCTTCTGCCACCCTCCTTCTACGGACTGGCCCGTCTGTTCCCTGTAGTGCTCCAACATCCCCTGAGGAGAGCGAGGCAATTACTAGGACCCCATCACCAAGGCAGAGGTGGGGGTCCTTTCTTTGAAGGGCGGACTGGATCGATATAGAGTGGAGAAAACCATAGGATGCTTATGGGGTCACAGGTGATGGGGTACTGCCTCTGCCTGTCGGATTTCAGATCCAGGGGCTTCAAGCTGTGTAGGGCACCTGGCGAAGGGTGAAAGGAAGCCAGAGAGCATCCTCACCATTCCAGACCCCTGGTCTTTCGATCCGTATGCTCACCGGCGAGGGGGAGGAGACAGGGATTTTAGGTGATGTAACACCTTCAAAGCGACAGCTAGCTGTGGCCTCTCTCTGTTCCAGCGTGGGCGGCGAGGAAGTACTGGGAGAGCAGTGTTAAGGAAGCGAGTCGTTAGTCACCGGCGCTTGCGGACAGTAAAGATGTGACAGGCGTTTCGGGCGGAAAAGACCAGCTTTTTATGTATCAGGATGCATCCTTGGGGGAGATAAATTATATGGGCAGAAAATGTACTATTGCATGTAGTCACCACGTTTCAGTGTGATTCGAAGGGAGCCTGCAGCATCTGGACTGTGTCATACGTAGATTATGTTATTTTTCGATTCTAGCGGCAGATACTTTTAAAAAGTAAAAATCCTTTGATGGAAGGGACTTGTAAGATGGACACAGGCTGCTGGGTTCAAAGGAGGCTACAGCTGTGATCCTTTTAAGTTTCCCTCAACCAATTTCAACTAACCCTACTCCTTCATGCAACTCCATCCCACCAAAACTCCAGAGCTGGCCTAAAGAGGCAGGCTTATCATCGGGACACGGCATCGTCACTCGTTCGCATGTGTTTGGGTGCTTGGGGAGGAGCTTGGCAACTTACCCCCGTGACATCCATGACCTTGATGGCGGCGAGCTGACCAGTCTTCATGTGACGGCCCTGCAGAGAACGAGAGGAGGAGTTACCATCACTGCCTGTTGTTCATCGGCTGGGTGACCCGTCACACCTTTTCAGGTCGCAACTCGCTCCCTAATTTATTCCAGAGAAAGAGGCGGCGACGGATTCCTTCAGCACCATAAAAAAAAAAAAAAAAAAAACACCTCAGTGTTTTAGATTATCTCAAATGATAAGCAGCACTGTGCCCTAACACAAGCACCATGGAGACAAGCCACCCCCTACCCATAACGTGTAAATGAATGGCTGCCATTGAACCTTTGGGAGTGCCTTCCTCAAACCCTATGAAACGTGCAACAATACTGAGAAAAGAGGGACGAGCTTCCCGGTGAAATTCTGCTTCAAGCTCAACTGACACAAAATACCATTGAGGTGTCATGAGGGTGAGGCACACACATGGAGTCACAAAACGCGCACAAAAACGAAGCAATCCGAGCTTATGAGCTGCACCTTAGTCGCATGATTGGGACACGGGAAACAACAGCTCCTCAGAAATGCAATTAGCTTCCTGCACACCCAGGGGGACACGGAGGCCGCGGTGCAGCACCACTCGTGCAACCAACATGCAAGCAGCAACACAAACCGTCAGCAGGAAAACGAGGCGGCCAGAGAAGGGTAGCAAGATACGCGAGGGGAAGCATTGGAAATCGGGCTGCTATGTTCTATATAAACCAGGGGTGAACCTAGGATTGTTTTTTTGTGTGTGAGGTATATGGGTCGCCGTAATTGATACAGAGGGTGGAAATCGTATCACTAACCAATGATATGTCTTGAATCGGTGAGTGGCCGGAAACGGGGCACTGCAAGGGCCAATCAGGTTTCAGCTGGAGCCTGTGCTCCCGTGGCCCCTCCCCTGTGTAAACCCCTGGTTCCCTTGTCGCTAGGTTCTCGACAATTAGACCCACGCCAATCAACTGCGAGCGTCACGCTGAGGACCGCGCTGCGCAAGTTCACAAAGCAAACAATTATCTGATATTACTCAGAGAGGCGAGGGGACAGATGAGGCAGAGGACCACAGCTGGGTGCTCTTTGGATGATGGGTCCCGTTTGTGGGGGGGCTTTTTTTTTTTTTTATTAGCCTCTGCCAGCAGACATGGCAGAGGAGCCGCTTCTTTAGTTTCATCTGTTTTGGGTCCGAGAAGTTCAGAGTTTCACAAGCCAGTCCACAGTGACTCCCTCCCGGCTGTCAGCACACCTGTCAAAAATGTGAACCCTGTGGGTTTCCGAGGACCAGCTTGGAAAAAAACTGGGGGTGGATGATTTCCAGTGTATTCGTCTTCCACAGCTCATTTAAAAGGAACTAGAGACGAACTAGAAAAGGACTAGAAGCAAAACAAGGAAACAAAGAAGAACATGAATCACGTCTGCAGGCTGGAGCCATTTAAGGAGGCATTAAAAAGGCAGGTGGGGGGAATTGTGCTTCATCTTGTAAAAAAAAAATAAAATAATAATAATAATAGTAACAAATAATCACCTTTGAACTCACTAGAGCAGTGACAAAACAGTCCCCTCCTCAGCATCAAAAAACAAAACGCGTGCTGAAGATGAGGTCACCCAAAACGACCGAGTCCAATTCCAGGCGAGTCTGATGGAGCGAGACAATGTCCCCCCTGACTTATTACATAGACGGAGAATCGGAATTCTGGGTAGAGAATGTGCCGGTGACCTCAAACGTGAGATCTACAGAAAACACGCGTCGCTAGCAGATGGGAAAGCAGGAGGAAGAGAACTGATACAGGAACACTGAGGCGTGAAATCCATTCCTGGGTATCCAGCAGAAAGAACACTTCACCAAAAAATGATATATAGATGCAATTCCGTTGGTATTTCATTTACAAGGGTTTAAAAGATAAGGAGGCCAGTCCCTGGGTCATGGTACTGAACTTTCTAGAGATTTGGGTTTTTGGCTATGAAATACTGGGAGACTCGCTCACCTAGCTGTCTACATGTTTATAATTACGCTGTGGTTTTTTTAAGACCAGGAATGTTATCCAGATCCAAAAAGGGCAGGCGTTTGTTTCAGAATAAACAATGGGATTAAGATTCGGCTGAGCCGTGAGCCCTAACCCCTCCTGGGGCACCTGGACTTCCTCAGGCGAGGGAAGAAGGGCTGGCTGCTGAGGAGCTCACAGGACCGAACCCAGGGTCTGCAACGTTCCAGTGAAGAAGGGTGGA
Source organism: Pollimyrus isidori (assembly GCA_019775955.2). Taxonomy (NCBI): domain Eukaryota; kingdom Metazoa; phylum Chordata; class Actinopteri; order Osteoglossiformes; family Mormyridae; genus Pollimyrus; species Pollimyrus isidori. Next base: position 4,349,164 of record JABFDZ020000047.1, on the reverse strand, counting down.
AGGGATTTTTCTAGGACAAGAAGCAGGGGAAATACTAAAACAGCCTGTGACCGGTAGGCTGCTGGTTTACATCCCCTGAAGGGAGCTTGCCATTTAAGTCTGAAAGAAAATACCTGTCCCCAGCACACTCCAGCACCTACTCTGACACCACCTCCAGATTACATGTGTCCTCCTGATGCCGCTCTCACCAACGTGGCCCTCATCCCTTGTAAGGAGTCCATTATGGTTTATGCTAGGAAACTCACTTCTCTGGGTTCACGGCAATGACATCCCATAATTCTTTGCTGGTGGAATGGGGTCCAATACGCTGAAGGGCTATAAATTCCTGTCAACCTTCCAAACAGCCACTATCAATAGCCCTAATTATTTAAGTAACAACCCTGCTCAATAAATTATAAGTGCAGCTTAAATCTCAGTTAAGATCATTAGTCTTCCAGTGAATAGCTGTTTTGTGTCTTAAGGCCGTGATTTTGAGACTATCAGCGACAGCAGATAATGAGAAGACTGAAGCTACACTTGAGTGTGACGTAGAGGAGTACAAGCCTATATAGGCTAACATATCGGTATTGACCAACGCTCATCAAAAAATCAGACACAGGCATCGGTCCAACTTCAGTCTTGGTTGATATAACTGGCTGCTATTTGGACTAACTGGCAGCACCAGAGTTTAAGACATAAACAAAATAAAGAAGATGATTGCTGGAATCAGGGCGTGTTGTAGCATTCTCATTCAACAGGCTGTTTGGGAAAGGGATGAGAGCTCTTCTTGACCTTACCAAGATGGCGGCTAATTAAACTGAGTCACCAGAAGTACCTTTCAGCTGTGAACAATGGGTGAAAAGATAAGAGAAAAAGAGGAAAAAAAGACACAGCATCTATCAATTGTTAAATTCCTCCACAAATTTCTCTATGCAATGAAATGTCGCAAATAGATAGCAGTGGATACCTCCCACGCTGCCCCAACACAGATGTCACTCCTGTGCGGAGCGTGTGCTGACACAGCCACCCCGTGGTGGCACCGCATGACACGGGATGCTGCCTGTCTGCAGTGCTCTGTGTAAGATTGCGCTCGAGTGAACTGTCCAGTAAACCGAGGCGCTTGCACTCGGTTAGCCATGTTAGCGGCACGCTAAACCGACGCCGCGTGACAGGGGTTAAGTGCACAGCAGCGGGGGACGTGACTGTTAATGACGGCCGCTTCTCGAGAGGCACGCTGGCAAAGAAACTATGGCCATTTCAAGGGTAGGCAAGGCGACGCGTGGAACGTGGCGTTTCCGGTCAGCGTTGAGCGTGTACCCGGCTGCTAACGAAGGCAAAGCCGCTGGCCGCGATGATGATGATGAAGTGAGAGATCGGGAACAGCGGGTCAGAACAGCGTGTGCGCACAAACACTCCGTTCTCTGCGTAATTAAACACAAGCCCCCGGATGCCGGCCATTAGTCCGGCCTGCCATGGGGCCTCAGCTCAGCAAAGTGGGTCAGCGAAGAGCGGTGGGCCAGGCTGGCTTACACCAGCGACCCACTGGCCGCTCGGAATATCCTCACTGAAGCATGACCTAGATACGGGACCCGTGGTGACAGCCAGGAGGGGGTAGGGACCTGCTGCTCACTGATGTCCACTGTTGTCTGTACGAATGATTGTTACTGGGCAAAACTTGAATGTAGGCAACGTATTAGCCGCTAAATATTTTATTCCATCATTCACAGAACGTGATTGGCCAGCAGCATCACTTAGCATTAAGCCTGGATCGGTCTCGCATTGGCACGCGGTTCCAGTTTAGACCCTCTTTAGTGCAGCTAATCACAGATGATTACTCCAGAGTCTGGGGCCTTTCAGGAGTTAGTCCTGTGTGGTGGGGGGGGGGGAGGGGGGGTGTTTCCCGTGTCCTCAAATAACATCCAGGTCTGTGTAATGTTGATTTCATGTGTGAGTAGCCTTGCGTGATTCAGGACGGTTGGTCATACAAGCAGCAATGTACAAACAAACTCAAGGAAGCTGAAAAAGGAAGAGTTGGGTTTGGTTATTGTTTCATCACAAAGAATCACCATCCAAGGGAAAAACCCCGTCAGGTGTTTGGTCACCGTCCCTTTCTGCACATAATGAATTTCATGCCCTTCACATGATCATGTGTAATACCTGCAGGGGACTCAGCTATGGCGACCCCCCTTCAGCAGTCAGGTTTGGGTTTGGGGCTGCTGGTTAGCCATGGATTTCCCACAGATACCTCACCTTCTTTGTTAGCAAACGGCATATTTGGCCAGGTTCCCTATCTGCTTAGTAATGGGGCACTCACTGCCAAACTCCACTACGGGGTGTAGAGGATCCCATTGGCTGGAGAAACAGTCCCTGCAGCTAAAGACCCAATGGGGAAGCAGAGGTGGGGCTTCTGTGGTAGGTCATGAAGCAGTCAAGAGGGCTTGTGTAAACCTCCCCCCTCCCCCCCAAAAAAAAAGGGAGGAAAGTCAGTTCAGCGTTAACTCCCCTGAATGACCGTGGCACGATCTTCAGGATGCCGTGCTGCAGAAAGGGCGTTTTTAATCATACACTTATGCAGATTCTGAAAAACTCATCCTAAAGGAAAGATGCGGAATTCTTGCAAAGCATGCATGGGTGGTGTAGATACCCTGCGGAACATTCCGGAACCAGCTCTCCAGGCCCAGACCCATGCTGTTCCATACCACAGGACGGATCTTCGGCCCGACACAGTATTCCATGGCTGCGCTGTATGATGCCTGCCATGCAATCCGGTGTTGGGTGTGTGTAATGAGTCAGAGTGGGCAGGAGAGACACCGTAGCAGTAAACACACAAACAGAGCAAATACGCGCGCAGCCTGTATTTGGGTGGAACCCACTCATGTGGGCATGAGGGTCCAAGACGAGGCCATCCCTGAGCTACGCTGACGTCACGCCGGGCCTCCGCAAGAGGTTTCCGGCCCACAGGGAGACTAGAACCAGAATATTGGGCCAGAGTGTGAAATGAGAAAGGCTGCGTGTTAAATTCGGACAACACGCAAACAACCATATCCTTTGGTGTCAAATGGAAGGCTCTGAAGGAAAACGGCTGGCGGGGGGGGGGGGCAAACCAAAAAAAAGCAGGATCGTTGAAAAAATCCCCAAGCACCCGAGAGACTTATGGCTTTAATGGGGAAAAGCAGTCAAGCTTGCAAAGTAATTACCGTGGCAACAGGGAAGACGGGGGTGGCCGGTGACACAGCACATTGGGTATGTCACACAGGAAGTCACCAGGAGACTGGCAAGCCACAAAGCGCACAGAGCCAGAAGATCTGCTTATACTTGTATCAGCCAGCAGGTGGCATAGCGGCTAGAGAGCTGGGGCTGTGATCACTGGTGTTTCAAAGCAAAAACATGGAAGAATGACTTGTGTTTATAATAGGAATTAGGAAGGGATATTTAAATTTTTAAAAAGCAAAGTATTATACTGACAATGTTATATTTTGTCCTGCTGAAAATTGAGTAAGTCATTGCAGACCGCACACATTTGGCTAGTGAGTCTGAGTAAGACGTCCGTCAAGCCAGACACCCATGGAGATGCGCGACCTTCACGCGTTTCCCCGGCAACGGTCCTGTCCGAACGTCCGGATTGATTCCTCTCTCGGTGCATTTGCTGGGGAGCCCAGGGAGGATTCGTGCGGCGGGTGTTTTCGGTAACGTGTTTGCTCTCCGGCACATTCCAGGCCCCCCACCGAGGCCCATGGACACAGTGATTTTTCAGACTGCACTCTGCCGGGTCATGACAGACCCACCTCACACCCGTGACTGATATTCTCTTGCTGGCCAAGCTTTCCTGCTGGCAAGTGTTCATGGTGCTACATTTCAGGGACACGCTTTTCCCCAAGAACATTCCCACGTTAGAAATTCCGCCAGCGAGAGGTCATTCCATGCCCTCTGAGCAAAGGCGAGCTAATCGGCCACCCCCCCCAGTTCTCATCCAATGGCTGCGTGACAGCTCCTCATAAGAGAGCCAAGAGGATGAGGTTTTGCTTTAAAATGCCAATTCATCTCCCTGGAATCCCCCCCCACACACCTAAACCTGCCCATATTTGCCCCCTACCCCCTGACAGGAATCCCAATTCCTTGGAAAGGAGAGACCATTTCTGAAAGGAATTGCAAAACTAACTAACAGCAGAAATGTAGGCACTCCAGAACATGTCTGATAGCATAGCAACAGAAACAGCCTGCTCTATTATTATAGAGAACAATAAACATCCAATCGCAGCCGTACCATTCCACAGCTAAGTGGGGAGGTGGTGGTGGTGAGGGGGTAGAGCAGCTGACAGCCCTAATCCCAGGAAGGGCAGGTAGTAGGAGCCTCTCTACCTGCCAGGGCGGCGATCTGCATGACACGGAGCGTCACACGGCAAAGCCAGGCACCAGGAGACGTGAACGAGGCCGAATCCACTCACACCTCAAATTAACCTACAAGCGGACATTAATAAGACATTTATAAATCAATGTAAGAGTCGGGTATCCATTTACACCTCACAGCCACCGCTGGAGAGCTTTGTTGCCCCCCACCATAAACGGGAAAGAAAATTCCCGTACATAATTACGGGAAATCTTCCCGAGCTGCGGCACCCAATCAGCTGCCGCTTGCTTCCAGAATATGTAATGAGCTTTTCAGCAAAGTGACACATCTCACCACTCAAAAGCAAATCTTTTCTCTATTGTTCCAGAAAGACCATAATAGCCCGGGATTATTTCTATGAGAGCAGGAGAATGAAACAGATTCAGTAGTGAAAATTTAAGATTTTTATATTCATTAAAGGTTAAGATTTCATATTTTTGCAGCAAGGTTTTGCTGTCAGACAGAAGAAAAGGATACAGCCCTCAAGGTATAAACAACATTAATGTACCCCAAAGGGACAAAAATGTTCTTCAGAATCACAACGGTCACAAGTCCACTTTAAAAATTAGACTGGCTACCTATGGCAGATCCTTTAGGGTACAACCCCAGTAACAAGTAATCGTAGCCTCAAAAGTACAAACTGGTACTTCAGCTGAGAATGTACAGCACAATTACCTGAAATAAAGGAATATACTTGAGATAGTCTTAGTAAATACAAAATGTCCCCTTTGATGAATGTAAGGAAAACCCTTGGGTCTCTCCACAAACACTGAAGTGCTACGTCACTTCATGCCCGTCACCCGATCCCCAGAGTGAAGTGGGGAGACCCAGTTCCAGCTCGGCTCTCCAAATCAGGTCGTGTTTAGATTCTCACCCTCCAGTGAGCATCACCAACAGCTCTTGGGCTGTCGAGAGGAAAGGATTATCAGCTTTAGCATTCCATCATGCTCCTGGAACAGAGTTGTTTTTTTCTAAACATTTCCTCTTCAATTTCTTTGCAAGGACACATCGGATCGATTTTAGCCTGATAAGTAACGAGATAATCAGCTAAAGGACCCATAACCCTAAACCCATTCTGACCCATAGAGTGATTACATAGCCTGCTATACACACTGCTGCGCCAACAGGGGAGTCTTTGGACAAACATCTCACAGAAGGTCTTCGGGATTCGACATCAAGGCCACTGGCGCGTCCCCGTAACCTCTGCAACGTATTGCGACGTGCCAGTCGCTTGCTGCGTGAAACGTCACATTTCAACATTAGCAACGAAACTGCGATGCCGCGTTGAAGAAAAGCATCACAGGTGTTCAAAGTTCAGAGATTCAAGCCAGGGGATTCATTATTTGTGTCATGTTACGGTATCTTAATTATTCATTCTCAGTGTGTCAAGTAAAAGGGAGAAAAAATAATAATTACAAAAAACACACGCAACTTAACTGAAAAGTTCGTGCGGTGGTGAGCAGAAGGGCAGTACAAGGACAGAGAGAATGAGGAAGAGATGGAGAAAGTGAAAGAAGCAGTCGGAGATGGGGCAGCGCCATTTCAGGGTCTCCCTTTCCTGCTGCTTATGCCATCAGCCATGTTTCGTCTTTGCTGCTGCAACTGATGTTTTTGCAGCAGCATCTCACCTGCAGCCCTGTTATGTCCCTGCAGGAGTGACTCAAAATTAATATGCATTTACCTTGTGCCACCTCTGGCTCGGATGTATGTGGCTGAAAAAATAAAAACTCCGGAAATTTTGGGATTTACAAATCAATTCCTGTAGATTTCCAAGTATATTATCTATGTTTGGAAACTAAGTTAATATGCTAGTTTTCCATCCCAAATATATAATAACCAATTACACCAATTTTTAGGTGGCCTGTTATCGCTTAGTCCTTATGGAAGGAAGGAACATCTCGGCCAATGTGAGTTAACATTTTCATTCCTCATCAGGAGATCCAACCCACTATTCCAAAGCCTCCTCTGCATTTTTGGTGACTTCCATTTTTATTTTTATTTTTCTGGGGGGGGCATCACCAAAGCTGCAAGCATTTCTGAGGGAGAATGAGAGACTCATCGAGAAACGCGTACAAACCCGGCTGCCACGGTACGAGAAAGACGTGACAGGTTTTCACTTACTAGCGCACTTGGAAGCGTCTGAGTGAGGGAGGAGGAACACTGAGCTCACACGATATAAATAGCGCATGTGCCATAGAAGTTTGCCATTTAAACAAACCTCTCCATACTGATGGTGGGGGATGAGAAAGATGAGTCTTTTATACAAGCAATGTTTTATAAAATACGAGTATGTTTCTTTAAAATCTAAAATGTCATTGAGCTTGCCTCACTGGATTAATGCCACCTTCAGTGTCTGCATATTCTCATCTTTAGGTACAGAAGCAGGATGGGTGACCAAGCGTATGCCCCGGGGCTCACCGCAAAAACAGGGGGGCGAACGAGGGGCGGCACGGTGGGCCGAGATGAGACGCGGCGTTGGCTGACGGCAAAGGGTTGGCCAATCGTGCTGGGCGCCCAATTCCCATCGGAGCCATAAGGCTGGGACTGACGTTCAGGTGCCCTAAGTGGAACTCTGTGCCACAGTCTTTACAGATACAGCTCAGCTCAAAATCCAAACCCCCGCCCACAATGGTCATTCAGGATGACCCCCTAGGGAAACCCCATTGGATGCCTGCCTAGCTCTTGGAAGGAACTACTGCAGCGTGGGACAGTAGCCTAATCTCCCCAGATAAAACGTCGCTTTTGATTGGACCAAATAAAAAGCTCAGCCAATGGCACCGGAGTTCTATGTGCGTGGACCAGAAAGGGAACCCATTAACCATTATGATTCTAAGCAGGACTATTCAGCGGAGGGGAGCTTTGCCATTCCAGTGCCAACAGTGGGGCGGCCTCCACGTCTCACAGTCCGGCAGAGCAGCCCTACTCCTTTCTGACCATCAAGTATTAAAGGTGGGAGGAAAATGCAAAGTGTAAATTTATGCAGTCCTGCATTCAAGGACTCGCGGCGTTCCAAGAGAGCAAGCAGCTACAGATGCCTGCTGCTCTCACACTCAAACCTCCCCCCCACCCCGCTAATGCTTCGTGGCACAAACCCGGACCTCCATAATAGCCACTTCTTCCGACGAGGCCACTGTGACATTCTGCAGAAGGCCCTCTTTGTCATTTGTTGCTCTATCCAAGTGAAGAGGTTCTACTACCAACAAACACACGACAACTAATAAACTGCCTTAAAAGGAAATTCATCATCACCGACGCCACACAAGTGCTCTGATCCTCAGGGACGGACCCACTGACCCACCCACCCACC
>JABFDZ020000047.1:4289093-4323965 GCA_019775955.2 Pollimyrus isidori | reverse complement strand
CTGCCATGTGATTGGTTGATTAGATAATTGTATTAATGAGAAATTGAACAGGTGTTCCTAATAATCCTTTAGGTGAGGGTAGAATGATGAGATTCTGAAATTAATCAATATAAAAGTTATAAATTATCAGTAGGATAAATTAAACAAAAGATGACACTGAAAGGGTCAGCCAGTTCAGAGTTGGTTGGTGTGATTCTTTGGGGAGAGAACAAAGATCTGGCAGGGAAAAATGTACCTTGACGTTAATATAATTCATACATACATCTATGCTGGTCAGGATCATGGGCGACCTGGGGACAAGGCGGGAGTTCAAATTGGAGAGAATTCCAGCCCTAAAATAATAATAATGTAATTGCAGTATGAAATTTAATTAATGTCTTCATTTCTGCATAGGGTGCACAGAGAGCGACGAATGTGGGAAACCTTGAGTGACCTGTGCAAAAAAAAAAAACTAAAAACACATGGTGGTTTTTGGTCTAATGACAGGAGCGAAAAAGTGGTGAAAACCTGAAAGGGGGAAGCCCTCTGTCGGCTCGGTAGGGGTACTGCGAGTCGACACTCATCCTCATCACTGACATACCAAGAGAGTCCAGTGTCATAGAATCCTGACCCTTCCCCCAGCCCCCACCAGGTTGGGGGAGGGGAGGTATTCCTCTTCTTGTTCCTCAAGGCAGAGGCCAATCATGAAGCTTTAAAAGCTTTAAGATATCATCAATGTAGTGGAGAGAGCACACAGATGACCCCTGACGGCCTCTGTATTTTGCTTTTTCCTTAAAACAGGACCATGGTTATCAAATTCCCACACATGAAGGGATTTATTAAGTTTAGGGCAGTCTGTGTCCACCTTTTCACATTATACTCTTCAGTTTTACTGCTCTTCTAAAGAGGCACTTAATTCCTTTTTAAAAAGATATATTAACAGCTTGAATAAAAATAGCTTTGGCACTGTTACTTGACCATAGATTAATATTGGAGACTCACATTTAATTCCGTAATTACAAGGTGTTCCTGTCTTTAGAAAATGGCTTATCACGTAGTTTGGTGAGAGGAAGAGGGCAGGAGGTATAAAAACCTGCGAGTCAGTGAGCACGCTTGTTCTTGACGTGCCCTGACGGGTGTCCAACGGCGCCACCCACTGGAAATTCAGAGCCGTGCTGTAGACGCACTCAGTGGTCTGGGAATGAGCCACGGTGGTAGCAGCCCTGGTCCGTTAGCTCTGGTCCTGGACATTCAGTGGGCCTTAGGTCCATGTCTCCATGGGGACCATGGCCTCTTTGGAGCCAACTGGGGGCAGAAGATTCTGCTCACTCAGGAAGTTAAGTGGAAACTGGACCAGGAAGCCGCGGATCTTTTTTAGCTCCTCCTTAGCCCGAGCTGGATCTGTCTTGTCCAGACCCAGCTTGCACAAGTAATTCTCCATCTCCTGCATGTTCCGCACATCACTGGAGGGCAGACAGCGAAACACCTGGGCAAAAATGTGGAGAAGCCCATGTCATGAACACCAAAGCCTTGGGCTGTATGTATTACAGTATGTTCAGCTAGTACAGAATATTCCATGGATCATCTTTGAGTACTCATCAATATAGAATGTTCTAAAACATTGGGCAATCTTATCCGGAAAAGGCCAGTGTTTGTGCAATTTTTCACTGAAACCCCCTAATTAGATGACCGATTGGACTGATTTGAGGCTGAATGGTCCTCACATCTGGGGTTGAACAGCTAACCTAAAGGTTATCCTAAAATCCTGCATACACACGGGCCCTTTGTGGATAAGATGGCTCACCCCAGTTCTAGAATGTTACATCATTTAACGCCGAATGCAAATACTGATTCAGCCCGGTGTTGAGCTGTAAGACTAAACAAGGAGTACCTTCTCATAAATGGTAGCATTGCGAGCTGATATGACCATCCAGACCCCCTTGTAGAAGCGATCGCTGATGGGGTCTGTCACGTCGATGGTGGGGTCTGTGAAGGCGCCGAGGATCGTCCTGTGGGGCAAGTAGAGTGAATTTGTTGGTGTCCGCTTGCTTCCTGCCTCTCCCTCAGAATCCCTCCAAGAACTTGCCTGAAACACTCCAGCCTCAACTGCAGGCTGAAACTTCCGGCCCTGTACTCCTGTCCATCCATCACTGAGTCCACCATCTCTGTGTCTTCCACGATGACCGCCACCTCGCTATCACGCTTTCCCAGCATGCTGCGGTCATTGATGTTGGCCGAACCTGGATCAACCCCCCCCAAATAAAAAAGGACGGGAGGTCTTCTGTAAATGTCACCTCAAAGAGAAACGGTGGACTGCAGCAAACCCACTTCCCTGGAGAACCATGCAGGAAAATGAAGATTGAGATGGTGCTCATGGCCATTTTGTTCCCTTGTGTAACTTTGACCGGGTGATTCAGGCTAATTCAATGACGGCAATATCTGGCACCTAAGGAATCCACACTAATCTGATTCCAGCAATGCATTAAGTGCCATTACCTGTCTTCATTGAGATTGCTTTCACTTCATCCAGAGTCTTTCATCTGCAGTCAGTATTTATAGTAATCATGACAGCCTAGTGAGTCTGCTTTTTTATTTACTCATGTTGCTTGTTGTCTGTGAGAGATGTGCCTGCCTGCAGTGTCAGGCGTCTGGAGGTAGGAGTGCACGTGGGGAGATGCTCACTCCAGGCAGTACAGCGAGGAGCACCAAGGGACATGGGGATGACAGGAAGGGATGGGGGTTTCGTTTGGGGCCAGCAGTTGATACAGCAGGGAGCAACAAAAAAAAACAAATAAAAAGGAAAAGGACCCAAGGTCACAGGGCTGGTACATGTGGGGTGAGAGATGACAGAACGACCTTTGAGGCTAAAGTAAAGTAAATAATTAAGTAAAGTAGCCCAGCTAACAATGCTAACTGTAGCAGTGTTTATCGAATGTTTGGAAACTTTCAAAGTATGCAGTTTTCCTGATGTTCCCAGAACATGATACCAAAACTACAACTACAAATAACAATAAAACTCATTTTAGCCTCATGGGTTCGAGGCTGAACGGCATGTCTATAGGATAGTATATTTTATTATAAAACAATACTTTTCAGCATCCCGTTAAAAAGATGTTCTGTTGATAATGTTACTGTGAAAGCTGGGATGGGGTAAGAAGCAGCAGGGATGGGGGTGAGGAGCGGCTGGGATGGGGGTGAGGACCGTCAGGGACGGGGGTGGGCTGCTGATGCAAGACTGAAGGTGTATTTTTCATCCTCTTTGTCTTGGTCTGATTAGCAGCTTGGGCTAGATGCAAAAACTTTCCTCCACTTAATGTCCCGTCTGAAGGTAAGGGTAAAAATAGGGCATATTTGGACACTTGAGCCCCTTGAATTGGCCGCCAGGACGCTGTGTGATTTGTGTAACTCCAGAGAGACAGAACGAGAAAGAGAGATTATGACGCTCCTGCCTGTGATACAGGAGAATAGTCAGACCTCATTTCTGTTTCAGTATCTTTGCCAATAGCATTGTTGATTCTGGAAGTATCAAAACTTCAAATGAACAGGTATAAGAATAGATCACTTTGAAGTGCTAATCAAAACATTATCATGTGCAATGCCACAACTAAGCACCAGGGGGGGCAAGAGTATCACAGCCCAGAACTAAACATAGCCCTGACTGCATGAAGAGTTGCATTCTGATGAGAAAAAATAAAAATACATAATAAATGGAACAATGGGAATGGAAGAATTTCCTTTTCAAATTAATTATGAAACAAATTTGTACATGTGCAGTGCAGCATGGTTACTCTAGGTAATGCTCTGTGTGTGTGAGTGTGTGTGTGTGTGTGTGCATGTGGGCATGTATATATTACTAATCTCCCACAATGTGATAAAAACCTGCTATTTTTATGTTGTGAGGACCATTGTTTCTGTGCCCAAAAGGGGAAACTCATTTTTTTCAAATCTGTGACTGCAATCAAAAAAGCTATAGAAAGATAGCAGTTAAGGTCGTCATGTTGGAATTAGATTTTTCCTATAGAAATTAATGGAGAGTCCCCACAAACCTGTGTGCGTGTGTGTTTTTGAGTTTTCACGTTCTCAGTTTCTTGACTGACAGACTTCACACAGAAGTAGTACTTTTACATCATGGTTCTGACCCGGCTTTTCTCACTCTACTGCAGTGATGGAATAATGAACCACGAGCCCATTTCCCAGAGCCGCTCGGCGTGACCCGGGCCGACAGCCTCTCAATCCGCGCCCTCACCAATGATGACGGTGTTGTCGTCGGCAATGAGCATCTTGCTGTGCACATAGATGAGCTCCGTCACCAGCCGACCCTCCAGTTCGGCATGGGTCCGTAAGCCCCCGAAGGAGATGTAGTTAATCCACTGGTCCCCCACTGCAGGCAAGAGAAAATTGAGTCAATTCTCTGGTCTCATACTGCAGGAGATGAAGTTAATCCACTCACTCCATAGAGACAACGGTATAAACAACTCCCACAAGAATCCCTATCCCAGGATGACACATGACCCTCACATGACCCCATCCCCATATCACACGATCAGACCACCATCTATCACCAGTACACAGAGCTATGAGCAGTGGCCCCAAGGCCAAACCACATCCCAGAAAGCCCTGAGCTGCGAACTCACACTGGTACTTCTATAAACAGGTACGCCTGTGGTCTGACCTCAGCTACCACTCACAACACACTCTCATGGTCACACCAAAATGAACAGGGTCAGGGTCAAAGTGCACATAGGGTCACCAGAGGGTTATTTTACCGATGAATAAAATGAAGTCTTATTTGCTCTTTGCGCAAGTATGAGACCAGGTACATCAGAATGATTTTTTTGACCACAAACCCACCTTGCGCTCATTTTTAAAGTGAAACATGCATACATGGGTGAGTGCAAAGCTTTAGGTCAGACTGCAGGGTCAGCTGTCCATCCAGCACCCCTGGAGAATTTTTCGGGGGGGTTTAAGAACCTTGCTCAAGGGCCCAAAATGGATGCAGCTACTATGCCAAGTACAGGATTCAAACTGGCAACCTTCAAAGTCACCGATTTGTAACCTGCAAAGGGACAAACTGCCCACCAACGCAATATTTAAAACCCACAGGATCCGTCTTAAATGGAGAAACAGATCCATATGAGATGAATGTAGTTATGTGTAGTGAGCTCAGATAAATAAGCACCCCCCTTTTTAGATCCCCTGCCCCCTTGTGTTCCTTAAAAACAGGTCAGCTCACATCTACTGCAATCACAAAGTGCCATCATTCTCAAAAATGTCACAGTGGATTGTTTTGATTCCCAGCCTCCGCCGCACCACTGGGGTTATCTGATTGGCTACCATCATGTCTGACATGCCAGGATAGGCATGTCAGAACGGAGGTGGATTTCTTATAGGTAAAGACTGCCTTCCCCGGTCCTATATTATCCAGCATCACATAGGGTACAGCATCACCCAACTCGGGTTGTATGTGGTGGAAAGCCACATCCATAAATGTACGCAAATGATGTGAAGGAGCTGGATCTACTGAGGGAGCATTGAAAGAAGAAAACCTGCATCTCTATTTCCTCTGCACATTGTCAGAGAGAATCTGCTACCCCTGAGGTTAAGGGCCTTGCTGAAGTGTGACACGATTACTTCAGCAGCCAACAGATTTGAACGTATATTCGTAACTTGCTGCGCTACACCCCAACCCAAAAATAACACCCATTCAGAACAAGCACATTCTGGTCTTTATCAGAAAAAAACACACAAACACGCAAGATATCAACAACTTACTTTCTTTCTTCAGCTGGGAAATGATGGAGTAATCACCTTTGATCATAGTTCTATAAGAAAAATAGAAAAAACTCACAATGGATCAATAGTGTAAATGTCAAATCTGCCCAGTGATGGTTGGGTGCCCCACACCTCGTGCCCTGGGTTTCCTGAGGAGGGCCTCAGGGATTGAGAAAATTCTAGACACACTCAGTCTACAGTGGGGGGATTTTTTTTTGAGGTGGAGAAGTGGCAGAAGAGGCACGAGTTTTATAATAGATGGGATTTAACATTGTAACTTGATTCCCAGGGTGGATGACAAGAGATGTGGATCTCCACCTTAGATCTCAGGAAATCCGGGAAGTATTTCCTAATACGGCACTATGTAATACTAGCACCTTCTGAAATTATATGTGCATGCGGGTTGGAATAGACCACAGATCCGTCTATATCCTCCTTCCATGGGAGGCAGTGAGAGTGCCTATGCCTCTCAGGAAGGCCGCTTAAACGCCATTCACCGGATTTCCACTCTCACAAGCCAAATAATCCAGGCAGGAAATGGGGGGTCTTTTCACATTGGACAGTCACAGGAATATTACCCCTGCCCCCCAGCCCTGCCTTGCCCAAATATAACCCCTGTAGCCCACCAAAATACACCTGGAAGAAACCCAGCAAATATAAATTGATCCAGTCCCACAAAAAACGACAATACAACACCACTCGACTCCCTTTTAGAAAAACATTGCAGTGTTTGCTTTGGTCCACAGTCACCTTGGAAGTTATTCTGTAACACAACAAAACAATGTCTAAATCTACTGCCTGAGGATTTAGATAAGAAAGTACGACTGCCCATGCATGTGGAAAATATTACATTTACTTCCCCACTGTCCCAGGAAGTGCCTGTTTAAAAACACACTGGCAGCCATGTTGTTTTTCTCATGTAAAGAGAACAGAGCTCCTGTTTTTCTGGCCACCCAAAAGCAGTCTACATGTTTCCCAGAATGCAATGCAAAGCCTCTGTTGCAGGTTGCTGCTCAGATAAGAATGCTTTGCAGTTGTTCTCCTGGGTGGCCAGTAGAGGGCGACATTCTCTTAAGAGCCTTAGCGAAGGATCCTATACAAGGATTAATTCTCGCTCAGTAAATTTCACACAATTAATGATGCACAATGAATGCTACAGCTGCAATCCTATATGTCCACCAATCCAATACTATGATCTTCCTCACCCTCGTCATCCTCACCTGTAGTTAAAGTGCATGACGGCCTGGATGGCGCGGCCTCCTCCCGTGTTGATGTCTCCCTCGAACCCGGGCAACAGGGGTGTTACCACATAGACTCGGAACTTCTTGTTCTCCCTGGTAAGGACAGAAGTCAAGGGTCATGGCCTATGTGACACCTACGAAGTCCAAAGGAGGCCAGATATAGTGAAACAGCTGCCCTTTTCATCTGGTGGACTGGTCTGGCTGTCCAGTCACTCAGATGATAGCACTCAGTTGCATGTATGTGTGTGCGTCACCCATTTTCTTATACAAATTACAGAAACAACAAGAAAGGAAGGAAACATGAAAATGAATGAAAATACTGTTAGCTGCCGGGATCAGGAAAATCCCTCGGAACAATAGAGTCATGTTACCGTGGCGCCAAAATATGCAAATGGCAGCCAGCCACATCGGAAAAGGTCAAAGTTCACAAGAGAGCTCTTGGCAAGACCAAACTCCTGCTTCCAATGTGATTATGAAGCACAGAGCCGTTTCTCTAACCACAAGCAGATCTGAGCACGGCGTCGCGGGTCGGAAACACCAAGCGCATGAAGGGTAAAGAGAACAGCAACCTGGATTTGGAGGGAAGGATATGAGGTGGGAGGGACAGGGGTGGAATTAATTTTAAAAAATGACCAAACGATGATGGCAGAAAGTACAGAGAGACCCACAAACCCCAGGAAATAACTCCCAGAAGCTGTAGCTGAGCCAGTAAGAACATAAATTTAATGCTTGAAATAGCTTTGAATAACACTTAAAGCAGTCATCATAATGCATTATGGATACCTTCATAATGCATTATAATGGTTAATTATTTATAGTGCATTATAGATGAGAGCTTAAAAGACCTTTCACAGTGCATAATATGCAAGGCCATAATGTCTTTTTACAAATAACCATGTTTATAATACTTTATGAATGCATTATAGATACCTTATGAAGGCATCTATAATGCATTATACGTGAGTGAGTGTTTTAAGTAAAGTATTACCAATATCTGTTGTGGATATAGATGCACAGCATTCTATGGTGGCCCAAAAAGCCTGCTGTGAACACAGAAAAAGACTCTCCCATTCATTCAGTAATATTCATCTCTAGATCACCAGGCACCCTTTCCGGACCAGAATTCACTGGCAGCCAGCAGAGCAGCGAGAGCCAGACCGCAAGCGGGCTGAAAAGCTGCTTTCCAGGTATCCAGGATACAGGCAAAAATATTACAGTTGCTTAACTCCCTTTTACTGTCAGTCTTACAGAAGTTGTTCAGGTTAAATATTTTGAATAAATGGGACATGAATCGGACAATAGGGAGTTGCACCTTTTCATTAATATTTTACTCATATTGCCTTTGCATATCCCATTATGTTTGCCATGAGAGTCAAAAACACACATGCAAATACTTTTGGGTGAGAGAGCAGAGTCTGCCAATAACCCCAGGGGACGTTAAGGGCTTTGATAAAGGCTCCAGTGGTGACAGGATTACTCTGCCAGCCATGGAATGTGATCCTATAACTTTCTTGAACTTAGCTCAGACATACAATCCACTGAGACACATATAATCCTGAAAATAGCACCATAAACACATGCATTTTACTTTAGAGCTTTAATCCTAGATATTACGTTGTTGTGCACAAAACTCACTTGTAAGCCCTGATGATCCTTTCGATGATGGCTTCCCCAATCTTGTTGTGAACTTGCCTGTTGTCAGCACAGCTTATGAAAAACTGGTTCTAAAGGAGGAGAGAAAATAACTCTACAGGCTTGGAGAGATGGACCAGCCCACGCCATCACCGCCACCCACAACGTGCTAACGTACCTCAATGTAGATGAAGTGCTTGCTCTTAGCGATCACCTGGACATAGGCATTGTGAATCGACTCTTCGTGGTACTTGATGCCAGCTGACCATTCCGAGGCAGACCGGAGAACCTACAGATTGTACAAAACATTCACACTGATGTCGCAATTGTATGGGACTATGACATTGAACATCACTGCTGTGGATTACTGTGAGCAGATCTTCACAGTCTTCATGTGGAAATATTTTAGAAACCTTTCCCACAAAGGTAATAATGACTAAAAACAGATTGTCCTGCCATAAATGCAGCTTTCACACCGCCATTTGTAAGAATTTTTCCTCTCTTCTTGAGTTTCATTGTGTTGTGCTTGGGAATCATTCATTGTATTAGGTTGGGCGAGTTCAGGTGAAATATGCGTGTGTTCCCTTATGTATGTGAACATGTGCATGTTTGTTTGTGAAGCTTGCAGAAGTTTTACTTATACAAAAAAGTTCTGTGGGCAAAACAAAAAATGGTTAACCCTCCCTCCTCCAGTTGGTCCTGCCTCGTCTAGTTGCTTGGGCCCACTTCCTCTACAATCTCGATTGTTTACCGACCAATCAACCAATCATTGTCCATTATGAACATTTTTGTGTAAGTAAAATTCCCGTGAGCACCTGTGTACAATCTCATGGCTGGGAACGCCCCTGCCGCTGCTGCTGGCACGTAACGTGGTACCTGCACTTTAGTGCTGACACAGCCTGGCACCTGGAACCTCAGCTCGTTGGCGGTGCTGTGTGACTTGGGCAGCAGGAAAGGGTAGGACAGCGATCTGTACTTCGGTTTCATTATCTGACAGAGGGCGGGATGGAGAATTCATGCATAAACCATAATGCACCAATGAAAAAGTGGATCACCAACTGACCCTTGAATGAGGTTTACTTCAAAACCCATCGACAGAATTGATGTAGCTATTTTAACGGGAACTACACTGGTGAAAATACAACAGAGTATAAATGTAAGATGGAGATAAAGAGAAAGTCATAGATCACAACGACTAATAAAATAAAACAGCTTTGACCCCAATCTCCCATCCACCTTGGTGAAGTTCCAGCGCTGGATGAAGTGTCTCGCTACGTCCCGGGCTGCCTTCCCGTGGACCACGGAGGCAATGTCATGCCAGGGCATTCTGGGAGTGGTGTACCTGTTGATGAAGTCTGGGGGAGGGATCAGAATCTCACTGTCAGCAGGCCAGGCGGAAATGACATGTGACCCACCTTTTAACTCTTACAGAAAGCAGTGACCTGAAGAAGCCAACGTGGCCTGTTCTTTAATATCTTTGATACCTTGCGACAAGTTGGGACAGACCTCATCGTGGTTCAAACCAATTTACTGATCGTTATTTAACTGCATTGAATCATAAAGTCTTCTGTGAATAAAGACAAGGGGACTCCAAAGGCAAACAAGGTGGCCCCAACGAGGCTGAGTAGGAAGAAGTGACCCAGACTATCCTAGTAGTGCTCCACAGGCCAGGCCTACCGTCAAAAGGCTTCTCCAGCTGGATCCAATCCTTGTAGACGAAGTTGCAGTAGTCCTTGCCGTGCCAGAAACGTGTGTTTCCCATCAACTCGCCCACACCTGTCTGCAGGCTGCGCATGGATCCCGTTTCTTAAGGGGGAGCGGGACAAGAGGAGTGGGACAACAGATCAGGCCTACAACCTTCTGCCGTTATAAACGAATATAAACAAAAGTGCAGTTATAAACAAACATTTTTACACAGGCCTTAAAATTTACTGCTGCCCACAAAGCTTAGAAAAGATTTTTCAACAACGTAATAAAAGTAATCAAGCATCATAGATGGACAGGACTACACTGTATTTTAAAAAATGGATGCCAATGTAAGGCCTGCAATACAGAGCACAGAACAGCAAGCAAAGGGGCAGCCCAAACCAGCTGATGCCAGAACAGTGAGGGCAGAGATGCATCACATAGACACAGTAACGGCTGCCTGACTCACCAAGCTAATTAAGGCAGCCGAGAGGGAATGCTCATTGCCAAAGAGCCACAGGTAAGTACAGAGATGGGTGGACACTGTACTCTAACTGCTAATGACACGTGGAGATGGAAAAGGGGCAGATACCAACAGAAACACCCTCTATACTGCAGCTCTATTGGTTCCCCAGTCGCAGTAGTTAAGAGTGGAATGAAAATCAGCATGTTTGGCCAAGGAATCTGAGCCATCCAAGCGCACACACACACACACACACACACACACACACACACACACACAGAATCTAAGCTAGAGAGCAACACAGAATTCAGGATGAACCATGTCAGATGGGGGGTGAGCAGCATCCCAGAGGGATCAGCCACGTCCCAGAGGATCAGCAGGGGACGTACTTTCCTCGGAGCTGTCCAGGCTGCTGATGCTGCCGCCAAGATGGCGCGTGTGTCTGTGCAGGTGCCTGTAGAGACTGAAGCGGGACCTGCGAGTTCTGGCCATGCCCTTCGGCCTGGACGGGTGCTTGATGTCGTTTGAGCTGGAGGCTTTACCCTTATTGGAGTGGGGGCTGTCGAGTGATGTGTTGATGACAGGATTGAATTGCTGCAAAATAGGAGAAGACACATTGGGCTTTATGGTTGATTAAGGAAAATTTAGGCATGAAACTAATGTCAAATGCATAAATCTGACATATGGCCTGCATCACTTTTTCACAGCAACCGCAAGTATTATAGCGGTTTACTGTAACTAGTAATCTGAAGATGAGACAGTCATTTATGTTCATGGGAGATTTGAAAAGACAGGAAACATCTGATAGCACCGCGAAACAGAGCTGCAGGCCACGTCATCAGGTACCCTAACAGGGGCTGGGCTATATGGCATAAAATTCATATTGCGGTATAATTTGAACCATAGACGGTAGACGGTATAAATTGCGGAATATGATTTGATCTGTAAATTTCAATATAACTGTTTTTGAAAAGATAACATATGTCCATTGCAAAGGCATTGTAGCGGGAAGTTGTATAGTGAACTGTCAAAATATTTCAAAGTAGTCATGAACGTATAATATTTATATTGGGTAAATCTGCAATTATAGAAAGAATATTAAAACATTTTATGTAACTTCACTGGTTTTGTCTTATATTAAAAACACATGTTGGTTTTGTAAACTGTATAGGTAAGCCGAAAACAAGACACAGTATCATAACTCCATCTATATTAGTATGACCATCTCTCCCATAAAGGTTCTGCCAGGCAGACTCCTGCAGGGGTTCGGGAACTCGACTGGTGATCCGCAAATTTTGTTGAAACAGGTGAAAATTATTCTACTGTGTCGGATACGGGTTCGGGTCGGACGCAGGAGAGCTAAATTGCGGTTTTCAAAACATCATGTGCCAATGAAAAATACCCTGGGGCTATTTTTCAGTGACAAAAACCCTGCATTCAAGATGATAGAACATAAAATCCATATTAGTTTATGTCTGCACACGCATTCCCGGAAATTTCTCCCACTTTCATTTTCAAAAAAATGTGTGCAATCTCCTCCAATTGTTCGAGATGGATGCTGTTGTAGTCAGCTGAGGCCATCAACTGTGGACGATATTCGTTTTACACAGTAATATAAAGCACCGCACTAAACGCTAGTCGCGTAGGAATTCCAATCGAGTAATCAAAGGAAAATGGACAGTGCATGTGGGTAACCTATAAAACCCAATACTGTGCAAGGTAGCCTAATGTACATTTTATAGAATATTAGTTTTTATTAAAACATTTCATTGTAAACTGGTAAGGCTACAGTATGTGTGGGTATGGCAATATCAAACATTATTTGTGTCACGCCCCGCTCTGAACAATCCTCATATGTGCCACGCCCACCTCATTACCCAGTGTTTTTCCCTGATTGGTCTCACCTGTCTCTTGTTGCTGCCTGCCTGTCTTGTGTATTGTTTTTAGTGTATTGTGTATTTAGTTTGGAGGTAGGCTACTACCATTTGTTTTGCTTAATATAAGGCTGTCAAGCAACATTTACATTTGGCTATGCCTTTTCAACTTGTGTTGCACATGTCACTGCGGTCTATTGTTGTGCCAATAAACTTTTGTCTTTACTTTTTAATCTGATTTCCATTCGGGTGCAGGTCGGTTGTCGGAATTTATTTATAGCGGATCCGGTGCGGAATTTTATTTTACTGTATTTCTGTCGGATATGGGATTAAGTGTGACGGGTACGGGCGGGTGCGGTTTACCAAAATCTGACCTGTGCAAAACTCTGCTGCCGGGCGCTGCAAAAATCATATAAACGATTTTCATATAAACCATACAAATAAATTATTTATTTGACGCGACTTCATTACATCATTTTTGCGAGTGAGGAGGGGAAATTTCTGTGGTAGGACAGTATAATCAAAATCTCTCCCGTTGGACAAATTTCTATGGTATATTGCTTATACCGTTTATACCGCCCTGTACTAACCCTAACCCACCTGCTCAGCGCACGAGGCACGCGTCACGCTCCCCACGTCTGTCAGCCGGTGCTCGCGGTCATCCCATCGTCCATACGCCAGGTCAATCCCACCCACGAAGGCCACTGACTGGTCGATGACCACAAGCTTCTCGTGGTGCGCCCACAAGTAGACGCTGGAGGAGACGTGGTCGGGATGCCGCATCACCTGAGGGGCGAGTCAATCACACTCAACACTCTTTATGAAGACAAGGACAATGGTTCATCTACTTCCCAACTTTTTTTAAAGAGTGACTCAGCGATGGTATGACGCATACGCTAAGGTTTATCAGCCAATTGCAGTAGTTCATTTTCCTGTTCTCATCAGATGAGCCAGTTGTGGTACCTTGATGTTGGGGTGAAGGCGCATCAGGGTTCGCTTGCTGTACTCGCTGTTGATTCCCAGAGCTAGTTCCACCTCCTTATACAGCATCACGAAGATCCGGACTCCTTCTTGCTGCAAGAGAGAGCAGATGCTATGATTCAAAAGGTCCAAAGGACTGACCACAAGGAGACCACTTCAAGTAGACCACTTCACTCCCAGCTCCCTGCCAGACAGTCTACATTTTTACAAAAACATGCACTGTTTGCAGGTCCCCAAGAACTGGATTGGGGAACACTGGTTTAAGTGGAAATGTTTACCTATAAAATTGGGTTAGATATAAAACCTTGATGCAAGGTTATTCATCTTCTGTACAGCCACCATCGTGTTTACTGTTCTTGCATTTTGAGCCCTGAAAAGCTGCCTTGTTTAATTGTGGTGGGTAATAAAAATAGGCGGTAGCCTTATGCGACACCCCCGAAGTCTCCTTCCGAGCTGAACATCTGCTCTGGTGCTGACTGACCCAGCCCGCCCTGGCTGCAAGCCACTGCACTCACTGCCTTGCGCTTCAGTACGCAGTCCAGTCGCCAGTGGTTACCCTCCACCACTGGCCTCTTCAGGAAGATCTCCGGACTGAGCCTGGGCAGACCAAAGCAGCACTGCGTTAGGTTCTGGAACTCGCACCCACACTTCCAGAGATTAGCTATGGGGATATTTCAAATGGAGGCACCAGGCTTAACTCAAATTAATATTATAGAACCGTCAAAGTTTTTTATTTCTACCACAGTGTTCCTCAAGCCAGTCCTCGGCGTCCCCCAGACAGTCCACATCTTTGCTCCCTCCCTGGTCCCAGCACACCGGTACCAAGTATTCATGTGTATTCATGTATGTCTTTCTTAGTTTGAGAGCTTTGGGAAGAAGCAAAAATGTGAACTGTTTAAGCATCCCTCAGGACTGGGCTGATAAACATGGAAAGATAGGCAGTAATGTCTATTTTATAAATTAGATTTAAGAAATGCAGATTTCTAGCAAGACTGGGGCAGGCTTTCAGACCCGCCAAGATTCCAGTGCTCCTCTAATTCACTATGAGCTCATTTTGTGGTTCTAAAAGCGATTTGTGCCAGGATTTTCATTCCAGCCACCGCCTGGGCTGGCGCTCTCCTCCTAAGAGGGCCTGACTTATAGCTGTTATTCTTTGTGACACTCGCTCTCTTTCTCTTACTTAATTTTTTCTCTGTTTTACTTTATTTTTCTCACTTTCTCTCTCCCTTGCTCATTATCTCTCGCTCACTCATTCTGTTCTCTGTTCTCTTTCTCCCTTTTCCTCTTTTCTCTCATCCATTCCGTCCTACCTCTCTCATTCCCCCTCTCGGTCTCCCTCCCTCACTCTCTCCTCCCCACTTTCTTAACCCCCCCCACCAGCAGCAGAGCCCAGGCCACTCAATGGGCAGCCTGTTGTTAAAGCTCCGTTTCCAGCAGCCTGAATGTGGAATCTGTGAGGAACAGAGAGAGCTTTTTCCAGCCCCGGTTCCTGGTGCCAGGGCTCCCGCTGCTTCCCTGGAGGGATCCACAGAGAAACTGAATTGCTTAGTTACCATTTCCATGGCTGCCTGTCCCCCTCCCCAACCCTTCTGTCACTCACTGTCCCCTTTAAATAACAATGTTACATGCTTTTAGTGCTGCGAGGAGGCAGCAAAGTCTAAATCGCTCCGGTTGACCATAATTTGCTGTGTTTCTCCACAAACAAATTCAAAAATTTTGCAAGGTCCATTCAGAAACCAGCCTGTTGCAGCCAGCCCCTCGCCTCAGTGATACCATGGCCATCTTCATCCTGCCTTTCCTATCGTACAATTGACAGTTTGCATTTCATTTCTCTCTCCAGAGCAGGATGGTGGAAGACCTGTCAGACTGCTCCCCACCCCTTACCCAAAACACCCCACGTTTTCAGCTTGCATACCACCAGTCTGTGATGAAGATCTCCTCTTTGGCTGCCTCCAGGGCCTCGGCGACATCCTCCATGAAGGTCTTCCCATTGACATACCTGGAGTGAGACAGCGGTTTTGTTGTTTACCAATGTTCAGGACCAGAGGGAATAAAATGGCTTTCAGCTTTATGACCTTGTACAACCTTACATTTGCCTTGTGCAAATGAACTGAAATAAGTTGTCTTGTCAAAATGCTGACAGACTGACCACAGGCAAGACAAACATTACAGTCACAGTGATTCATACTTTTTGCCTTAGGTCCAAATAATGTATAGGACCTGGTGGACTGATAAAAACTGAATGAGAATAACCCAGGATGGGGTGCCAATCCATCGCAGGGCACAAAATTCATTCCTGTGGGGAATTTGGCCACTCCAATGAACCTCAGCATGTTTTTGGACTGTGGGGGGAAACTGGAGAACCTGGAGGAAACCCCACTATGACACAGGGAGGCGCCCAAACACCAGAGCATTCACTTGAAACATTAATTTGCACAAGGGTGTAGGTTTCTCCTTCATGGCCGGGTTCATATGTACAATAACAATAATGTCCCCAAATTGGCTGTGACCCAAACTGGCTATAAAGAGTCGTCAATTAAAATATCTCATCATTAAACTTGGTTTCCCTCTTCTAATCACTATGTTATTTATAGGTATGAATTAACACACACAATGTCCAGATGAACTGCATTCTCAGTTTCAGTGTTAACACATTCTCTGTAAAAATCAGGAGGCGTTTAAAAAATGGACATCAGTAATTCATTTTTATGGTAACATGGCAGGGATCCATTAGGCTCGTGCACCAGGGAGACCTACACCTTTCTCTTCAGGCATGATTTTTTCCATTTACTGGAGGGGGGAGGTCGTCATTAATTCCCAACCCCATGACACGGAGACCTCATTACAGTGAAAGTTTCTTAGCCCATCTCAGCATTCGGAGTAATGAAAGTATCGGATGACCAACCCAGGGAAAGTGAAAGTGTTCGTACAACTCAGAAGAGCCTGTCTCACAGTTGCCCATGTCTCCACTTGGCCCACTGGTTCTCAAACATTGTAACATTCAATCAAATAATTTCCGTTGATAGTGAACACTCCCTTGTGGGATGCTGGGTGCTTTATTCATGACAAAATGTTCTGAGGGCAGAAGGAAAAATGATTGTGAGTCCAAGCAACTAAAGCAGAGAGGACCAAAACAAGCGATTGGTTGGTCCCACTTCCTCTAGTTGCCTGGCCCCACCTACTCTACAATCTGACTGGTTAGCTCTCTGAATCAATCATTTTTCCTTCTGCCCTCAGAACATTTTTGTGTAAGTGAAACTACCATGAGTCTCTTGAGAGATGCATATAGTTTGGTCAGGGAATACTGGATGACAGTTACATGTAGGACATCGGCTAGGTTGGAGGGGTGGTTACCATTTGGCCGGGATGTTCTCCTCAGGCCTGGCGAAGGAACCAAACCGGTGCTCCCTCAGGAAGGCCCGCCCGTGCTTGCGCACAAAGGTCTCGATGGCTTGACCCCACCAGCGCGCCTGACGGAAGCTGGTAAACTTCAGCAGCAGAGTTCTGCAGAGATCATGGCCAACCACAGTTATGAAGCCCACGATTTCCCTACCCACATAGCCCTCTAAAACTGCACATGTGGGCTTCATATTTGTTCCTGGAGGAGATAAAAAAATCTAGATGTCTGGATGTAAGTAATGTTAGAGTAAAAGTAAACAATTCAATACAGAAGTATGACAAAATAAAGTGTAAAGTAGGGGCAGCCCTCTATAAACTGGAAGATCTGCAACAGAAAATCATCAAGCTTATCAAGCAGATGCAGACACACTAAGGTGATACATCCACTCACACATCTGACAGGGAAGAAAGGACACGCTGACACCGTCCTCTGGCACGCACCTGGACAGGCTGTCAATCCGGATGCCATGCTTCGTCTCAGTCTCCTTGGAATCCATCTTGATGGTGAACTCTTTGTCCACCAAGAGGACAAAGGAAATAGCTCCAGTGTCTGGCTTCATGTACATCAAGAAGGAGTCTTTGACCACCAGCCACCTACAAAAGGAGACAGCAATGGATGAAGGTCATAGAAGGAGAAGTCTCTAGAAAAACAGTTTGTTTGAAAAACATTGTCATACCATATTTATGTTCAATACTTTTACCCACATTAGACCACATGACATAGAGAAGGGATGTATGTGTTAATAGCAATATATTTTAGAGTATCAGTGTGTGTGTGGTGTTGGGGGAAGCATTCAAGGACAGACTATGGATGCACATCCAATCAGAGTTCTGCCTTTTTTGGAACTGTGTTAGGCTCAGCAAATAAGAGTGTGGGCTCTACCAAGAACCTAAGCAGAACCTACACCATGGACATGCTCAGTACACCCACCGTTTGGACCAATGGTAGCAGACCTTGCTGCGACCTCCACAGTTGAGCCCTGGGATATGGTGGCCCCCAGAACGCTTGGAGATCATGCCCTCCCTGCAAGAAACACAGGCAAAGCTGGATGGGCAAGAGTTGGTACTTGTCAAAATGAATTAAATGTTTTTTTTGGACATTGGTTTGACTTCAATATTCACAGAAGAAAGACAGAGATTTCACAGAGTTCAACATGATGCAAGGTAAACTAACAGAGTCCTTACAAGCCCTTAGGCCCCAGTTCATGGATGAAGGACATTTGGCTCACATCAATGAACTCCATCTACAAGGTAAGAAACAGAACTTCCATAAGACGCCAAAGCATCACAGACAGTGAGAAGTAGTTCAAATGCAAGGTCACTGTTCAGTTTGCTCATGGCCAATCTGTCCATCTACAGGCAAAACACACGGAATAACCCAGCATGGGGCACCAGCCCATCACAGAGGTCAATTTGTCAGTTACTGTAATTAAATGTGATTGTTTTGCTAGTATTCAAATAAAGCAGCTTACTGTAGCATGGTATTTTCTGTAGACTGACATTTTCAGCAAGTTGTTCAGATAGTCCTCTAGTTGTTTCTAGAAAAAAAATCAGGAAGAATTAGAAACTAACGCATTCCATCCATTGTTACAACCAGAGAAACCAAAATGATACAGAGTATAAAGAATTGCCATCATTGTTAACATTTAAACCACCATGATCCAGGTGATCACATAATGTTAAGCGATACACACCTTACAGTAAGCTAAAGCAGATTTTCATGGATGGAGATCACTGTAGGCTTTTGCGTCTGGTTTGTGGGGGGTGGGGGTGGACTGACCTTTCTGCTAGAAACCTGTTCTTCCCGAACCAGCTCATCATTCCCACCCTTGGGCAAGTTGGGCATCTGTCGTGCCTCACCTCGCTTGATGCTCTTCCTCTGCACGGTGTGACTATTGATGAAGACAAGGATGGATAGCGAAAGTGGTCACAAATAACTAAGCTAAGACCTTTAAGAAGTGCATAGATCACAGAGGCCCATAAACTCAGCTAACATTATTAGATGAGGGGCATTCCATGCAACATTTTTACTGCTGTTCCCCTTGGCCTTCATGGGGCGCTCACCTGCGAGATGGGAGAGGGATCCTCAGGAAGGCTTTGTATCGCAGGAGCTCTCGATGGAGCTCCACAAAGTGCTTCTCCTTCCTCTTCACGGTCCAGGTGAAGTTCCCATGCCGGAGCTCGATCTTGAAGACGGCTGGCAGCACCTGCGAGCAGGGTGTCACACTTAAGGGGCACTTCTGACATAAAGCCATTTCCGGGCCGCATGGTTTGCTCTGCTAGTATCTAGATGCTGTAGATATGTCACAGGTGTGGTTTTGTGTCTCCAACCTTGGTCGCGCTCCTGCGGTGTCGGATGCGGTCTCTGAAACGGTCCAGTGCGCACGTGAATCTCTCCACCTCCAAGATTCGGGCAGTGATGGGTAAGGTGGCTAGATAAATCTTGGCATCTGGGTTCTTTATGCCCATGGTTTCATACACTGAGGAAAATGGGATCTGAACCTCCCCTGGGACAGAGCAGATGCAGAGCAGACACAGCATGTCAGGGAAGAGCAGATGGCCAGTGGTGTAATAGGAGGCTCTCTGGCCATGCCCATTGCCCCGTCACCCGTATACCTACTCAATTCCTTGAACCACATCAACCAACAACCCACAATAAAGTGCCATAAACCCCCATCTTCCAAACAGCTGATCAATGTCCTACTTCCTACGGCTCTGCCCCACCAACAGCAGCCATTACTGACCTACATGGTTGACCACGCTCTCATCAAAGTCATCCTCCACCTCTTCGACAGCAAGGTCGCGGGTGTCCAGGTTCTCGCTGATGTCACTCATGTCTGCCCCATCCGTCTGGAATGACGTCCCTTTACTCATCGTGGCGGTGAGGGGGCACCTGGTGGAAGGGCGGAGCGGCAGCTGTCGTTAAGCAAAAGTTCCTACAGAACCCGAGCAAGGTCACATTCTCACGTACGTCAAGCAAACTGAGCAAATGAAACGTCAAACCTGAGATATTTCATCCATTGTCTGCTGACTCCCTGGTGACTCTGGCTGACTAAAGGATGCTGGATGATGCCTCCCACCCTTCGCATTGCACCCTCAACACCTCCTTCAGCCGGAAGCTTATATCATGAAGGTGCTCCATCGAGCACCACAGGAGGTTCTACTCAGGGGCGTTTCTAGCTGCTATAAATATCAGGGACTGAGGTAAGTTTACCAGAGGCTTGATTTGTTTCTTTTTTGAAGGAAAATTGGCAGCAGGGCTAAAATACTCAGGGAAACAGCCCCGACTGATCGGACTTCACGACGCTACTGGTTCCTACCTCCCTGGGGCCTGCAGCTGTATAACTCCTCTGCAGCTACCCCAATTAGGAGCACTGGTTCCTTGGAACTTCCTGACACTTTTTAAATAGTGCTTATGAATTGTCTATTTCATTCTTTTGCACATTATCCTGTATTTCTGCAGCGCACATGGCATCCTCTTCCCAGGCTCTGCACACGCACACTGGTGACCTGTCTTTTCAAGTCAGAGCTGCCGTCTGATTTATGGGAGGAGTCATGTGACCAATAGGTCGCTGCTTCACATCAAAGCTGAACCGCACAGGTCACCTTTCAAATCGCAGTCGTTTCAGACATCGCAGGACAAAATAAAGCCGTGTGACACCTCAGCCTGTATGAGCCTGTGAGGCAAATAAATAATAAAAAAGCGGGTGTCTTTCAGAATGGGAAACGCCCTATTCTACACCGGTTGACTGCTCCATCAACTCAGACTTCCCCATAATAGATATAAAGTGTTTTCCAAGAACAGAGCAGCAAAAGTGGTGATCATAACAGGTTGGAACGTAACTTGTATGTCATTTAACTTTGGGACTTAACAAGCATGGAACATATCTAGCAGAGAACATAAACGTAGAACGCAGAAAGATCTTAACTAGCTTAACTTCAGAGGAGATTAGCAAGATTTGGAACATGACCAATGTGGAGTAAATTAAGCCAAGTAACACAAGTCATGATATGACATGTCGCCAGTGAGCAATATGGATTCAAACTAATACCCACCCCCCTGCTTGGCAAATCTTATCAAAAGAAACAACCCCCAATAACAAATATCAGCACTGGAACAAAGAACCAAAGGGGCCAGCAGCAAATATCAGTACTGAGATAAAAACCTTGGTGTTTCTTAATGTTTCTTTGCACAGGATCAAAATGAAAATCAGTGGCATCTCCCATCCATACTATCGAAGGGTTCTTATAGGCTAAGTTTTTGGTGAAAGAGCAACACATTCCTGTTTTAGGCTGAAATATTGTGCCTGAGTCTGTTTGGAGCCGGTTAGGAGTACAGTGTAAATTACCACAAGTAGTGATTCGTGTTACCCAGAACATGGAGGTAAAACCACAAGAATCCTTGCTAAGCCTGTAAATCTGCTCAAGTTCTGGAATGTGCAAGGAGAATAAAGTTCAGCTCCCAAACGGCCAGAGTTGAGCTGGGAGTTTGAGGCTGGTGTAGAGCACATCCTGTTGACCAAGAGGAATTCAGCCCTGCTGGGGAGTTCTGTATCCTGACCTCTGTGGGAGTACAACTCACTCTAAGTCTGGCCCAGGAAAATGCTGCACTTACTATCACACGGGGGATATTAGAAGCGGTTAAATGGACAGTGGGACAAGGAGACTTTTTCAGGGCTATACAGAAAACAACAAACACATTTCATACAAAGAAATCGTGTCGACAGCTTTTCCTGCACAAATTGCAGAATAATGACATGGAAATGGCCAATAGAAGGACACTAATTTAAAATAGTCGGTACAACAGGTACTTCCAAAGAAAGTGTAATGGAGAGAGCAGCGTATGAGATAGAACTTTATTTATCCTGAGGGAAATTGCTGAATGTTGCATGTGTCAATTACTATATAGAAAATGGCATGAGTAATTAAACATAAAATATAAATATATAGTGTTTAAGGTGACAGTGTGTGTGTATATGGTGACTGTTCATGTGGTAAATGACGAGGTAGTGTGCAGTAAAAATAACAGTTTTATGGGGGTCTAGCTAAGCGTGAAACAGTCCTGGGGGGGGGGGGGGCAGGGTGGTGTATTTGGGGCGGGAAAATGAAAAGGCATACCGGGGGAAAAAGCCGTTTTTTTGGAATATTACTCAAGGATCAGATTGCCTGGAACGGCTTTCCGGACAGTACAGGGGCTCAAACTAATGATGAGCTGGGTAGGTAGTTTGTGAGTCGGGCAGCATAAAGAGTGTCCAGGTTCAAAGAGATCAGTCCCAATGATCTTCTGGGCAGCCAGCGCCACATGGCGCCAGTACTGGTGCAGCTGCTGGCTTACCAGGCCGCAAGCCGTAGGTGAGGAGACACTGACTGGGGCTGTGGTAGATGATGGTCTGAAGCTGCTCAGGTGTGTGGGCCTCTCTGAGTTTCCTGAGAAACCACAACTGTCGCTGGGCTTGTCCAATCAGGTAAGAGGTTTTAAATCCCTTTTTATTTATGCTGCGTTCCATTTGAACTCGTAACTTGGAGGAATCGAACGCCGAGCTTAGAATTCAAGACGGCTGCACCCTTTTTCAACAGAAGTGTAAGTTGCCGTTATATACTGTTTATTAACACTTGCGTCTTATTTGTGTCTCATTCAGTCGGTTGTATACACAGAATTGTCCAACCGCTATCTGTGGACATGTTGCTATGGTGTTTTTATCAACATTTTATCAACTGATATTCCTAACAGTGGCTAACAATTGACTGGACTAGAACTGGGGCCTGTTTCATTAAGCAGGATTTCTTGCTTATCTGGATAACTTGTCAGTTTGGCCAAATGTAAGCGAAAAAAAATAAAGGCCATTTAAACTGGGGTAAATTAAATCTGACGAGTTATCCAGCTAAGCAAGAAATCCTGCTTTTTGAAACAGGTCCCTGGTGTTGCTAAATGGCTTTCCGGCCTGTTGTACTGGAATGCGGCTAACTTGGGTGTGACATCATTCCCAGCTCCGACCTCCGAGGAAAATGGAACGCAGCACTAAACTCCCAGGAACTCCTTACAAATTCAACCTCATCACCATAAATGTCGAGGGGAGACATTCTGTCTTCTTTGTTCTCCTGAAGTTTGTTCTCCTATGATAATCGCCTTGTCTTGCTGGTGTTCAGGACCAAACTGTCACCACCACACCAATCAGTCACCACACATCCATATTTAAGATTAGTCTGACTGCAGTTGTGTCATCAGCAAATTTCATAATGGCATCCACTCTGTGATCCATTCCTGAGAAAATCCAACGTCTAGCAGCAGAGGGATGTATCCGCTCCACAGGCACTCAGTGTGTTTACCAATTTGTGGGGGTTTCTTAGCAGAAATCATGACCAGGCTACCCAAGATAATCCAGGAACTATTTACTGCTACCGACATCCACAGAGATCGCATCACTGCACGGAATAACTCACTGGGGTGCTCACACGTATTTAAGATAAGCCTGACATTTCTATGGGTGATATCTCCAAAACAAAGGAACTCCCAGCAGAACAACCTAGATCAGAGGCTGATCTGTGTGTGGATTTTTGCTGCAGCTCCCCAATTACATTACTAATCAGAAGACTGATTGGATGAAGAGTCCTCCCAACTGCCTTTGGACAGCTCACCTAAATATTATCCCAAAAACCTGCATACACACTGGTCCTTTGCAGGTAAGATTGCCCGCCACTGACCAAGATGGATAGATAGTACTAAAGCCCCTCTAAAACAGATCCTTTTTTAGATTTGGGGTGAACTGCCCCTTTGAATTCCACTGAACTTCGCAACAAGGCAATTGATTAATTTTTGCAAATGCCTTGACCAATTCTTTGTGGCTGAGACCATTAAAAGCCTATGGTTTTGTAATTTAGCTATGGTTCATGTTTTTTTTTTGCATCCCATAATAAGCACTACAGAGCTATACTCTGAATTCAGAGAAACACATTACTGTCGCTACCGGAACCTCACATCCTACCCGCAAATCTAGCCCACTGGCAGCACAAAACTGTTGGCCAGCCCCCCCGGCCCAAACCGTATCCAGTCACAGGGAAAGGAAGTAGAGAAGTAGGGAGAAGATTGTAGGGGGGAGGCATCAGATGTCAGACACCACGCCTCTTTTGCCCCTCCCTGCGGGACTGTCTCCCAACCAGTCACCCCCCCCCACTTCTCATTCCCTCCCCCTGGCAGCGGAGGCAGCTGTTAACCTGCATAATAAACACGTGGCTCGGGGTCAATGACGACATTCCTTCAGAGCTATTGTCTGGGGTGTTTTCATGAGAGTGTGCAGGGCCATTCTTCAGACTGCTGGGAATTAAGCTGGCCTTTCTGCTGATGGTGTTGCAGGAAGACGACCAGGGGAGGGGGGCTGTCGTCTTCGTGCTGCCTGTAATTTCCCTGTCTCCTCTCCCAAGATCACTTAGATTTTGCTCCATCCACTGACTCGCTGGTGTCGTCACAAATGGATCGTTCTGTTGGTTGCTTTCTTTTTCTTTGGCAGCAGGGCGATTAAACACCTACACGGTGGATCCGTCACGCGCATGCTGTTCCCAGTGACCAATCCGGGTTGGAGAAACAGGACGGCCTGAGCGGCGCACATGACGTCACGGCGGCGGTGTCAGCCAGGCAGGCTGCGTCTCAGCGGGCTGGGCCACCTCCGCACACCCTGCCCTAACGACAGGTCTGTGCAGGCCTGCAAACTCACCAGGCAAGGCTTTTCCCAGACGCCAGGCCAAACGCCTCGGCAGGCCGGAACGCATGAAAGATTATACCATAAGCAATTCCAGACCAGTCTAAACCCTAATCAGGCCGCCTGGAAAATAATTATTCTCAAACCATTGCATAATTCTCAAACACATCTCATACCTCCCGCCCAGCAAATCTTTTTGGGGGGGAGGTCATGGGAAATGGTGCCCTGTATTGATTCAGAGGGTAAAGCCCCTGATTCATCTCTAAGCTAAGTGCTACCACACCAGCCTCTCAGGTGACTGTCGGCAGGGTGCTGAGGGACGAGGCCCCTGATCAGTCCCGCCCACACCGTCCCGGCTGCCTTCTGAAGCATGAGACTCACGGTTTTTTGGGAATCCTAAGCTGTCTCAGAGGTCTGCTTGCTCCACATGGCCTGAGAAAGAAACCAGGAAGCTCCACGATGCCATGTACCAAAAGCAATTACAGCAAATGCTGGCTAACATTTTGGCTTAGCGACTGGTTATTGATGCCTCATACAGTGTGACACTGAGTCTGAGTATGTGCTTTCACCCATTTGGAAATATCTCATCCTGAAATTCTTATCTCTAGGTGGCAAAACTCGCAAACGTCCGTCACAGATTTCTGAGCAACTGGTGTTTCCCATACTGAGGACACAGCTTTGGGGAAAAAAGCTAAAAATGAGATTGTTGAAATCATGAATGTAACAGACAGGCAGTTGTGCTTACAGTTACTGGCTAAAAGGCTATTTTTGATCATTTGTTTTTAGATCACTCAAAGTAAAGACTACTCTGGGAGCTAACTGTCGCTTTGAAACCACGCTATATAATCTTCTAGTGGAAAAACATAATCACGACTGAAAGTTGCCATACTGAGGTCATCCTGAAGTTAGATTGATGCTGAAAAGGGCCCTTTGCTTCTGGCTGGCATCGCTGCATCACAATGATTGAATTCAAAGTAGCTTAGTTATCTCTCTGCATGAAAGAATTGCCTAACTAGGTTTGACCAATCTATCCCCATCGGGGCCCTGGTGAAGGCTTTCAACCTTTACACCTTTCCCACCGGCACACAGGAACCGTGCTATACCCAATGACAAGTTTGGACAGAGACGGTGACGCAAACCCAAAGACACATTTATTTACTGTTCACACGGCGTATAGCATGATTTACTATGCGCGGTCTTTTTACTGTCCACTAATACGTCTGTGAGAATCACCGTCTTGTATTAGCGTCAAACGCTAGCAGGATTAGCACTAGAAATTCATTCTGTTCAGCTGTTCCCTGGTACTTTTTAAGTGCTTGGATTTTTTCACATTCTCATTCATTAGGAATGCATCGATACGTTGCAATGTGTGACTCTAATAATAATGCATAATATATTGAATATACCATTTTTTTCCTTCAGTCCGTGCATATTGAGGCAGACCGGCCACCCACACTGCCAGCAGGGCTCTGCCAGCACGGTACGGCTTGACAACGGAAAAGTGCCTGTGGTGCGGCTCGGTTGCCGGAGGCAGTGGAAAAGCACCACACATTGGCAATGGGAAATATATCATCACCGGCCCCATTAAATTAAAATGGGTAAAATGAAAGGCGGCCCCCTCCTTGAGACGCTGGACCAAGCTGAGTCTCAGAAAAGCTTGTGCCTCTCCTGTACTCACTTTCCTGTTCAGCCTCTCTTTTAATGCTTTTATCTACAACAACTGAAACGGCCGGCTGTTTTTCTCAAGCAATATTCACGATGGCTGTCGAAATGTACCAGGCCGCCTGCTCTCACAGAACTTCTTACTGTCCAAAGGTCCCATCGCTTCAAAGGCGGTGGCCTACTGGGGACAGATGATGTTCTTCAGTCGCATCACCTCAACACCAACCACCACATTCAAGAAGAGCACCTTCCCATCAGCCACTCTGATTCCCGACATCACCCGTAACACTCGTCTCCACGTCACACACAGTTCATAGCTCTGTTCCCGCACTTTATCAAACACTGACCACATATCATCCACATGTTTTAATGCACCATCTGTGTTGTTCTGCGCTGTTTTGTTAAGCCTTGTGACTGACCCAGTAAGCATTCCCATGCACCTGTTACTCATGGCCAATAAAGTATCTCGGATTACCGTTGCACCCCCTCAATACTGTATCCATACAATACATAACTGATAGCGGCTTAAAGGGCTACAATGTGACAGCGAGTCATATTGGATTCACCACACAAGCCCTCCATCAAATGGGGTGGACTGAGCTCAGAGAATGTGTCATGGCGCAGTTTCACCCCCCCGCCCACAAACCCAGTTACTTCCACACCGGTTCCTGGCACGGAGAGCCGAGGGCGGGCAGTCACAGCTGGAGAGGGTGGGGGGGGGCGGGTTAGTGCAACTGGGTGTCACAGAAATAATATATGATAGTAGCCACTGCCCACTGCCCCCCCCCCCCCAGCCCGTGCTGAGGCAATAACTGAAATGAATCATTCGCTGTTAACTCCGTCACCCGTCATGAATTGACAGCCAAGCTGCAAACGCCGGGCGCTGCTGCGTAGGATAAAGCGTCGACAACCAGACTGCCCCTCTGCAAATATGCAAAGATTCTGACTTGTTTTAAAAAAATAAAAGGTGTGGAATTTACCGTAAAAGCAGACATGGGAGTGTGCGCTTACAGAGACTGTGCGGCTAGATGAAGTAAATCACCTTCCAAGAACACACCGGCTTTGTTATTTGGGGGGGGCAGTGATGCTCCTGAGAGTGTGGAGTTACCTTTTACACATGCATTTTTAAATTCCCCATCGGAGGATATGCCTGCCATACCACTGAACAAACCCACGACCCAAACTAGAGGAGCATGTTCCTCGAATTCAATGTTCCTGACATTGAAACCAAAACTGAGTAACAGAATAGACAATATCGAATGTGGTTCCTGTTCGGATGACTGCACCAAACCTGCTCTTAGATCTGCGTGTTGGAAGATCCAGGGGTTAATTATTAAAACACTTCTGTCCAGAGAAAGTACCATGGCAGATGCAGCATGGATCAAAAACTGCTCCTCTTCCGCCACTTATTGGACAGCACACTCTTAATTAACTTATTAACTAATCATTAACAAGTGGCACATTCAGTAACACACAATACTAACCTGAATATCGAGTTGCATCCTGAAATAAAGTCATTAAACATTACGCGGGTAAGAAGGTAATTATAGAGTTAGTGTGTTCAGTCATGTGAAGAGATACTGGAATGCAAGAAGCCTTGTGAATTTCTGGGACCTTGCAGGTAAGATGGTGCGGTATGAACAGGTGACACACTATGGTAGGAAAGGTGGAGCTGGTTTGGCAGAGTCTGTATAAAAACAAGCCTTCGCACTGACGCGGGTTCACAGGCTCGGCGCTGAGATATGCTTGTTCCTTTCACAAGAGACTCAGACATTCCAGCACCAGTATAAGTATCATGCACCCCAGGAGGAACAAAGTCGCTTGTGAAGGGGGTCCACAGGCACTGGCAAACACACAGGCTGCCCCTTCCTGCCCCCACCCCCCAGAAGTTTACCCCAGCAGCACTGTCTTCCCCTGGCTGTCCGCTACCGGCAGGAACAAATATAGAATGGTAACAGAGACAGAGCTGAAAATGTAAAAGGCAGGTCCCTTTACTGACCTGCTTCCTGTGCACCAGGGTCCCACATGGTCTGTCGGTTTTCTTACACGGTGGTACGGGGGACGCACAGGCACTCTCTTCGCAAACAAACAGACAAACACAGGCGAAAAACTCCCGACTTCTGGCAGCTGGGCAGGGTGCTGGAAGTGCCGACTCCTTTGGGAGGGGCGAGCCCCTTGCTGCGTCACTCTCCTCTGCTCAGCCAATCAGGGTGAAATGGGTGGAGACTCCCTGCCCCCTATCATAAGGCAGGGCAGACCAAAAGGCTTCAGACAAATATGGAGAGGCTGTAAACTTCCTTTCGACTTGGGAGTCATTATATCTCTTGCTCTCCAGAACTTGGAAAGATTTGAAGAATTCCCCTCTCCGTAAATGCTTTTTTATTATATAAAATATGCAATGTCAGTTACAAGACTGATGAAGCCAAAGGCTTGGACCAAGGGCAATCTTTGATGACAGAGATAATAATTAGTAATTAGTGTCACGTCTCAGAACGCTCTAAGCACAGAGCTGTGGAGGCATGTCAAGGCTACAATCAACCGTTAAAACCGCCTATAGAGTCACAGCCCATCGTACACCAGGGTTCACATCTGACCACCGGAGGACTCTGGTAGGTGAGCCATCCTCGAGTGGCTGTAAGTCCAGTGTTTTCCAACCCAGGCCTCAGGGATCACAGACAATCCACATTTTTGCTCCCTTCTAGCTCCCAGCCAATCAAGAACATCGACTACCTGGTGCTGGTGTGTTACGAACTGGAAGGGAACAAAAATGTGGACCCTCTGGGGTCCCTGAGGACTGGATTGAGGGAAACACTGCCTTAGCCCGTCTGCACTGATGATGGGGTTATAAATCACAAAACCATGCCTAAGAGCCTCATAGTCTCTGGCCGCTTGATGGGATCGATGCAACTTGATGTGATGGAAGAGACTGGCTCTCAAAACCATGAAGATCAAATACAGAAGCCGCAAATCATCAAATATCTTTTCAATTTTTCACCTTTGTGCTCAGGAACCTGATGCCTTGGAATCTATGACAATAGGTGACATGGGCTGTCCGTCCTCAGACAAGGGACAGTGGGATTGGGGGGGTCGCTACCGATCTCATGAAAATACTGCACTTCAGCCAGTACAATCAGCAGCAGCAATACAATGTCTGTCACACTGCCGTTCAGAGGTCACGGCTTCGGGAAACAGCCGAGGCAAACAAAGAAGTAAAACATTAGCGAATAAATTAGAGATGCACCACAGCTACTAAAAAAACAGTGAACGATTAAAGCCACGTTATCACCTTCATTGCTCGTCGCATCGCCTACCCCATGGTCGTTACAGCGACAACCGATTGGAAGCATTCTGTTGCTATTATACGATACATAACAAAAAATGCAATTACGTCTTGACAAGCTGACATTTAACTTCCTTACCAGAAGTTCCCAACGTCCTGAACGGGACGACAGCCACGAGTAGCCCGGCTTCTCACGACGCTCACACACCTGTCTGCCTTGTAGCTGTCTGACTGGTGTGATGTCAGCATGCTCAAAGCGGGTTGGGCAGCAGCCTCACCTTTGACTCCTGCATTTTTTTTTCTCTCCTTTTACAGGTATGGGTGGAATTTTCATTTCCTCTCATATGTTGTCTTCTAGCTTGGTGCCTCCACACCCTGCTGTTATTACGCTAGAAGACGTTGCTGTTCTTAACATGGAGCTGGATTTAGAATTCCCACAAAGTGCTTTGTAGTACCTACACTCCATACTCTATTAGATAACTAGGTAGTACAACACTGGACCTACTTTTCAAAGGTAGATGAGTTGTTCAGATGTGTTCAGGGAAGCCACTGGGCACATTATAAATGTACTGAACTGTTATCTTTGCAGTTGTGGCCTGTTAGCCGCCTCTCTCAGCGAACTCAGTGTTATCATATTCAGAAATGCCATTTACAGGGGACTTTTTGCAAACGACACCATTCCCAGTAAATTCTACACATTGTAGTCCAGGGTTCCCCTAAGTCCGGTCCTGGAGGGTCAGTCTGTGCCACAGTTTTGCAGCTGCTGCAAAACATCAGCTAATCCTGGTTATAAGCTTGTGAACTAAATTTGGTTTGCCTGTGCAGGGAAATCTGTAAACTGCGGTGCAGACTCGGAGGAACCCGGTTGTTGTGCATGCAAATCCCAGGAAGGTGGCTGTTCCTGATGCGCCAGAACCAGCACGGATCGGTACCAGAATCCCTCAGCTCTGCCATGCTAGCGGTGCTGATATTCACTTAAACAGAGAGTGAAACTCTTTACTGGACCCATGTTCTCTATATATTCAGTTTCAGCCACGTCATTCTCTGTTTGCAGGAAAAGGCTGTTTCTATTAGCAAGCAACTGTGCCAAATAAACTAGGCAGGCTGTCCGTTGGGAAATTAATGAAAATGAATTCACACAAAAAATTCATCAAAACGAACTGAACTGAATCACTGCAGGGTGTTGCTGTAGTGGTGAACTGAATCACTGTAGAACAAGAGAAAATGGCTGGATTCATATGAATTTCAAGTCAGACTACAATTACAATTGATTCTGGACCTTGGAACCCACAAAACACCCCTACTTACAACTTTTTACCTGTGCAAAGAAGACAGATGATGGAGATTGACCTTTCTGAAAGTTGTCTGCAGTAAGAATGCCTAACCCTTGTTCAGAGATAGTCCAATACCCAGAAAAACATGACGCAGGATGAATCAGATTTAACTAATTTTGGTTCTAGGTGTAGGCCTACAACTAGCCCATCACTATATTGACTTGAAGTTGGAAAACATAGTTACCACAGTAACCCAACAAACATTAGGCAAATATTTCCACACAAAACAACTGTTCACAAAGGTATGTTTCCTTGACTTCTACTATGAACACCAAATGCCTTCAGGGACTCAAGTGCTGTGAATGGATGTTATTGTAGCAAATGATGTTACTTCTGTGCATCAGGAAGGCCAAAAAGGCCACCTAATTTTCATCAAATTTTAAAACACAAATTTTAAAACATGGCCACGATGATCAGGAGCCACAGGAAGGGAGGAGAAAGTAACTCTTCCGTCCCTTCATGTCTCAGCCCCGTCATCTGTTCCTTCGCCTCCCGTTCTGCCCGTTCACACGTGTGCACGTATCGATCCATCCAGGTCCTGGTAACTATTTCACCTAACACAGCTCAGACAGTGCGACTCACCTATCTACATAGGTAACGTATAAACTCCTAAACTATTAAACTCCAATCAAATAGGTAGTACGTGTAATAAAAGAATCCGGTCACAGATATCAATTATATGTGCAGCAAGGGCAAGGCGGAGCTAGGAGCCAAAGGCTGAGCAGACAGCCACGGATTTCTGGACTGGACTCGTGCATCCAGTTGGGGATGCAGGGCGTTATCTACAACTAACTACACAGCTGATGCATTTAATCTAATCTCAGTGAAATCTGGACCCTCAGCGGTCGCTCTCTAGAGCGTGGAACAAGTGTTTTTTACGGCTAGATTAAAAGTTGTATTTATTTTCATTAGCACCATTTATTCGCGGTTACAATACGTACGATATATCAAGCTGCCCTGCCCTCTTGTGGCTAAATAAATATACTGCACTCTGCTTCAAAGCGAATCGGTAAATTTATTTTGTGTATTAAGACACTCGTTATACTGTACAAGCTCTAGAAAGATCTGAGACAAAGTAGAATTGCAAACATGTGGGTCAGAAGCAGCTGCCTAGACAACTACAGTACCCATAAAGAAAATAATTCTGCTGATTAGAACAGTAACTTACGAATATAGACTAGACGTGTATAAATATTTAAAACATTTACTTTTAATGTAGCTGAGCGTCGCACCTAATACCTTTTTTGTGGTATAACCTGCTATACCTTTATGCGGGCCGGTAATTTCCGCATTGGTCTACAGGAGTAAAAAGAGGAGAATCTCTTAGACTTTAACATTTGCCTAAGTCGAAAAAACACCAGAATTCTTAAAATATAACCTACAGGTATTGGCCAGTACAATAAATTACGTTTTTAAATTCCTTACAGACATTTTTGTCAATACTGTATTAACCATAAATGAAATTCTCAGTACTGCCGTAGGGCCTACATCGAAAAGTCGATATAAGGAGCAAAGGCAGACTTTGACCTTTTGTGTTATATAGCACGGTGAGTATTATATTACACAGGAGACAGATTATAATCACCTAATCAGCAAGACAACTGCAGCTCTCATCTTGAACCTTTTTTAATGATACGGCGAGACAAATATTTCATCAGAACTGCAAGTCATTGTAAATCATCCAAACGTTCCGCCAAAGAATAACGTTATAACAACTGATGTCATAGGCTCTTCTTTATTTTTTTGCCCTCGAATCGCGAGAAATTTTATACCTCATAGACTCTGGCTATAGGTGGCATGACGGATAACAATGCGAAATCAACCGACGGACAGCGCTCACATAATTGCTTTAAAGTTAAACCTTTAACCGATCACTATATTATCACACTAATATATCTGCGTCGGACAGTAATACGCAGAATCGACACCACTTTGTTTTTCTTACCGGGAATAATAGCATAACTTTGGGTTGAGTATTGGAAAGGGTTGAGGTCTCTCCCCGTTTAAGTACGTTTATTGACTGATTTTGACTATTGGGGGGGCTACAACTCTCCCCACCCCCAGATAATTTTCGCCCATGACCGGGAATGTTTTTTTACGCACCGGCCTCTCGTGATCCGGCGGTACTGATATACACACTACATCCGTTTTCCCCCACATCAAGCGCTGATAATAGAGAAACTTCACAGTTCTATAGATGTCACAAAGTTTTGTAAATAACGCGAACCTATAGCTATATAAATGTATAACTTAAGTACGGACACGGTGAAATTTGACTAGAAAGTGTACGATTATGGCGGAAACAACGCTTTTTAACAGACTTGGCCAATTAAAGTAATGCAATACAATTAACCCACAAGCATATCAGTGAAAATACGGAGTTCAGCTGAAAGAAAGAGTACAGAGTAAAGCAAAGTACCTTTTAAGCCGAATGTAAGCAGACGAAGTTTGTGCGCCTGAAATACAAACACGCACTTATCGCTTATATAAATGCCAAGTGACCTGCCTAACTCATAAACGATCCCCAGGCGTCCTGTGAATATAAAAAGAACAAAAGGCGAAGCTTTTCATGAACGATATAAACTTATCCAAATTTCCTTACCCTTTCGGTTACTTGACTCTGGTGAGTTTTAGTGCCTGAGGCAGGAGTGAAATATCCATTTTCAGTTGCTTGTGGGACAAGCATCCGCGAAAACCATTTGTATTACAGTGATACGGAGCTGAACAAAGGAGACCACATGAAATTCATGCGGTAATACCAGATCATATGAGTCATGGCTGAAATAGTGTGTCTATTCCATCCATCATATGTTCCACAAAATATCCATCAGAGAAACACACGCGTGGCGCCAGTGGCTAAATAGTCTAGCTGTTGGCAAATCACATTTCAAACACATTGCATGTTAATATGATCCAATACGACCTCTGGTTATGAAACTTACAAAGCAGAAACCAAATTTGTTTGATTATGGGTTCAAGTTCCGCAATTAAAATCCACAATTGCAGTAACTAGAATACCGGAATCCACAGATGTATAAACAGCTATATCACAACTAAAATTAAGCACTTTGTTTTCTATTTTCTGAAAATAATATAAATGTCCGGTATCTACTCCACAGTGTAGGCCTAATGAAGCGCCAAGGATAAACTAAAGAAGCCGGATTGTGAAGTCGGACAACAATCCCGTCCAAGGTATATTGTGACTCTGGATCTTGTCTTATAGCTACCAGTAAAAATACATCAATTAACAATAAATCGCCGAAGAACTATGCGGAAAAGCGTTGTGAAAAATGAATGGCCTCAAATCCAAAACGTTGAATTGGAAACAGCGGGAAAAATCAACCACTAAGGGGTATAAATTGTAGAGCCAATTCAGGACCGAGGATAGCGGCGTCAATCTACACCAGTTGACGTGTCTTCGGATCCAAAAATCAGGTGGTTTGGATTGGGGTATAGACAGTGTCCCTACACTATAAAAAAATGGGGGGAAATTGTACCTTTGCTTGCCAACTGTACCATAGCTGTACCTATTATTCTAATTTAAGGTATACAGAGAAATGGACTCTGATGATTTTTGTATACCTTGGGTTACAAAACTGTATCAGGGCTGCACCCTTTTTTGTAACAGGATACGAGAAGCTTTAATCTACAAGGAGACATTTCACAGATCTAAGGATATTACAGTATACTGTATATCGCGCACACTTAACTGTCACTTAAATCATGTAATGGAATTGGCCAGATTTTAACATTCCTGTTCAGATTTTAATATAGTGTGGGACTCCATTCTTTTGACCCTTAGGGGGGCTCAACACCCATTAGGGTAGTCATTTTCAAAGAACAAGTACAGGATACCACTCATAATGAAATTTTCC
>JABFDZ020000047.1:4247980-4269391 GCA_019775955.2 Pollimyrus isidori | reverse complement strand
CCCCCCCCCCCCCCCCCCCCCCCCCCCCCCCCCCCCCCCCCCCCCCCCCCCCCCCCCGGTCGAGCGTGGGGGTCCCCGTACCTTTGAGCGCTGGTGGCACAGACTTGGTGGTGCTGAAGGTGTAGACCTCAGAGAAGGGCCCCTCTCCTGCCTCCTTTAGGGTCTGTATCCTGAAGCTGTAGCTGCTGGACTCCGTCAGCCTCTGCACCTTGTAGGTGTGACTGGGCCCCCGGTAGATGGTCATGAACCTGAAAGGAGAGCGGCAGGTTCGGGGGGGGCATCAATGTGGGGTTTGGGTTACAGCAGAGTACAAGTCACAGCAACATTGGTGACCCGGACCCAAGATTTCATAGGGGAAACACCAGCGACGCTGCCAAGGCGGACGGCTGGTGCCGGCGACACTAC
Source organism: Pollimyrus isidori (assembly GCA_019775955.2). Classification (NCBI taxonomy): domain Eukaryota; kingdom Metazoa; phylum Chordata; class Actinopteri; order Osteoglossiformes; family Mormyridae; genus Pollimyrus; species Pollimyrus isidori. Next base: position 4,268,986 of record JABFDZ020000047.1, on the reverse strand, counting down.
TGGGGCGGACGGCCGGCACCAGTGAAAGTCACTGACCATCGTCAACAGATATATGCATGAGGTGAAATATCAACCTTGGTCACAGTGCAAATAAAAAATGTAATAAATAGAATATAGATATTGAGACATATGAACATCATGTATGCATGACAGAAACGCCGACCAATGAGAGCGACCGCCCTCGCACCGCGTCTCCCAGTGCTGCTATTTCCTCGTCGTTGTTGATGCCTTTCATCGATCCCCTGTGGCGGCCAAACTGCAGAAACGGCCACATTACCCTCGCAAAGGAAAATTAAATAAAATCACGAGTCATTTTGAAATCAAATTAACAGAATGGTATCGAGGGGGGGGCTCAGTCTCACAAGCCCAATACTGTGCTCCCGACCCGGAACCGAGACTCGACGGCGTGTGGAACCACGGACCCCATGAAGTCTGCAGAAAGCAGAACGTGGAGCTGAGGTCATCGATTCATGCCTTTATCACTCTTATGTTAACTGCAGACATACATCACAAAACAAACCGCAAACGGTTAATTAAAACTCATTGTTTCCAAATCATTTGACTTTGCTCCGTGTGGCGCATCAACTCCCCCACCCCGCCCCCCATGCGCCCCACCCCCGCCGGCAATACAAACGTGATGCGTTGCCGTGGGAACACGGCCAGATTTCAATGCTTCAGAGAGACGCCTCTTGCAACCGTAATAAATCTTGCGGTGGCGAGAGCTCCCCTGAGCCACAAAGGTTTGATAACGGTAAATAAATAGCAGAGAGAGACCTGGAATGTCCGGCTCTGCCGTCTGCATCAAGGACCTGGGAGGTGACGCTCTCTTCTCCTCCTGCGGTTTGTTTTTGTTTTTAAAAGGAGACTCTGGAGGTCAGTGAGGAGGCGAGTCCCGTCGACCGTGCCGGGCAGCGGCCAGCCCCGCAGGAGGAGATGTGTTATTTTGGTTTTATTTTTCGAGGGCGTGACCCTCGTCTGCTTCTGATACCCCCACCCGCTACGCCGGCCGACCCATCTGCCTGAGTTGCCGGGGAAACGGCACAAACAACAAGGCGAGCAGAGTCCTGGTTTTACTTGAAGGGTGTGTAAGACCAGCCTCTGAAGCCTCACATACAGGTTCACTCCCGGGTCTCTGTCAGCTACTCAAGGCCACACTCTCCACTCCCAGAATCCTACGTCCATGGGCTTCATGGATCCCCCCCCCCCGAAGGAAAAAGTTAACTAGCAGAAGATCTCTACACTGACAGGATGCTACAGACGACGGCAGGGAGGGTCGGCGCCACACTGCTAAAAATGAACCAAATGAGCACGACTGCATCGCAATTGCTCTCCCGGAGCATGACGGTGCCCCTCAGGTGGGCATAGGGAAGACCCACATGCTGAGGCCTGAAGGAAGGTCGGACTGCGGCCCGATTCAAGCAGGAGTGGAAGAGCTGTTGTTTAAATGTCTCAAAAGTTTGTTTTAAACTTCAGCAAAACTTTAAACTTTGTACATTTTCATTTTAACAAAAGCATCAGGTAAATATGACTAATTAAACATCCTTTAAGGACATTAAGGACAAACGGCAAGAGAAGTCCCAGCATGAACATGGAAGTGGTCGTAGCCCCCTTGGGTTGAGGCCCTACCGTCTGTTCTTGTCCTCCATCTGCAGGGCAAAGGCAGTGTCGTCATTGCTGTTTAGGGTCCGTGCCCCGCTGTTCTCGCCCCATTTCAGCTTGAGGCTCTGAGGTCCGGAGGCGGCGCACTCCAAGCGGGGGGGTGCTGGGGGCAGGGGCCGGGTCCGGGCCTGGAGAGGCGCGCAGAAGGGGCCGGCACCGATCTCGTTTACAGCCTGTATCCGCAGGCTGGAGTGTGCGCGGGGGGGGGGACAAAGGACAGACTGTTACCATGGTAACAAAGACACTAAGACCTTAAGTGTTTAGTGGCTTGCACAGAAACGAAAACAACGCCCAGCTTCTGAAGTTGACAAGGAGCATCTTGTGTGGACCTCAGGGAGGACCTGACCGAAACAGGAGCGGACACCATTGGCAGAGAGTTATTTGTCCCTTGCCTCTGACCGTATGTCACAGCGATGTAATTTGACCAGGATGAATGCAAATAGGCCCGTCGCCGTTTCCCGGGTGACCCGAGACTAAAACTGCTAAATGCTGATGGATGGTCATCCTGATGAGCGCGGAGAGTAGCTAACGACGGTATTGGCCGAGAGGGGTATGTGGTCTGACCCCCCCCACCAAAGTCCTCAATCTTGGTCCAACTGCAGAGGTGGCTCAATAATGCCATCAAATCACACCTTCAGTTCCGACACTGTACCTATAATCAGAAGGTTGCTGGTTCAATTCCCAGGGGGAATTGACTCTTAACTCTTACCCCTCCGCCCCCTACTGGCTGCCGGGAGTGCCTGACCCTGCTTTCATGAAAGAAAAAAAAATATATGGTGCTTTGAATAAAAGAGGCCATTAACCTAATAATACTGGCCCCTTTCACGCTTGTTGAGACGGAGGGACCTTTCTGTCTCTCCACACTGAAACTCCGGATCGCTCAGCGGTGCATGACAGAGCGCTGCTCCCCCCAGAGGGCGTGTTTGTAAGCACCAAGGAGCCCCATCTACCCCAGCAGCAAAAGCCACCCTTGAAATTCGACACGGCACCGCGTCTTCACACCGGCTCAAATCCGTTTCTGGTTTTTCCTCTTCCTGAAGCACACATGCAGCCGTCTCTTTTTATGGTACCACTGCTACACTTTCTGCAGCATTCTGACGCAGCCAATGAATCACCCGCTGCTGTCGATTGGCACGACGCTCCCTGACTGAGTGGCTCCCCCTGCCGTTATTTACATAGACGGTGCAGTAGCCAGGCGTGCAGGCAGACGCAGGGGGTGTGCGACAGGGGTCCGGCAACCCCAATGACCGCCGCTGCGTCAGAGGCTCACGTTTCCGGACCCCTACTAAATGTTCCTGGTGCACCTCCTCGTTCCTGCCACCGGGAGACCCCTGCATCGCCACCCACCGCCTCAACCCAGCCCCAGCTCGTCAGGAACAGAAACGGGGACGGGTATGCTAGCTAACCACCACTACGTTAACTGCCTGTCTGTGCTTTCTAAAGGTAATTGCAAGTAATCGCGCTAAAGCAATTGGACTCTCAGTGGCTCCAAATGAATTACAAAAGACACGCATTTCCCTAAGGCAGGAGGCTGGAAGGGGGCATTTATAATCTTTCCTTGGGGTGATGGGGTAGATTTATACAATGGGGTAAATGTACAGCAGCTCCAACAGCACTGATGTACGGATCATCCACAGGTTGGTCCAGTCATAGCACAGCCTCAGCGCCCCCCGCCACAGCCTAATGTTCCATGAGGCAGGGAAAATGCTAACCACTGACATAAAAGCAGGACTGTTATTAAGCCCCCCCAAAGTGACACATTCCGGTCATTACGGGAATCTTATCAGCTTCCCAGTGATTTCCCACTTGACCCTGAAACGACAACAGAAAATGTCAACTGCCACCCCCACCACCAGCCCTGATTTGGTATTTTTTACTGACTTTTCACATCTGATGACACGGATGGCCCCTTAAATACCAATGGAGAGAGGTTCTTTACTTCCTGTTCACCCTAACCACACACTCAATAATCCCCCTGAACTAATCACGGCATTATGCATGGCACACAATAGTGAAGAATAAGGCACGACTGGTGACAGACCCGCCGAACATATATCAGGAAATGATGGCAGTCTCACAAAACGCACGTAAAAATTGGACAGCTGGAGCGAGCAGATTCATATTCATCTGCTGTACAGGGTTTGGTTGCTGCTTCGATACGAAAGTAACAAAAATGTGCAGGAGATGGAAAAAAAGTCTGTTTTGGATCCTGAATGCATTTTTAAGGAAATGTTAATAATAAATAAATAAATGCAATACAAAACTAAAGCATATGCCCCAATGCGCAAAACACATTTCCCTGACAAATTGAATCGGGTGGGAGCTGCTTCCTGCATCCGAATGAATAAACAGCTTTTGTTAAATGATTGAGCTTTATTGTTATTTAAAATCCACCTCTGCCACTCTCTGCTGCTGAATACGAGCCAGGAAGGAGAGCCCAATAAAGGAGACGCAGAACACGAACGGAATGAGGACGTTCCTTCATTCCGCCCTCTTGATGGCGTGTGGTTGGCACGTCGGACGACCCATTGATAAGCGTCTACTGTGGTGAGGTCAACATGACAGTAACGTGGAGGAAGACCTCGCCACAAACGCAGCAGAGCTCACTGGGCTGTGGACAGATGGTGCAATGTTTGATGCCAATATGGACATTTTTGGGTGCATTACTGTCAGGACAGCTGGTCAAATCAACGGAGAAAGATGAGTATCCATCACAGTTTGCTGTTTGATTCATATTGCTGTCGGGTTAAAAATAACACCGCTACCTTTTAGCAATCCGCTAATCCCCCCGGGTATCTATCTGCTCGAGTCAAAAACTAGTCTTGGGACTTTGGCAGTTGTGGAACCCTGTTCGTGCCCTTAACCGTGTTCTGCCACAGAAGCGAGGGGGTTCGGGTGAATGTGTTGTGCCCCCCGCTTCTGCCCCCTGCTGCCTGGAGGCTGCAACCGCTCCCCATCTTAATTCACTCGCTCCCCCCTTAACCACCACCATCTCCATCCATGATAATCGTCCATGTCGAATTTCCTGCCACAGGACACAGACCACGTCTTTATAAAATATCGTCTGTCAAACATTTCATTAGGGATAATGACTTTTTCTTTGCCCTGGGGAACAGACACATACGTTTGGTCATGAAATGTAAAGAGCAGTTGGAAACCCATCGGTACTGGCTTGTCTGAAACAGAATACTAATTAATTTTTTTAAAAAAAAGTTCTCAGAAGCTGTTGAAAGGGAAACTAAAAGGCATTTTAAACATAAGTTTAACATTTAAAATGAGACGGCAATCGAAAACAGATGGACCATTTTCAGTCGCTGACAAAGGTGAATGGGCTGCCTCGAACCCGGGCCTCATCCCACCTGTAGGCGCTGTCCGGCTGCAGCCCCTCGATGGTGCAGCAGGTAGCCTGCTCCACGGTGATGAGGCGCTCCTCCAGAGCAATGCTGTAGGATGTGATCGGCGCTCCATTGCTGCACGGCTCCTGCCACTTAACGGCGAGGCAGTGTGATGGCGAGAAGGGCTGCCCGTCCAGGTGTTCTGGCTCCACCAGGCTGAAGACGGAGACGGCGTCGGGCACGGTGGCTGGGGTGTGGCAGCTCACCGTCCCGCTATATGGGCCTGCTCCTGCCTGATTGGCCGCCTGCAGACAGGAAACAGGAAGAGGGCATAAAGCACCCTGCAGTCTCCCAGGGGGCCCGACTGCGTGCGCGGCCTGCATTCTCCTCGGAGAGTGTGTGTTCACCGCATTCTCCTTGGGACTCTATTGAGGGCGGTCAGCGTTCAGTCACAAAGCCTGATGAGCCCTCCTATGAGCCCCCCCCTCTCTTAGCTACCCACCCTAAATCACCCCCCAATTTCTGCCACTAAAACACCCATAACGCAGCACTGCAGTATCTTAGAGAAGCAGAAAGGGGTTGTCTACACCATACTATGGTATCTTACTGCAAGTTACAACATCCGTGATTGACTACCTGTGAGCTACAGGGGCTGTTTTTAATTATATGCAAGTTAAAGTGGCTGTAATTAATTACCCATAATGGTAGTTGTAATTGTTTGCCTGAAGGCTACAGAAGCAGTCATTGATTACCTGTAAACTACAGAAGCCGTCACTGATTACCTGTAAGCTACAGAAGCCTTCACTGATTACCTGTAAGCTACAGAAGCCTTCACTGATTACCTGTAAGCTACAGAAGCTGTAATTGATTACCTGTAAGCTACAGAAGCTGCAAATTGATTACCTGTAAGCTACACAAGCTGCAAATTGATTACCTGTAAGCTACACAAGCTGCAAATTGATTACCTGTAAGCTACAGAGGCCGTCACTGATTACCTGTAAGCTACAGAAGCCGTAATTGATTACCTGTAAGCTACAGAAGCCGTCACTGTTTACCTGTAAGCTACAGAAGCCGTCACTGTTTACCTGTAAGCTACAGAAGCCGTAATTGATTACCTGTAAGCTACAGAAGCCGTAATTGATTACCTGTAAGCTACAGAAGCCGTAATTGATTACCTGTAAGCTACAGAAGCCGTCACTGATTACCTGTAAGCTACAGAAGCCGTCACTGATTACCTGTAAGCTACAGAAGCAGTCATTGATTACCTGTAAGCTACAGAAGCAGTCATTGATTACCTGTAAGCTACAGAAGCAGTCACTGATTACCTGTAAGCTACAGAAGCCGTCACTCATTACCTGTAAGCTACAGAAGCCGTCACTGATTACCTGTAAGCTACAGAAGCCGTCACTGATTACCTGTAAGCTACAGAAGCTGCAATTGATTACCTGTAAGCTACACAAGCTGCAATTGATTACCTGTAAGCTACACAAGCTGCAATTGATTACCTGTAGCCTGCACCAGTACTGCGAGGCTGCCGTCAGGTTGGAAATTTCACACTGGGTGTCGGTACCGCAGTACACTAGCTCGAAGGCGCCCTCCTCGCGACTCCACTCTAGCCGGTACTCGGAGATGTCGACGCCAAGGTTTTCTGGGCTCTGCTGGGGACAGCAGATGCAAAAGGCCGTGGGATGACACCTCGACACCATCACGCAGTAACAGTGGCAGCAGGCAGTCCCACCATTCATATTCACACTGGTGACATCACCACAGTGATGTGCCTGGTGTTTGCCGCGACGGCTAATCAAAATAAACAATTTACACAAAAATCATAATAACGGGCTTAAACAATGAAGGGCGCACAAGATGATGCCCCCTCAAGAGCGAGTTTTGTAAACTCACTGCAAATCCTCTGCGTTTTTAAAAACCTTGTGTTGTCATTAAATGAGATGAGTAGTTGTTTCCATTTTCTGTTTAATAGCTACAATGTCAGACCAAGGCTACTGGTGGGATGCCAGGGGGGCGACCGGTGCAGGACCGGGGCGTCTGCAGGCGCCGTAACGTAATTATACAGCTGTAAAACTCACTCACTGGCGGCCGGTTGCTGATGAATGGAACCTGAGGGCTGCAGGCCGACAATGGATTCTGAGGCCTTAAGAGACCGCCGTGTTGGCAAAACAGCAGGCAGCCATTAATTCCGCGGCTCAGAAAAATGCCTTTAATCAGACCAGTCTTGGCCAGGAGAGCCGATTCGCTCACTTTCTGTAAGCTTTGAGATGGACACATTCATCTTGACCTACAGACTTTTAAAAAATGGTGCCTAAACACAAATGTGTATAATGACCTGCAAGATCTTCTGCTCAAAAAGAAAAACACCTATGCACGGGAACACGACCAGGAGAAGAAGTGCCTTTTATCATTTTTATGTTTCAAATTTAACACTCCTGAATAGGGCATGTTTCCCCTCCCACTTACCTCCCAGCTGGCCAGAACGCAAGAGCTGGACCTGACTGTCAGTAAGGGTGCCCCACACTGGCCTGGAGGTCCCGCAGCAGTTGTCACCTCCGTTGGATCTGAATAAGCACCAAACTGCAGGGGAGTAATGTTAGCCATAATTAACATTCCTGAAACAAAGTAAAACTACAACACTACATTGAGACTAATTTAGTGTCACATTAAATCAGACTGAAACAGCTCTATCCTCCTATTCTTTGCCAGATGGTCACACACAGAAGGATTTTGTCTCTGAAAATTAATACCATTTTTATTCCGTTTGGAAAAAAAAAAAATCGAGATTGCATTTGCGTTTCAATAAAGAAGAAAAGCTTGGGGCTATGCCGGCATAATCTGGAAATATTTAATATAGTGATCTATTGTAATCCATGTTTGGACATCCTAACCGAATGTGACATACGTGTCACACCAGGGATGGGCCGGCTTCATAAATTAGTCCTGAATTTCAGGCCCGTTTTATACATGTGCTGCATTTTATATAAATATGAGGGGTGTGACTCCATTTCCCTGAAGGTGACTGCGTTTCAGAGTTTCAACAGCAAAGTACCTAATCAAAGACCACCCCCCCTAAAAAAGTCCTATAAGGCCAGAAAGATGTCAGACTGTACATTAAACCCAGGAGTGTTTGGGGAAAACCAGCCGGGGGAAAGACCCAGAGGTTATGGCTCCAAGAATAACAACCCACCCCTGCTTCGCTGGCCGCACGGACACGAAAGCTGTAGGTGGCACCGGGAAGCAGGCTGGCCACTGTGCACTCCAGGTCGGGGCCGTGGTAGACCTCCGCTGGCTTGGCGTCTGCCGTGCTCATCTCCAGGCTGTACTCCGTCACTTCGCATTCGGAGGAAGGGCAGTCTGAGGAGGACAGACAACAGGGATATGAGAAATGGACTAAGCCGAAATCCTCAGGTAAAGTCCTGCACAGCTTTGCTCTAGGGAGACGTCACCTGACTTTCCGGAACAGTGGCGTTTACTGCTATTCACCTTTCTATAACACCGGAACTGTCTGAATGAACGCTAGCCTCTTAAAAACAGGACTGAGAAACAAAACTTTCAAAGTCAAACGTAATAACTTTGCAAAAAAAAAAAAACAACACTTTTTTTGTTCATGTAACATGTCTAAAACGGGTTCCTTCAAAGTTCTTTTTACAGAGCTCTATAGAGGACAGGCTGTGCTGTCCACAGGAAGGACAGCAATCTGTGTCTGACAGGGATCCTTCTGCGGAAAATGCCGGAAATAGCAGTGAGACAGGCGGCCCCTGGACACCCCCCACTCCCCCCCCCCCACAGCTGAGCCTCCCGATGCCGGCTGAGCTTTTAAACCGCCCAATGCTGGTTGCCAGTAAATGCCGAATTCTGGGCCGACTAACTGGGCTGGATCATTTGGGTCGATGAGGTGTCGGTGCCCAGTGAAGTGCCAGCTTTTCACAGAGCAAACGCTCACACAGTCACACAGCGAGGGCAAGTCACACTCCCAAACGCAGGAGGAACCCGCACAAACACAGCAATAACACACACACACACACACACACACACACAGCCAAAGCCGGAACACGCAACACCAGGACAACCTATAACACATAAAACGGCCTCTTAAAAGTGACATTTCTTGTGGTGCAAGACGCAGTACAACAAAATAAGGCCCTTACCCCACTGCAGCTGAACCTCTTTGTGCTTGGCTTTACCCACAATCCTAGGGGGCTTGCAGGGATTCGGAGCCACGCTTAGAGTCCGGAGCAGCAGGCTTTCTGAGCACTGCAGGGGGGGGGGGAGCATCACACCAATCGGTGAATTCATTATTTAATACCACTTGGATTATTATTCAAACTAGTTGTTTTTCCCTTACATTTAAACTGGAAGCAACTTTTCTTAAGCTTAATCATGTTAAAACGTTCCACTCATGGGGTGGAGGAGGGCATGAAAATGCAGTGTTTTTTTCCCCACAATGCCCTGGGGCCATACCTGACTATGGCCTCCCGTGCTGATGCTGCAGATTCGCAGTCTGTACAAAGTGCCTGGTTTCAAGTGATCGCATTCACACTCTGTGGCGGGGCCACTGTACGCCACCTCCCACTGGCTGGCTGTGGAGACGGCAGAGAGTGACGAAAAAGTGAGTTCGACATCCATCGAGTCGACCGATTCAGAGACGCCGCCACCTCGCGGCTCGGCCCAGGCGGAAGAGCCGAATCTCCGGCCAGCCGATGTCCGGTAATCAGCGATCGCGGGGGATCGACAGATCACGGGGCCGAACCGGGAAGAAAAACAACTAACACATGGATTGTTACTCGAGATGCAGTGAACTGTGAGGAGCTGCGCGTATCAAAAACATGTCAATACAAGGACTAATTGCCACCAGAACGGCATCATGGGTAAGGACCCTTAAGAAGCTCACTGGCATTAAAGGGCACAGGCACAGATCCCTTCCCCTCCTCTGATCTATACGGCTTCTGCCTTCACGTCTGACTCCTCGCACCTTATATCTAGGTGTCTCACCTTTACTTACACGTCTAAACTTGTATTTGAACACCATAATTTCTATCTTCACTCTGTACCGTTTCTTGTATTTTGCTGCCCTGAGTTGCATGTTCACCTGTGCACTTCTTGACAACACCTGCACCAAACAAACTCCATGTAGTCCAAGTGAATCAGAACAAAAGCAATCCCATTCTGACAGGAGAGAACGCTCTCTGAGCAGAAGACACAGTCATTCAGGGAAGCAGATCCTCAGCATCGCCCCCTACCGTCCGAGCTTCCTTCCGAAATTTCCAAGAGGTATGTCAAGATCTCCGATCCGCCGTTGTCTTGCGGAGGGTCTGTAAAGGACGATAGGGGTTTGAGATGCATCGGGAACCCCACACCCATCCTCGAGGCAGCACAATGCGGTATGAGCGCCCCCTGGTGGCGCTCTGTTTTCCATCCCGAAAGGCCCGATTTAGCATCTTCCTCTCATTCGTCAAGGTACACTGACATTTTCATGAGTCATTTGGAAATGCATGCCAAACTACATTTTTGGATTGCGTAGATAAAAAGCTGGGACGACTAATATAAATTAAACAAGCAAGCAAGCAGCAAAGAAACAAACAAGCAAACAAACAAACAAACAAATAACATCAATATTGCAAGTTACGGTAGAAGTTGCCATCCGGCTGCCCGTACCCCACTTGACGCAGAAGCCGTATGGCGTGACGGCGCCCTTGGCGCAGGGCCTGGAGGGGGCGCCGGGTTTATCGGGACTTGTGTGGCAAACCAGGACCTCACTGGGGCTACTCTTGCCCTCCACGTTGGAGGCTATGAGCTGGAAGGCCACGGAGAAAGAAAGAGGGGTTACAAGTGAAAGAGAGGATGAGCCAACACACAGGATTTTAACCAAAAGTGTGTGTGTGTGTGTGTGTGTGTGTGTGTGTGTGTGTGTGTGTGTCTCGGGGGGGGCGCAGGGCCTTGGGAGCATGAAAAGTGGTGGTTTTTATGTATGACCTCACCTTTATTACCACTTTAAACCCAGAACCTGAGGGGAGCATAAAGTATGGCAGCCATACCGGGTACATGTGACTGCACAACAACACACTTGTGTTAAAGGTCACCATCCGAACGCCTCTAAAGGACGATCTGACCTGACGCCGTGTTTAATCTAGTTTCTGCCTGAGCTCCTTGCAGACCGGACCATCACACTTTAGTGCAGCATCTAGAGAAATTCATTACTGGCAAATGGGAGATTCTGGGACACTGTTGATAATACAGCAAGATCAAACCAACTCAAACGCTGTATTTCTTTCAGAATCTGATCTGATAGTGATTCATTGTCACTGTTGATACAGCTAATTCAGTGCCCGGGGAGTAATGCTTGAGGGTGGTACCTTGCTTGTCAGGGATTCGAACCAGCAATCTTTCAATTACAAGGGCATTTCCCTAACCATTAAGCCACAACTGCCCATTGCAACTCTATGCAAATGTATATATTCCATGCTTCATATTTTCTATAACGATTGTTTATGTATGTGTACCATGGAAGACATCTCTTTGTAGCTTTTACAATTTAAATCTTGTCATTTTTAATTGCACAGTATAGTTCAATTCAATTCATTAGTATGGTAATTACATTGTCTCAAAGCGCTCCACATTATCCTGCCCTAAGCCCCCAGAGAGCAAGCCAGAGGTGACAGTGACAAGGAAAACCTTCCTATGTGGAAGAAACCTTGTAGCCCCTGAGATGGAGACCCTGCATACATGCAGTAAACAAAACTCTTGACAAACCTGAACTTTGTTTCCATTACCAAATATCAAAGCACTTACTGTATTTTTTCCAACATTCCTCGCATTGATCTGCACTCCTGCATGTTTCAGACATTTATCAACCGCACATTGTATATATCAGCCATACTGACCACAGTCTTAACTATGCGTGTTTCTACTGCAGTGTTTCTCAATCTGGTACGCAGAACACAGCCCCGTTCAGAGAACAATCCAGCCCAAGATTTTGTTTCAAACAACCAGTTGTGTAGAGTGTCATAGTGACAGAGTAACTCAACTGGTTGGTTGGAACAAAATCTTGGGCTGGATTTATACTTTCTGAACCTAAACTATCCATCTGTTCTGGGAAGAGAAAACATGGAGCATCTAGGGGTCCCTGAAGACCGGATTGGGAAACACCGACTGTGTGTATGAGAGTCACTGATTACCAGCGACAAAGTCCCTGTTTGTATGAACACAGCTGACCAACAAACTCGATTGTGATCAAGCCATGAAATGAAGATACTGCCCTGCTCCTATGACGGGCCTTGATCTCACGCACTAAGGTGCCGGCGGTCCATTTGGGCTCACCCTGAACTTATACTGCGTGCTCCTCTTCAGTCCGTCTACAGTACATGTCAAGTTTTCTCCAGTGTACTTTGGATGAAATTCTGTTCCCTATGGGAAACAAACAGTGAGCAGCCTTTGTCAAACTGGGAAGATCCTGTCGACAACACGAACTGGGAGGGGGGGGTTTACATCTGGCTTATTGCAGGTCATAAGAATACAGCAAGGTCAGAAATACTTTGGAAAGGCCAGTTTCTACTGAAGAATGGGAGTAATGCAAGTGATGGTCAGTACCAAGGTCGGCACGTTAAGTATTCAGGGAGGGTCAGGGATCCCAAAGGTCTCACATTGTTTTCCTCCTGGATCTCCAGCATGTACGTGACCATCTCCTCAGCCGTGCAGCCGTCGGGTCGGGCCCACTCCAGTGTTATCCAGGTGGTTCCGGCCCGGACGAGCCGTGGGGCATGGGGCAGCTGGGGGAGGGTGCCCGTGGTGTGGAAGACCACCTCGCTGCTGAAATCGCTGTGGTGGGAGAGGATGGGGCGAGGGGGTCATATGACAACTCTGCATATGGCAGCCACCCGCCTCAGGGGTCAGGAAAGGGCGGTTAGGTGTTGACAGTAAGCGCTTTAACGAAAAGATTTAAAACCTTAAAGCATGCAAACACACACACACAAACACATTAGCAAAAGATGCATGGCAAGAGAAAAACTTGAACTTTAATTGAAGTCACCATTGGAGTGTTTCACTATGCCTGCCAATTTTAGCGTGAAACACTCAGTTAAGCGCCAGACTGTATTTGTGCCTTTTACGAGTCTTGGATGAGGCTTATGCTATCCCATTTGTCGCCTTTGGCTTTTCTGTTTTTTAAATTTGAATTTACACAGCCCATAAAAGGTCACACCACGAGGGGTGGGGGGGACACTATCTGAAGTTACGCCCACATGCCGCTGGATGTTCGTTATTTATGTTTCCACGCTCGATTACTGCGACGCTGAGGCTCAATGCAAGTGGGCCAGGAGGGGAGGAATCAAGCGGCTGCCGTTAGGGATGCGGGCGGCGCCCAGCCAACCCGTCAGCACCCCTTCCAGGCAACTACGGCGTCCCTGGTGAGAGTAAAATGGGAATGCAGCCATCGCGAAAATAAACAACAAACCCCTTTTCCCATAAAGAAACAGTGCCAAAACCTTTGTTTGTCTGTCCATTTGCAAAGCAAAATTGGCTTTTGGGGGGTGAAATATACAGAGAGGAGGGGGATCTAGGTTTAGATAGTCGCATGAAAATGAGAGCTGGAGGAGGACAGAGACACGAGAACATGCGACAGGCGCCTGAAGACACCAAACGGCTGTTAAATGGGCACTTCCTTTCCCACAATTCCCTGGGCCTACCCTTACCTGATGCCGATGTCGTTCTGAGCCGCGACTCGGAAAGTATACGCCAAGGCTGGACACAACCTTGTCAGCTTGTGATGCCTTTGGCTCCCAAAATAACATTCTCTGAAGACATTGTTCTTTTTTCCCTGGACAGACAAAAGGGGGGGAGGGGTCACCATGGCGACGCGATGATATCACTGGGGAAGGATAGACACACCCCACTTTTATACCCCTAGACCTCTAGTTCCTGGGCAAAAAGGGTACAACCATGCAGACCAAGGTGTGGCAGCTGAAAATATAAAGTGGTACCTCGGTTCTCAAGCTTAATCTGTTCTGGACTCCGGATCGAATCCTAAAAAGTTCGAGTTATAATCAAATTTTTCCCATAAGAAATAATGAAACACCAATTAATTGGTTCCCGGACTCCCAAAAATACAGCCAAATGTGTGTGTATTTAAACACAAAATAAACAGGATAAAACAAGAGCAGCATTTTTATTCTTAATGGCTTCCGAAACTATAAAGATTTTATCCCAACATTACCCCTGTCTTGCCCCAATCGTCCGCTCCTTCCGTGTACCACGCCCCCTTGTTAACCTTGTGTGAGATCCCCAATGTGATCAGCTGTTTCAGGCTGTTGTCATTAGTCATCTGTATCAAGTCCATGTTTCAGTTTGTTTACCCAGTCCAGTCATTGGGTGAGATGGACTTGCTTACAGTGCTGGCTTAAAGCACCGCATTCTGATCCTGACCGTAATGCATTGCGACGTCTCACCTGGCTGCACAATCTGGAACTGCCTCTGTGACAACACACCTTTGCCCTGAAGAGTTTAGTTACATGCATGACGTTTGTATCCCAAGCAGTTCTGATGCACTGCTATCTCTCCCGAATATCGCACAAAGCAGTGAGAACTGGTTTTCAGTTAATTTACCTGTTAAAATAAAGTTTAAATAAATGACATAAATGCTCTAATAGTACACGTTAGTGGTTTGTTTATTGTTAGTTACAGTAATGTCGCGCTGCTTTATTTCGTTAATCGTCCAGTCTGTGAAGAAGGCATTCAAGTAAGAATTGTATTGTTGTACGACTCATTTCGTGGCGCGTACAATTTATATTAGGTCAGCGTTCACGGTTCGACCTCTAATATTCAGATAGTGATCTAGGTCAAACTGGTTGTTTGGCTTTCAAGAAATTCAAGTTCTAGTGAGTTTGAGAACTGAGGTACCAATGTATTTTGGAGAGGTCAGAGGTGGCTGGGTAGCCCCTTTGCCCCCTTTTGCACCAGATGGGCAGGCGGCCGCATCACAGCAGAGTCAGCAATGGGGGTGTGGCCTAGCACCTCTGCTGCATGCTTGTTGGCTATGGCCCATTTCCTGCATCTGAAACCCCCCCACTACAGCAATTCAGAGTGGGGAAAAAAAGCTACAAAACATTGTGAATCCTTTACAAAAAGAACTAAATAAAAAGCATAAATCAATATATTACAGCTTAAAGCTAAGCCACATTTAAATGCAAGTTTAATTACAAAAAAAAAAGATACCAGCATTAATTGTTAGGTTTACGGTAAAAGCCACACAGTCAGCAGTGTAGCTGCACAACTGCATCACTTTGGAAATCAGAAGCAGCCCATTAGTTTAATGTGTCAGGATCCAAGAGCGGTAAAATGTGGGCCGGGTTGCGGGGGGTACCTCATCCCATTCTAACACGTAGCTGGTAATTTTGGATCCGTTGTCAGCTGGGGCCTGCAAACGGAAGCGGGAGATACCATCAGAATGATCACACAGCAGCTGATGCGAGGGGCGCGGTCTCTCATTTCTTAACGCGTGGGTTTCCCCTTCTAAACCACAACGTCATACACGCCCTGAGATCAATCAGCCTGCCCACGTCAGGGTCGACTGACACGAAGTAGCAGTGTGCTGGCTTTTACTACAAATGGAAGGTTCTAGTGATCAGCCTGGGTGTTCATGGATGGGGGGGGGTCGGGTATCATCAGCAGCCTTACCTTCCACTGCAGCGTGAGGCTGCTCTTGGTTTTGTTGGACAGTTTGGGAGGGAGGGGGGCGTCTGGAAAGCTGTTTAGGGTGCTGAAGGCCCCCGGCTCAGAGCAGGAGCCCCTCACAGTGTTGCACACGGCGATAACTCTGCAACACAGGGGCGCACAAGTGGAACACGTGCACTTTACACGGGGGGGGGGTGGGGGGCAGTGTGCCGACGACCACTGGGATCGCTTGCTTTGGTCTGCCATTAACCTCAGAGCATCACTTCCAAGGCCCACATTGCTAACATCACCCTCCAGATGCCCCAAGGGGAACAAGCCGCTATCAGATAATACATGCATGTGCAATTTCACGCTTACCTCACATGATAGTCTGTTGCTGGTCTTAGATCCGTCAGGTTACATGACCTTTCATCCCCACTAGGATAAGAGGATCACGATTGAGGCACGTTTGCAAAACGAGGAGGTTGTTTCACCACAGTCATTACAAGAGGGGTGGGGCGAGATCACATGACTCGCCTGTAGATGACACGATACTTCCCGTCGCGACCCTTGTCGGACAGCGACACCTCGTAGCTGCAGGAGTACGGCAGGCCGTTGCTGGTCCGGTCCCGGTTCAGATGGGCCGCCGGGGGGGCCCAGGTCAGTCGGGCCGAACGTGCCTGGATGTTTGTCACCTTTGTGGAAAACAAACAGTGCTAATCACTACGCCAGCTAAGATGGTTAGCTAGACACTACAGCACCCTACGGAAAATTTGCGCCAACAGGATACCAAAGCAGCTTCCTGTCTGGGATTAAAACCCATAACTTCTTAGTCATAAACCCAGTTCCATACCACATCACTCTCATTTAAAGGCACTTTTTGCATAATGCCAGTATTTGTGGAAAACTTGTTCCTGATTTAGAAAATCAATACAGATTTACGTCTAACTTCAGAGTAATACAATAGTATTGCAATGAACTACATTCAAAATAAAATTACACCTGGCCTGTAATGATTTCATCCAGACACTCAATATGTCATAGATAATAAAATGTATTCAATTTCTCAGGCTGAATGCTCTCAGTTGGGGGGGGGGGGGACATAAGTGCAGCAGCAATAATTACCAGTCATTTCCTATCCAGGAATGATGGCAGACACTGAACGTTGCTGGTTAATTGTTAGGGGCAGAATAGAGGAACAGGGACTCTCCAGGAGAAATGTGGGGTGTGTCCTGATTGGTCAGAAAGTATATTCCTTCCTAAACAGGTTACCAGATTCATAACCGGTTGCCAGGTATTGGCTGCTATACTGATGACTGCTCCGTAAGTGCTGAGGTACTGAGGACACAGGACATTGTGCTGGAAGCATTAGTGTGGGAGGGGCAGGCAGAAGATGAGGGGGCTGCAATTTCATTCCTCATACCAAATGTAATTGGAAATTAAGATAGGAGATTGGGGAGGTTAGCTAGAGTCCCCTGTCAATGCCCATGTAGCAACTCGCAGGGGGGGGGGGTTTTGTGTGTGATTCTGCTGGACGTCAAGCTGTGTTGGCCCTGGAGGGGTCCGGATGGCAGAAGGACGGAGCCGGGAGGCTGCAGACACAAGGGATGCCATTCACCAGCACAGAGCGGAAAAGCTGACAGGTCGGCTCATATCAGACGGCGTCTCCCCGCTCCGGCAGGCGGATGACCCGCTTAACAGAAAACGGTTCTCATTTGCCTAAGCAACCGGGCGAGGACTGGACGCCGCGGCGGACGCATCCCCCATCCATCCTGCTGACGTTCCGCTTGTTTAGCAAGCGGTTTTATCCAAATCAGTGACTCACACAATGCTGAGCCGCAGGGGCTAAGGACTGCTAGTTAAAGCTGACGCGAGGCTGCCATCGTATGGCCGCTGGAGGAATTTCTACCGTTTTAAAGATCTAAGGATATCATAGACATCAGTAACAACTTCCTGAAAGTATAAAGAATAAAAGATAAACTGTCCACCACGACATAAATGTGTAGCAGTGTGGACCCTACTATTAAAGCACTGAGTAACAGCTAATAGACCACAGTAATCTAGGAATACCATCTTGAGTGAAGACATTTACGGTACCATATTTTGGTCATGGGACATTAAGTTTTATTTTTCACTGACCTGTGGCTTTTCGATTCCTGAAAGCACGTCTTGAACTCTTTTAGCCTCTGAATCATGATCTGTAAAGAGAGAAAATAAAAAGGTAATAACTGATGGGGTCCAGCAGAGGGCGCTCTGTAACCTGTTAAACTAAATGAGCAGCTACAGGTGGACATAAGACCATGGGAATAATTACACAGTGATGTGTAACTGTCACTAATGTAATAACTTTTAAAGTACACAACGAAACTACAAAAAGAGTGGAAAATACAATGATGACGACATGCTATTTTTCATTCCACATGAGCATACCAAGTAAAAATAGCATATTATACACAGATTCAAGGTCAGATGATAGATTGCTGTGTCTGCTACGACCAATGAGACGTTACCTAATTACGCACTCATGCACCCCTGTCTTTCTGCTAGCCAGCAACAAACCTGACTTCATATTTTCCCTTGGCTAGCTTCCGTGGCGACTCATTCCCTGGTAAACGGAGAAACTACTGAATGCTCCAAGGGGAAGCAGCGGCAAAGCGGAATACCCAGGCGGAGCAGATGAAGACAAGGCAGGAGCCAAACAACAGATATCAAGAAGTGCCAAGCTGGAGAACCCGGGGAGTGGCTGTACTTCAGTCATCTTTCACAAAAAAAATAAAAAATCCTCAGTCATACTTCACATAAAAAAAACAAATCTTTCTTGAATCTTGCATTTAATTATTTGTGTGTAACTGATGTTCCAGCCAATCATTTTTCACAAGGCGCAGGATGCTGTGCAAAAGTGGGCGGGGAAGTTCAGAAAGTGCCCGCCCCGTCGATGTACACACCTGTGTGTACACACCTGAACTGTTCTGTCACCACAGTAACCGAAATCTACCCTTTTGAGATTTAAAATGGGTGGGGTGTGGGGGGGCATTTTCCAGTAGGAGCTGTTTATGTCGTTGAGGCTGATGGCCGCACCGCGGCACTGAGCTCTGCTGAACCGCCGTAAATCGCGAGGACGTGCGCTGGCGCCAAGCGGCTGCAAAACCATCTCCTTGGGATAAGTAGCGGGTGCGAGGCCCACACTGACTTCAGGGCTACCGAGTCGCATAGGCGCGCGCCTGCAGCCATCTGCAGGGCTGCTTTGGGGGGGGTAGCGGTGAGGAAGGAACGGAGACTGGGGGCTTAGTGATGTCTGGGGGCTTGAATCATGGCTGCGATGAAGTCAGAGGCCTCCAACTGACCTGCAAAAGATTAAAACTTTCCCTGAATACTTTGGGGGCTGCGGCGATGGCTTAATGGGGGGAAATACTGTCACGAGACGTATAGAGGGGCAGGCAGCCAACACTCACAAACGCTTCAATGCCTCCATCCGTCAGCTGGGGGCAGGGGGCGGAAAAAAAAAAAATTCTGTCAAGAATAATAAGGTACAAATAAAAACACCTGAAAAACTCCCGGACAGAGCTGAGACCAAGCTATAAATCAGAGAAAGAAGCTGTGAAGGCACTCATAACCGTAACCCACCCCAAGCCAGAGCACAGCATGCTGCCCTCTGGTGGTCAACTGCAGTCAACACGGCCAAAGAGCCTCCCCAAAGGCAGTGCCACGGCGCAATAATGCGCGGAGGGGAAATCTGAGCCGGACCCTCCGGATTCCCAGTCGAACCTGCACTGACGCAATCCTCCCACTGAGCTCCGTCCGCCAAAGCCGGCTGCTCAGCGGGGAAGAGAAATAACAGGCGCAAAAATAGACCCACGCCTGGCTACGTCCACTCAGCATCACCCCCCCCTGCCCCCCAAAACCCCCAGCCATGAGTCTTTCAGGCTGCCTCCAGGCTTTGACTCTGGCGGGCGCCGTCTGCCAAGAGACCAGAACCTTCTACATCGCCGCATACGCGGAGACGCTGGGGAACATAAAAAAGGAGATGAGGACTGGGTCCGTAACACTGACTTGCTCGATTGTTGCAAACTGACAACTTGGAGAGCGGACTTGCGTTTCTAAAGCGATGTGCCCCCCATGTTTATCTGGCCACTCTATCGCTCTTGTCTCCTCCGCCCCTTTTTCTCCTATTCTGTCTCTCAGGGAAGTGAAGCGTCTGCGTCTAATTACAATTTGAGGTCACGGGGAGAGAAGGATGGAAAGAAAACACACAGTGAGAAAGTGGAATGAAGAGAGAAAAAGTGAGGAAAAGGGTAGAGAGAAAGCAGGCCAAGAAGGAGCAATGGGCAGTCGGGGGGGGGGGCACTGGCAGGGTGCGAGAAACAGCGTCTGAAGACACGGACGCGTGAAGAAGCAGCAGCGGTCTGGCGAGACGGTAGTTGGTAGGAGCAGAAAGGGGGGATGTTTACTGTTCAAACAGCCACTTCATTCCAGGCGCCTGACATCA
Organism: Pollimyrus isidori; assembly: GCA_019775955.2. Lineage (NCBI taxonomy): Eukaryota > Metazoa > Chordata > Actinopteri > Osteoglossiformes > Mormyridae > Pollimyrus > Pollimyrus isidori. The sequence goes on along the minus strand of JABFDZ020000047.1, from coordinate 4,248,853 downwards.
GCAGCGGCAGCTGGGCTTGGAGGGAACTCTCTGGGAGGTTTTCAGCCCCCCCCCCAACCCACAAAGCACGGCAGGCTGTGCGGACCCAGTAGCTCCCCCTGGTGTTGGGGTGGACAACATGCATCCACTGCACTTCAAGTATTCTCATTCAGCATCACCCCAAAAAGCAAAAAAAAAAACAACAATGTTTACAGACCGCCGCGTTTCTATATACGTGGCATGCTGCCTTCGAGGCCAATGCTCTGCTCTCCATCCCGAGATGTCCTGTCAGCCCATAGGAAAGTGGATCACTCCTCCAAGCCTCCACCGTAGTCAAGATAGCCCAGAACGTTCCAAAGAAGAACAGCCCCCCTACCCAGTGCCTCTGTGGTCAGCCTGCGGTCAGCGATAGCTCCAGCTGGCTCCTCCAGTCATATCATACTGCAGCATCTGTCAAAGATTCAGCACTGAGTAGATTCATACCCCCCCAGTCAAGGAGATGGCAAACACCATGGGGGTAAGAGTGTCACACCCAAAGAATGCAACTTCGTCGTCAGAATTAATTTCTGTAAAGAACTCATGAAAATCCAGTCGACTGCACCAGGAGGCCAGAAAGTAGGGGCTCCAACCGTGGGGATAAAGAAAAATAAAGTGTGTGTTTCCCAGGGAGAGGACACCCCCCCACACACCACTATGCACAGAGACAGCAGCATGCTCCAGAGGCAGCAAACTGGACGCTCGTGCAGGAAAAACAAACCAGCGGGGAGAGTCTGGAGAGATGCAGATGTTCCCCTCGCAGGGAGGGGTCACTGTTTCCCCACACACCCCCTGACAGCTGGCCATGGCCGCATCCCAAGGCGATACGTGGACCCGGGAGGGGGGGGGGGGGGGAAG
>JABFDZ020000047.1:4224146-4246557 GCA_019775955.2 Pollimyrus isidori | reverse complement strand
TCGGCAATCGGCAGATCATGATCTTGGTGATCGGTAATCGGTGATCGGCTCCAAAAATGCTGATCGGAGCATCTCTACTCACAAACATCAAAAGCAGCGTTCCAGTAAGGCTGGGTGGGAAAGCCAATCAGCCACAGGACCGACCAGTGGCATGATGGGGACCTTGATGTGCCTTCAAACGGGAGCACAATACAACACAGAGCTGCACTTCAATAACACGGGTGCAGTAGTAGCTTATCAGTTGATACACCCATCCAAAAAAACACACATGACCACCCAATAGGAAAGTCCCATTCGCAGACCAATGGCGATTTCTCCACAGGCCAACTGCTGTAAACCAATCAGCAGGCTGCGCTATGATTTGTATAGAAGCAACATCTATTCTGTGAAAAAAACCTCTCACATTATTTCCAGATGGCAAACAGTAATATTTCTCTCGTCATGAATGTATGGAAAATACAGATGACTTAAAGTTGGAAAGATCCCTTCCAAGAGGTCTCTCCCCATAACTTCCCAGAACCAGCTGTACTTCGACGGTTCCGCCAATGCAAACACACACATGCACAAAATCGACTCGAGTGCAGAATCTAGGCAAAAAAGGCACTAGCCATAGCCGGCCCACAGGTGAGCACAAACATCTCATTACCAAGGAGCCAGGGTCTTTCTAGCAGGCCTTCACAAAAGTGATGAGCATCGCAAGGGCATTAACGGCGCTAAACGATAGCCCTTTGTCCCAAGTTTATTCAATTCAGGCATCAGGGCGACCTGCCTTTTCAGAGGGACAGGACCCAAACTGCACCACTTCAAACATGAAGTGGGAGAACAAACATTTACTTAGCAGGGAGGTGGGGGACCCATATCTACTGAGGAATAAGAACCAGAATCCCAGAGAATGGAAACATGTGGGATTATTCCATAATTCCTAACGGGCACTATCCACAGCCAGCCAAAGCCACTCGGTAATAACGCGGAGGAGCCAGATCAGAATCACCCAGTTGGTCTGTCAGCATGGCTCCCGTCTTGGGTGCTGATCTCACAGCGGTTCTCCAAGGCCGACATGAAGTCCACCCCCGCCTTTTTTCCCTCTGCTCCTATCCGGGGAGCAGTTTTCCGGTTCACCAGCAAGATCTTGGGGTCCTAACAGACCATGCAATGGCATCACCAGTACACAAAGCACCAGATCAGGCCTGCTGGAACAGCAGAGTACTTTACAAAAGGGAGCACTTTACAGGGGTACGTGAGCAGACATCCATGGCGTGGGCAGACCTGAGTGGACAACCCAATGGCTACATCTCTGGAATCCCAAGATAAAGCATATTTTGAACCAAAAATGCAAGACTAAAACCAGCAGATGATATCATTAAAAACTTATGCAAAATCACAGACACAGCTCACGGGCCATAAATTCATGGGATGAGATCGAACTGTTACATTTGTCTTGCATTTCAGAGGTTACCTTACCAGTGCGTTTCCATTATGTCATCCAATGCCGACACAATGTTTTTCAAAGGATCAGATAAATGCAGTGAGGAAAACCTATCCAGATCATACAGCTGGTGTCCTGGTTTTCAAAGATTATGTCACTGTGACTGACAGAGCCAGACTCGCCCGCTCATGTCCGACACGTCAACATGGCCGACAGCGAGACATCGTAACCTTTGACCCCGGCGTGGCTGTGATGGTAACTCCCATTACCTGTGTAAAAAGCCATTTGTGTAGCTTGACAACAATAACTGCCAAGGAGAGGTTATCTGTAAGTACTGTAACTTCCTTCTGTAAAGGCTGTCAGCAGTAAAAACCTACAGAAATCACATTGCCAAAATAAAACTGGATGGTTTTATGGGTTTTCCATGGAAGCCTTAAAATCCAAACACTGCACCACTGGATTTGAGAATAAACTCATAATTAGAAAGCTCAGGTGTGCTTTGCAGACAATGACTCGGCTAAGAATCTGATTTAATGACAGGAATCCACAAGACAGGCTTTAATTACCACCACTGGAACCAGCCCGCCTAGAGTGGATCATTACCTACAGAAAGTACTGAAGCCTGAACGTTCATTCGTGTCATCAACAGGCCCAGCGGAGCATGCCCACTGACTGGGCAAGGCTAACGCCCGTCTTCTTGCACATCCAATCGGTGTCAAGGTGACGAGTGGATTTAGTTGATGAGACACGTTTCAGATTGGAGGAATGGTGGACAGGTACCCAATGGGAAGATGGTATGTTAATTAGTGGTGTGGACTAAGGTTCCTCTCCATCTTGCTCTGCCCCCGTACCTTGTGGATCCTGGTCAATGGCTCTGGGGCTGCTCCTGGCACGACGGTCGGGTTTCTTGGCACTGGGGCTGCCACCCCCTCCCCCACCGCCCCCGCCCACATGGGTCTTGCCGTTGTACACAGTGGCGCAACCGGCGTTGCTCTTGTACAGGGAGGAGGGCGGACTGTTGAGCCGGTTCTGGCGGTCCAGCTTGCCCTTCTTAGACTGAGGCTTGTACTGCTCATCCCGCCCGATGTAGCTGGACATGCCGTACACTGGGATTATCTCTATGTCACAAAGAAAATGGATTTTAGGTCAGAAATTCTGCCTGGTTATGAACAGTAGGATAAAAACAATCTTTCATACAAACACTGGAGAAACAACCCGGGGCCATGACATGACACCCTCACCCCATTAATCCCTCGGCCGATTAAATCACATCTCCACAAGCCCAAAACCATTTGATTGGCCAAAGGGTGGATGTCACGGGACGTTGCTGCGCCACCTTGGAGAGTCATTTGACGGCAAGGAAATGACCTCAACCCAGGGGACCACACTGCAAACTGCCACTAAACAAGACTGATCTGAGTCATTTCAGAGACGGCAAACAATGAGGTAATAGTGATGTAATGAGGGGGGTCGACTTGCATCATCGGACACAGGGGAAGGCGGTGTGTTTTGGGGCACAGGCCAGATGAGCAGGCCGCAGGGAAAGTAGCACAAGACGGAGTTCCCCATGAGGGACTTACCTTCGCTGTAGATGGGGGGAAGGTGGTGCTGGTAGTACTGATGGGGCAGGTCTCCAGGGCTGACCGGGGGGTAAAATGGTGAGTGGGAGTTGGGGATGAAGTGTGGGTGGGTCAGGTAGGGGGCCAGGTGATGAGTGGGAGATATGGCCGGCGTGTAGCTCGGGGGGTAGCATTCAGGGGACTGGGGGGTGACCACAACCCTGCGAACCCCAGTGTTGTCCTCCAGAACCTGCAGAAATTATGGGGGGAGGGGAGTGAAACAATTATAAATCACTTTTGGCCAATGCGGCTCCAGAACAATGACCCACTTCAGAGCTGAAGAGTCACTGTTACATTTTCCTCAGTAAAAACACATCAGAAAGTCTATGACAGCTGTATTCAAGAGGGAAACAATCCCACTGAACTGGATGAACTGTAACCCTACATCTTCATCAAGCATTTCCATCTAAAAATGGCTACGAGATGACAAGTCTGTTTATCTAGAGCTGGAATCGTGTTCGGACTTGGTTGGTATTCGCCAGCTGAACTGAAAGGCTCCAGCACGGTAGACTGTCCCTCAAATCCATCAGTCACCTATTTGGCTGATGACAGACCTAGAGCATTTCAGCCCCCAAAGGATCTGACCTCCTGGCATGCTCCTCTCATCCATCAGGACACACCATCCAGTGTCTGATAACAGGCATGTGTGACAGAAGGCCTACAATGGACTAAGTTGGACCCATCTTCTTATAGATATGGAAAAACTTGCAATGTATTTGTCAAACAATCGGAAGCAGTGGTTTAAAGATGCTCATCCCAAGGACAAGGCGAAAAGTTTGGAGGGCAATGTCTGTCCAGTTCCCAAAAAAAAAAAAAACCAGCATGGTTTTTTTTTTAAAAAAGAAAAAAAAACCCAGTGTACATACAGATCTTAGCTAGACAGCCATCAGCATGTCCCTCAAGATGCAAGGATTCAAGACCGGACTTTATTGTAAGGGACAGACGTTCTGGAAAGAGGCCACTACTGAGCCAAGTACCACTTTCCAGCTGTTAGAGGTATGGGATTCAGTATGTTGAGGCAGTGTCCTGATGATTCTTTTTTTTTTATCGTCCCCAACACCATAATCACCAGCAAAAGGCCAATTAACTTCAAGGAAAGAGTTAGTTTTGCCTGTTGACTCATTGTAAGACAGATGGTGTCAAGAGCAGAACACGACAGAGAATAATGGTGGCTGCAGCCCATTAGAGATCTGACTAGAGATCCCCCCCCCCCCCTGCCCGGAAGGGCCCCAGCTCCCAGCAATCCCATCGGGCACAAAAGCTTGCGCAAGCATGGTCCCGCTTCCCGCTCCGTGCTGGCACACTCAGCCATTGGTTCCCAGCCCACTGACAGGGCTTGCAGTGTACACACCGGAGACCTTTGGGTTGGAAGACAAGGAGGGGTGTGTGTATGTGTGTGTGTGGGGGGTGTTTAGGGATTATATGACACGTCTATATTCGTGTGTGTGCAAGAGCGTCAGCGCTGGGGGACAGGACCTCTGGGGCCCAGTTCCCGGAGGACTCCGCGTGACCGTCCGTCTAAACAGAATTTCAATGGTGGCAGCACAGGCGTTAGGAGAGAAATAGGACATGCTATATCATTGTTCTGGAACATTCTTGGCAACTGTCGGCTATCATAAATGCCCACCATAGAAGATAATGAACCTGACTCTGACCAGAACTTAAGAAGCAAACAATGTGTCTCGCTTCCCATAAAGAGTACTGCTGAAGAAGACCTAGTCAAGATTAACTCTTTATCATCACCCAAGCAACACAAACACTCACTGTAACTGCCCAACGTCTAAAATCACTTTGCAAGGAAATTACTTTTTAGTAGGTGTGTGTGGGATGGTTGTTTGTTTAATTAGTTAGTTGGGATGGTAACAGAAACACCATTTGTCATTCGGTGTTTTTCCTGAACATTGCCAACACATGAAGAACCACTCGGTCATAATTATTCCTAAAGCAAGACATTTTCCGGGAATCCCAATGACCCTGAACTCCACAGTCCTGTGGCTAAAGGACTCCTTAAGGGAGTTAATGTGGTACAGAATAGATAGCTTATTTCTCTTATGCCAATGTGCTAAATTGATGGAATACTGCAACTAAAAAAGACAAAAGGGTTAAAGAAGGAGATCAGCTACTTTTTGCGAGGTTGTGGAAAGAATTTATAAGGAGAAATACTGAAGAAGCATACAAAGAATATTTACTTAAAAGAAGTATAGAGGCAGGCAGAACCGAAACCCGACTTACCTGGGAGATGTACCCAGGAGGTACGTGGATCGGGGGGATGGAACCATTTGGTGACATCATCGGAACTTCAGCCGGCCCTGCAGGACAGAGAGCGCCAACCGTCAAACAATGAAAGGCCTGTCTTTATTCCTTCTGGCAAAGGAAAACATTCCAGTTGTTGTTACCATTTATTTTTACAACAGCTCCTCGATGGGTCTCGTAACCCCGAAATCTCGTCCGATTATGGCGAGGGAGCTGTCTGTGCGCGATAAAAAAAACACAGCAAGACGTTGGCTTCTCATAGCTGTAACGGGCAAAGGGCATTATGAAGCGACGGACTAAAGAGAAGCCGGATGCGTGCGATGGTCGAGTTGCCAGCCTCGTGCCATTGAATTAGCAGGAAGGACCTGAGTTCCATTAAAAATCATTTTTAAAAATCCCTCGACAACATAAAACAAGGATCGTTATTTGTCTTGGCTTGGGATGAGCTCACTTCAGTGAAAAGCTCTCCTTCTGGAGCATTAAGAGAACCTCACAGCTCTTAACAGATCTTTGGAGGGAAGTAGATTATTTGCAAGTAAGAATTTGATCCTCATAGATTTCCAGCACCAACACACCTGACTTTGGTTTCTGTATTACTGATGGGTGTCACCCAAATTCCTGACGGTCTGGGTTTTCTGACACTTGTGCACCCTAACAGCTCGGCCCCATCAAGTGAAGAACGCAACAGCACCATATTCACCTAAACATCAGCAGCCCTCCAGAGCCAGTCCCAGGAAGCTTCCTAGGCCTCCTCAGTCATAAAACAGCAAATGGAAGAAGCTGGAAGTCTGGAAAAATAACTGGGATCCATCACACATCTGGCCATGAAGAATCAAACCTTCCTGACAGCGCCATCTACAGGTGTGAAGTTAATCATATGCAAATTCCACACATTCTTCTCACGCTTGGGCAATGGAGTGGTGGCAGCTGGGTGGAACCTGCTAGCCAGGAGCCTGATGCAGAGTTAAAAAAAAAAAACAAGACTTATCACCCAAGCTTCAGCTACTCCTGCTGCTGAAGGAGAGCAAAAGTTACTGTAAACAGGGCTTACATCCCCAGAATCCTTCACTTCTTCCTGTCAGAACCAGCAGCCCAATGTGTTGAGTAAAATAATTCCCTGGTGATTTTTAAGCCCATTTTAAAAGCTTTAATTCAGAACTCTCCACACCTTCATTCCCTTTGGCTTATAGAAAAATCCAAGAAAAACGTAGAGAGAAATGTTGATTTTTCCACTAGAACAGAGCTTCCAAATGAAGATCCTACAAGCTGCTAAAGACATTCAACCCCCACCCACCATCACCACCCTCATGGGCAGGTTTCCGTGGAATACAAAATTCCAATGAATTTTACAGCTCATAATTCATTTACATCCAAAGAGCACAGCTTCCACTCCACAGCAGCTGTGCCATATCCTGGAGGAGTGAATTTCATTTTAAAGTTACGCTGGACAGATTACCAGAATTTAGCAGACGAACCCATCAATGCCGAAATTAACAGCATAGACTGCAAAACGTGCATTCCCCAAAGATTCAAAGCCAGCCCCCCCCAGCTCTCTGGCAAATCATGGAGCTAGAACGGGCCAAAAGTCAAGTAATTAAAGTGAGCCTTTGTTGTGCACAACCTTGCAGTGAAGCGCATCATGAGTCCACTCACCACGAGTAGGCTAGCCGCCATTAGCAGCGGGTAAGAAGGGGGCTCGCTCACTAGCACGCTCACTAGCATGGCGGGCGGGGGTGACGCTTGAGGTCTTGTTTTCCGTTGCTCTTGTTTTCGAGGCCTGCGGGTCCAGATGAGATGCAGGCATGTGTGCTCCAGCCCGGCCCGCGAGGATTACGCCGGTCGAGATGAGGGACGACAACAACTCAGATTTCCCCCCCATCTCGTGGTCTTTTTTTTTTTTTTGGGGGGGGGGGGGGTATAAACAGGAAATTTGGCATGTGATATAGGCAGACGTGCCAAGATGGAAGCACAATTTTTCCACTTTTCATTTTGCCCCGCGTGTGTGTGTGTGTGTGTGTGTGTGTGTGTGTGTGTGTGTGTGTGGGGAAGGAAGCACGGCTGGGAATAAGGTTACACTATCCTACTATTCATCAGGAGTAGCAGCTCTGTCTCTCCAACATGCGTTGACCACTCAAAAGGGAAATAAAACTCCCTCCTAGAAGTCTCTATGATAGACTTCTGGTCCAAGTACCATAGTTAGTCCCGTTCTCCCCAGGTCATGGGGGGAGGGGGAGGCAGACCTTCCCTCCAAACGAAGGTCTCTGACCCAGAAGTCAATTCCGTTTCACCAAGGGGCTAAAAGTCAGTGTTAAGACAACAAAAAGGGTGGAGCTATACACAACGGGGGACATTTACTGGAAGACCCATTGCTCCATTTCACCGATGTAAACAAACGGCTCGGCACACGCCTCCAACTGGCGAGGACTGGCGACACTCGCAGAAACAAACCCGACGCTCCCTGGCGGGGAGCACACTCCATGCATGATAGCGGGCAAAGTCTCTCTCGCACATGGGTGTGTGTGTGTGTGTGTGTGTGTGCATGCGTGCGTGCTGGGCGTGTTTCCCGTGTGTACGTGTCCAAGGTCTTCTGGAAAACACACACAAGCAAACCTGTGTGGTAATTGCAGAGGGTCTTTGATGCAACCAGTGGTTCTTTGAAGTTTGTATAAAGATATCATTGGGGAAAAAAGACAGGGGTATTCGCCTTTCACGTATTGGGTGGGACACGGTGCTGAAGGAGCCCAATGTTTATTATGATCAAAGCAATACTAAAGGGAGGAGTTAGATAGACCAGTGAGTTGGAAAGGACTTTTACTTGAAACTCAAAGCCTAAAATTGGCATCTGAAGCAGCAATTGAGGCAAAATGCGTTTCGACATGGGGAGGAGATGATCTGCCGGCTCGGTGGCCCATGGGAACCTAGGGGTGGAGCCTGAAGGTTCCATCTCAAAGCTTAAAGCAAAAGCTGCAATTTCCAGCAAAGGAACCTCTTTGTGTACATCTTGAACCAATAAATAAGTTATATTATTTCATTCTTTAGCCTATGGTGCGTAGAACCATCCCTTCATTAAAATATTTGGCCAAAAACATGTGGAAAAGGGGGGAAAACAAAACTGCTGAGCATTGCCTTTTCCCAAAGACTTGGACACAAAATTTACCAAAATAATGACATCAACCATTTCCGATCATGGGGGACGAAGACTGTCTGACTTTGGAAACGCTTGCGGTAACCCCACAACACATTCTGTTTGCAAACTCTTGAACCTCATGTCAGTTGATGAGGTAAAAAATGAGCTGAAGTAAATAGCAGAATACAATCATTTTAAAGCCTCATGCTCTAGAACATTACAAATATTCAAGAACCTTAGAGATTCTAACAGGGAACCTGATATAAAAGGACAAAAACCACTCAAATCACAAAGGAACTTCTAACCTGTCAAGTGCTCTTGGACTGGACACAAATGAATGATTGGCATCTGTTTTGACAAAGAACAGGGGCAAGAACTTTGCCCATTAGGTTAAACTGTTTATGCTGCTGGCTTTAAGAGGCCACCCAGATACATGAAGTTGGCATGGGCTCTGAGACAATGGAGGGGGTCCCAGTCACCTGCTTCTTGGTGGTTTTCCCTGGGAATAAGAAGGCATCCATTGAGAAGGGTTCCTATCAAAAACCTGACAGAAGGGTAGAGAAATGGTGGGGTGGGCAGCTGGGCCCCGAGGATTTTAATAGACTTTCACATGGGCAGAAGCCCCAAGACCCTTAGGCAGTAAGGAAGAGATCCTCTAATGAACTCGTCATAAACATTTTTATGATGCTGCACAAAGCACACTTAGGTTCTCCTGGCTCATACCTGGTCAGATGCCACCCTGTCCTTACAATGCCAGAATTCAGCTTATACAAATCAAATGTGGCCCTTTTGCCCCCTCCTATAAATCAATTGATAGACCTTTCTGTCTGGTGAAGCTAGATGGCATGGCACTAGAAATCATGGGGAAAACATGACACAAAATGCTACACACTTCAAAAAGGAAGAGGGCTGTGGGAAGGGACGTCTAAAAATTCAGAAATTACAGGCCGTCTCTGCAACACAGTCCCACAAAATCCTTACTGACCAACATTGGGAGATGGAACGACAGGAATGTCGCAGCGCTAACCGACGACAGACTCAACTGCAGATTCTCGAACAAGAAGGGACATTCCTCTATCCGGACGTTCCTGTGCTGCTGGAGCGTTACAGGGCATTGTAGTGCACCCACGGGGCTGGCATTTTAACAATGGAAAACCTGACCCACATTTTCAGAATACCTTCCGATATGGGATTTAATCACAGAATTTCGGGGCTATGCGTCACAGCGCAGGCCTGTGCATGGTTTTTAGGAGAGGAGTTAGAAGGGAGTGGAGTGTCCATTCAAAGGGTCGGGGCCGTAATTGCGTGGGTGGGGTGGGGGGGGTAATGATTCCGAATTCCTGAGGCCATTTGGAAATGACCAGGCAGGATGAACATTTAATCTTCAAAGAAGTGCACCAGATAGAACTGCTCTGTGAGACCAGTAAAGCAGCATCTCTTCTTCATCTGGCAGGTTTAACATAGGTATGCCATTCAGGCAGCCCCCCACCCCCCCACCTACTGCCATCACCACCATCAACGCCTACTTCCCAAAAGCAGCCCTTTTCTTGACTCCCAGGCTGGGAATTTAAGGACAGGGGTTAGGCGGCGGGGGTTGGGGCACACCGGCCTTCAGCTCTGCCGTCTTTTCAACTCTGACACCCAGCCCGCACAAGAGGCTCTATTCAAGAGTGTAGGAGCGGTGATCACGGCACAGAGACGGTAATGTGCTCCTGCTTAGCAAACACGCGTCTGTTTGGACAGTCTCAGCAGCGCGGCACTCGGCAAACAGCGGCGTTCCTCCAGCGCCGCCATGAGCGGGGATGGACAGTGCGTTCCCACAGCCAGCCTCGCCGGCCTGGGCCCCCACAAGAACAAGGCCCTCTTTGTCTCCCCAGTGCTCGCCTTTCAGAAAGGGGTGGCCAACAGCAGCCCCGGCATGGCCACGTCAACGGCTACCGGGTAGGCGGTGAGGAGATGAAGCCGACCATCTTCCAAAACGCGGGGCAGGAAAGCAGGCTGTGGTGAGAAGCTCAAGCAGCGTAGAAATTCAGAGCTAGCCCAGGAGAGGATGAGTGGGGTCCTGACAGGGAAGTCACGACTAGAAAAGGTGGGTGGTGCAAAGCTAGTTTCCGATATACAACTAACAACTAGAGTTTTCATAGTTCCTACGGCCAACTTTGTTCTGAGGAGCACGGCAGACAAGCAAGACGGAGAGGAAGTTCTGTCAGGAGCCAGAACTGAACCTCTGCCGTTAGGATAGTTGCAAATTGGATTTAGAAAAGACACCTGCCAGTGAGCAAAACGCCCTCCCCCCTCCCCTGATGGACCCCCAAGTCCGAGCCAAGTCCCCCATCCCCCTCTCGGTGGGTCAGTGAAACCGCGGTTGGCCTCACCCTCACATATCTGGGGTGACTTCCAGATACAAGTCCTGTCCAGCAGTTGTGGCCTGATCCTGAACGCTCTCCGGATGTTTATCCCAGCTTGGGAAGAACGTGAAGCTTCCATCACAGCACAAATGACAACACCATGCTGTGTACGAGCCTGTTTTTTGTTTGCATCGTGCTCGCGCTGAAATTGCAGTGATTACAAGTAATCACTTACTCTTGCTGAAGGACATTTTTATAAAACATGACAGCAAAACATTTCAACCATTTAAATAAATGAAAATGAAGTGCTAAAGAAACCAAGACATCCACAACAGAATTTAATTAAGACTTTGGTCACATTTTCCATTCGTTTACACTTCAAGCTACTGGTGTAACAATCTGAACAACAAATCAGCGCTAATGGAGTTTGGAGTGATCACATGACAGGAAGGCGATATAGGCAGAAGAATTGCGACTCTCACTCCCTGTGACACTTTGTCCGATGAAGCATCTGTCTGCTAAATCCCTCTTGGGTCTCGATGGTCAAATCCAGATGTGAACAAGTCGGTCGCCAAGCTTGGCATCCCGTCCTTGAGAATTAAAATGATTTGCACATTAGGGGCATGCAGCTTTAATTCTCGTCCACTGATTTGTCACACATAGCGGAATACTGGAGACAAATTCTGCGGACAAACTACGTGAGACTCAAAGCGCTGTGACATAATTCGACGGCAAATCTCATCTGAAACGATGACGGATACTCCTTATAAATGACGCATTGCAATTTTCAGGTTTAATAGCCTATAAAAAATGTTTTCCCTCTGAGTTTATGAGCCTTTCATGACATCATCAGGCCCACTTCTGTAATAACCTTAGATGTTGCCGTCTAAAGCCACCCAAACCCAGCAACCTCCATATCGCGATACAGCAAAGAGGTCAGGAAATTCTCAGGAGGAGGAAGGGGTGGAACAGAAGTTTGAGACAGTTCTGTAAAACTTCCTACTCTTTGTTGCCCCGATTAAGGAACAAGTGAGAATTCAACAAGGCCTTCTGTTTAATCTCGCTCCTCAAGGCACTATCATGCAGAAACCAAACTCACAATTGCACACGCACATGCACACCTGGCTAAAGGATAACATCTGTTAGTGAGCGAGGCCCTCCAGCACAATGCCTCGTTAACATGGATCATCGTGTGCCATACTCCCCTAGCGGAGGGAACCCATCAGTGTTTACATTCTGGGTCAGAGGTGAGGTTATCCAGCAACTCAGCTGCATAAGAGCAGCCTGACGGCCGAAGAAGCGAAGAAAAATCTTCCTCTCCCAGATCCAAGAACTTTCCCTCCGCAGAGCGACCTCTTTGATGTCGCCAATGCTCCGGAGTTAAAAACCCCAAAATAAGTATGGGTCATTCCCGTGCCCACATGTCACTGACGGTCGACGCTCCGTACAGGATCTCAAGCAGCACCATCACATTCAAAGCGGGCTGGATAATACGTGGGCTGTGGTATATTAAGCGAGGCGAAGGAGAACCACACTGACAACTGGCCGCACTGTAGAAAACAGGAGCGGGAACATCCAGGTCTGAAATGTGCAGAAGGTTGTGAGATCTTGCAGTGAGTTACCCATCTGATCCTGGAACTAAACGCTGACAAATGATCCATCATCAGATAAGCACACACTTAGCTTAAACCACCTTGAATTCCATATGCAGAGTAGAACTAAGCAGCTACTATATAATGTTATACAAAATTCCAGGAAAAAAGTGACTTAAGTAAAGAGAATACCATACTCCCAAACCTCTGCCCAAACAAGCTTAAGTGAAATATTTAGGGAAAGAAACACGGAATCGTCTTTTCCTGTCGGATTCCCAGTTTATTAGGCTAAATGGATCTTTTTATTAATGCACAGAAGAACTTTTCAGCTCCGCGCTCGTGTGGGCAAACCGACACCATACAAATTTACGAAACCGGTGAATAAAAACGGCCGTTTCACCGGCATAGGAATCCAGTTCTGCAGCCTGTTTATCCCAACTTGCAGCAGCCGTCCGCTGCCCATTCAGAGGCCGCACAAGCCAGGACACGCAGGCGAAGCTGGAGACCATGGAGCAGGAAAAGGGGATGTTTAAAACATTCACCTTTTTTTTTTTTGACAGAGCAGCACACAGGAAGACTGCCGAAGAAATGGGAAAACCAGGCTGGGATGGCTCCGGCCATTAATCTCTTGTGTTTTTCCTCCCTCGTTCATCAAAAGGAAGCCTTTGACTGTATGCTGCAAACGGCTAACTGGTCACGTGACACTGCTGTCGTCCACCTTCACGTCTTTACAGCTCGGCAGGGCATTACAGAAGACATTAGAGCCCCCCTAACCCCATGGTAACTGCCCCAACACACTTTTCCTTCACTTCAGGGTTCTTAATTCACTATTAATTAGTCTACAGCTGATTTAATTAATCTAAGCACTGTGCCTCACCCACACTAATTGCAAGCGTATTTAATATTCACAGCTGCCAGCGTAAAGCGGTGTTTTCTTAGTTGTTAATTCTTAACTAGTTCTGCGGCCTTGTGTCCTTAAATCTGTATTAACTAATGATTTATATCCCTTAAAACTATATGCTTGTATTCTGTAGGCATTTGGTAAATACTAAATATTTGATCGCTGCATTTAATCTTAAATATTTCACATAAAAAGCTGAGAATTTGCAGGTAACAGCATATGGTGTTTCAGGAAACCTTCCGGGATCTAACCTTTTCTGTCACCTCTTCGTTCACCACAGTAAAATTGCCCGATGTATACGCTTTTCCACAGGTACAAACATTCCGTTTCAAACCCAAATGCACTATTGCACACACAAGCTGGGCGGAGCCCAGCAGTTATCTGGTCTCTGATTGGTCAGGTCTATGAGCGATGAGTTAGCTCTACTTGGTCCCTGCTAATGAAACGTTAAGTCTCACTTCAACAAAGTTGTGGTGCGAAATCCACCCCCCGACACCACCGCCTGGAGCACCATGCAAGCTCAAGCATCTGTCGTATGTATTTCCACCCCTCTACCCCACCAAGAAACAATAAATCACTAAATCAACAAATAATTCTTTAGCGTCGCTTACAGTTTTTCCTAACGAGGAAGACCCATCGCAGACACCTCATTACGGACATTTACAGACTGAGTGGTCATCACAGGAACCTTCCGGGCGGCTCCCGCTTTACGGAATCGTTATTTATGTCGGGCTTCCCAGACATTCACCGAAGAAAAACAGAGCTGGGATTGGAGCACGGTGAACCGAACGCTAGCCAACAGCTGTATGTCAAAGGCGGCTGCCTGGGGCTGGGCGCTTAAGCAGCATTCGGCTCGGGGGCGAATGCTGCTTCTATATCTGTCAGCATTTTTCCTGCAGTTCACCGACTTCTTTTTTTAGACAGACATTATTAACTGTAAAGGTATGCACATCTGTAGCGAAGCAGATATAGCAGGTGTTTGCCTATGACATAGAATGGCTAAGAAAGAAAGAAAAGTAATGTAAGATAGTGTCTTTTTTCAGATTGTTAGAGAAATAGCTGGAGGCCGTCTCCATTCTTCAAAAAAGAAAAAAAAAGGAAGAAAAACCAGGATGGAGATGAGCCAACCATCGCTGGCACCCAACCTCCTCTCATGAAAGCCACGCACATCTAAGGGAGCCAGTGGGAACGGGACGGTTCGGCCAGTCTCCTCCTACTCTAGAGTGTAGGTAGCTATGACTCAGTGGTGGTCCCCTGCGGTGAGATAGAGTCTCATTCGGAGGAACTCCATTACCTGCCCCGCACTGTGATGTTCTCCAACACCTTCTAACTGTCACCATGCCACACGCCACAGATGCACTTATAGGCCAGTAAACAAGCAAGAAACTCTATAGACCAAAAGAGTGAAAGCCAATAACCCTTGGGATTCCTCGAACCTTCATGGGAAGAACAACCACAAAACCAAGCCGTTCTAGGACAGACTTCCATTCTTTGATGACAACCAGTCAAAGTGCCGATGGGCTTCTCAACGACCCCTTCTGAGCGATTAGGAGATTTCATTGCTCTGTAATTGGTCTTGGCACTTCCTACCAGAGCCACTCCGATCTCCTTCCAGGCGGACACACAGTCGCCCGGAGCCCTGACATCATGACCACAACAGCTTACGCTCCACAAATAAGAGGTTCCAGTACCCAAAATTGCAGCAACCCCCCGCCCACCCAGCCTTCTGATACATAAAAGTTCTACCTCTGAGGGACGGAAAAGTATGGTCCGCAAAACGCATATGTCGAATCTCGGTTGGGTGACCCCCAGGGAATAATGGGGAGACTTTATGCCAGAAAGGCTGAACGGTACCACACAGGGAAGGATCTCCACAACCTATTAATGTGGATGGGTATCTACACGCACATGCGGATGCCACATTGCTTTGGAAGGTAACTTGAAGATCGCAATTCCGAGAGTCAATACGGCTGACTTACTCGCAGCACAAAAAACCCAAACCATTTTTGTTGAGGGAGTGTTCGCATTTTAAATCTGACACATTCTGTTCTTCCAGAAGAGATTTTGTGAGAAAACCGAGGCTTGTTTGACTAGGAATCACAGATATTTGGTGTTGAGGCAACGGTCCAACCAAATATGGGCCATTAGAGAACACTGCTGTTTGTCATAACCTCCATGTATGACTTTGATGACCAAAGTCAGGCAAGGAAAATTGATGTTTTCCAAAGCTACTCTCCACATACCCTCCCCGCCCCAAACCACAGCACCAAGGGGTGTCAAGGGCTAGATACAGTCCAGCACGATTTTCCCTTTTGGCCGTCCCACCTCAAAAAAAACCACAGCAATCACAATTCCCTTCTTCGGGTCCCTTTCAGAGGCCGAGAGAGAGAGACAGACTAAGGAATGCAGGGAGGGGACGACATATTTGCAAACAAAGTAAAAACTGGCAGCACAGGAACTGTGAGGCAGCACATCTGAAACAGAAGACGATGCAGACTGTGCACTTTCTGTGCCACACACACACAGACGTAGCCAAGATGACTTCCGGCTGCGAAAGCTCCAGGCCACTATCCCCGGGGCCCCAAAATAGCATCCCCCGCACTTCCTGGGCCGCCGGACGCTGCCGCTTCCACCCCTCAGCTGGCGAAATATCCGATGGGACCCATAAAGGAAATAAAAGAAAGGGGGGAAAAAAATGGCCAGAGCAAACGAGCCGCCCCTCCCTTCCAGGTGCTGACCGAGAAGGCAAAACAGCCCTCCCCCTGCTGGGGTGGGAGTGATTCAGGGAGGCGAAAAACAACCACGCGGGAAGCAGTCTGTGGCCGAGACGCACCAGAGCTAGCAAAGGTGGGAGGGGCTGAGGGCAAGAGGGTAGGGGCAGGGAACACCAGCTCCATGCTGATCTGCAATCAGTGCATCAACACCTGGGACAGATTCTCTTATCTAGGGGTCCTAAGCTGACACCAGCAGGGATACTCGGGTGTTTCCCATTTAACTTTTAACTTGACCGTTCAGTTCTTCAGGGGCCCCGATTTTAAATTGCCCCCCAGGTGATAGCCTAAGCATTAATCCACCTCAGTCACCGATTAAAACTGGCTAGTGCATCACCAGGTGGGAGCAGAAAGAAAAACAGGCCCCTAACCTTGCTTATCTACCAACCACAATCTGCCGAACAATTAAAATTGATAGCAGAGTGATCCACACCCCTGAGCAAGCAAAGGGCCAGACGCAGAAACTCACCCCAGGGCCAGTTCTCTGCACCTTCAGGCGGCACCGCCAGCATCCATCTTGCCCCACAGAGCCTTTTCTCATTACCCATGATGCACCTACCAGCCTTCCTGCTCTGGAGCATAGATCAGCCCATTCCTGCCAGACAAAAAACTCTGGGATTCTTGACACTAACACACACACACACACACACACACACACACACACACACACACACACACACACACACACACACACACAGTCGTCTAAGATGCAGAGAGGAGCAGAATGTGATTTTTTTTTCTCTCCAATCCTCCCCTTCTCCCACCTGTAGCCCTCCTAATTAAGAAGAGCCTCTGGAGCGTGCAGATGCACAGGGCCGCTGCTTTCTGTTACAGTCACAAGCCCGTCTGCTGTTAGAGGCAGGACTGTCTGTAACCCTTTAATGCGTAAAATGTCCTGTGAGTTTCACTGCTAACATATTGGGGTCCTGATCTTTTCGAGCCATTCCTGGGTCAGGGCACCCGAGCCGGCCAGTTTGGAACTCTCCAACCAGCTGAAGTTTCAATAGTAAGTGGGTTGTGATGGGGGTGGGACTGGCTGGGAACTGGAAAACTGGAACAGGGAGGACTGGGAGCAACACAACCAGCGCGCAAGAGCTCCTCTGTCGTACCGTTGCCAAGTGAGCATTTTGATCGGCGGCCGCTTATCTACTCTTCTCTGCCCTGTCTATGGACACCTCCAGGCCCCATCTGACAGCACAGGTCTGCTTTGCCTCTTTCCACGCGGGTCTGAAGGACTGGATCTCTCCACCAGAGCACTTGCTGTTGAGCAGCCGTTTCCAAGCAAATCTGGCTGCCCAATATCAGCTCCCTCCCCCATTGAGGGCCCACACTGACCCAGAAGCACGCCTGCACGTCGCAGAAAGGACCAAGCATGGAGCGGTATCAGTAACACCCCACCCCCCCGCCACACCACGCCCAGTCTGTGTGCAGGTGCAAGGATCTGTACGTCTGCAGGCCAATAATGGGCTTCCTGCTTGGGGACAGCCGGATGACAATGCCATCACCCTGGGATCAACGTGCATCAGATACTGGATGTGACTTGCAACGAGTCACCTCTCTGTGTAGCAGACGGGAACTATGCAGTCTGGAAGAGTGAGAGAAGTCTCTGCCCCGCCCTCCTCCGCCGACCCCCCCGTCAGCCGGGCTCACTTCCATCAGGCTGACCCACTTCTGAGCTGGACTCCCTCCAGGACAGAGTCACCAAAGCAACATCTGGTTCGCAGGCTGGAAGGCAGAGGTATGCCCCCCACCCCAAAAGGGGAGATACGGCCACATGCAGGGCCAACTCTCAGCACCGTAAAGCCGGCCTACGGCAGGGCCCGATAACCTCTGACTCCAAACGATCTTCCAGGCCAAAGGGGCATCGTGACACAAAGGCTCTGAAGCCTCACACACTTCTCCGTGTCAGATCTCACAGCCATTAGAAGCAGAAGACGCATTAACATCTGCTTGCAATGAAGCTGTCGAATCCCCGAAAGTTACAAATTAACCCCCTCCAATCCAAACAGCAACGTATTAAACTGAAGAGGAGTGTAAGGTACAGCGAAATATCAGTGAGGAAGCACTACATCCTTTAATGAGTTCGTCATGCAGTTTTAGATTAACAATCTCTGCAAACAGGCAGCAAGCCTTAAGAGAGGCTTCGGAAAATAGGACTAGCTGTGCAGAGTACGGGCCGGTCCGGGTGTAGGGGTCCCGCTCCCGACGACGGGCCGGTCCGGGTGTAGGGGTCCCGCTCCCGACGACGGGCCGGTCCGGGTGTAGGGGTCCCGCTCCCGACGACGGGCCGGTCCGGGTGAAGGGGTCCCGCTCCCGACGACGGGCCGGTCCGGGTGTAGGGGTCCCGCTCCCGACGACGGGGCGGTCCGGGTGTAGGGGTCCCGCTCCCGACGACTGGGCGGTCCGGGTGTAGGGGTCCCGCTCCCGAGGCCGGGTGCGAGTTCTCCTGGAACTTGATTCTAATAAGCGCTGCCACACTACAGCCCATTACTATAGAGATGCAACAGCAGCCCTCCCCTCTACATGGAAATTTCCCATTAATAAATGCTGTCATTGGCTTAAAAAAACTACTGCAAACAAACAAATGAACAAATACATAAATAAATAAAATTGCTGGGGGCGGTCCAGGTTGGGTCCAAAACTCGGGTAACATGACAGGCTGAGACACACGGATCCCCAGCACACTGCCGTGAAGCTTTATAGTCGCTTTATCCCACCAGAGCTTCAGCAGCTGGATCCTGGAGGCTCAGACTCCTGCGTCGTGGCAATGAAAAACACACAGACACAGCTGTGCCTGGGTAAACAAACCAAGCTGGTTAATAGCCCTGGTGTACACAGCGGACTTCCTGCACGGTGACCTTTGACCTGTGTGTTTACCCCTTACACCTAACAGTGTGCAAATGTCTAGGGCGGGGTTGGGGGGAACAGACAAAGATCTTGCATTCATGGCACCCGACTTCAATCCTACTACCTGCAAGGTTCAATTCGGAACGTATCAAGTTGAACTTCTCCACGTTGTCATGTCTGAGGTTTGCATTAAGCACCTTATTCAAAGGTATAACAGCAGTCACCCTAACCCATGCCAAGGAAAGCTGACTCTGCCATCTCCCTGGTCCTCTGCTCCCTTCCTCCTCACTTTTCACTTTCTACCCATTACAATAAGCACAGACAGAACGCTCATTTCACACGACGTGACTCATCAGGAAGGAATCCCCCCCCTCCCCCCACCACTGGAGTGATCTCACAGGGGGAGGAGGGGAAGCTGGACATCCTGGTTTCCATTGACACCCAGGGACCCCTCCCCTAAACCTCTACCCCAGATTCCGGCACTAGCAGCAACATAAAACCGAAGATAGACATGCAGGGGCGAGCCTGGAACTCCATTAAGGGTTTGGGCTGGTGCTCCTGCTGAAAGCAGAGATGGGCTGGGATGCTGCCAGGACAAGGTGTAAATGAACCAGGTCTTTGGACGACCTTTAAATTGTCTATTACCCCCATAAACCGAGAAGATCTGAAAATGACAGCTGCAATCCGCCAGCCATCCCTGACACTGCTTTATGGTTGCGTGCCGAAATAACTTGGCAATTCCCGGAGAGTGAACTGGAGAGTCTGGCTCCACTTTGGCCACCACTCCCCTGCCAACACAAATGCACCTGCCCACCTCCACCACCTTAGACAGCCGGGTCAAGTGTTCTGGGTACACCTAGTAAGTTTGAGAGGTACTGACCCAAAAGACCTGATGAGGTCAAGTTCCTCATGGGCAAAATGTGACCAGACTGCCACCGCCTCAAAAGCGATGGCCCACTGGGGTGGGGCACGGTCAAGGGGGGGTGGATGCCAATGTAATCTGAGGAATGACAGGGCAACTCGCAAACATTAACGCCTCCAGAAATGTTATCAAGCTTTTGACATTTCCCCTATCTGCAAGGCTATGGGAACAGGCGGGGTCCTCCTCCAGTGTGGTCCAGAAAAGGTCACAATCCATCCTAGTTTGTGTCTCCATCAAACGCAGATGGCGTTCTCGCACAGATAAGCTAGGGGTGGGGATGGGGGGGCAATTTAGGCTCTCTGAAACCGTGATAATTCATCAAGTGGACTTTCACCGGCCACCATGGCAACCACATCCTGGAAGCGCACGTGAAAACGGCTGGCCTGTGGGAAGTGGGGTCAAAGCGACCGCAGCGGGGTGTAGGGGGGAGATTAAGTCAGAGCCCCAGACACTCGGATAATTAACTAGCTCCAGGGTGGAAGTCTGAGTGTCATCATGATCGGAGGCCATGCGTCAGAAAGCTACAAGATACACAAGGGAGGAGGCTCTGATTAATGCGACCGACGGGCAGCCGGGGGGCGGAGTGGAGTGTTACCCAGCAACTGCACTTTGACAGTAATCTCCTCTGGATAAAACAAACCACTTTAGTGCCCATAATAGCAATCCGTTGCAAGCAACTCAGGCTTGTAACCAGAGGGCTACAGTTTCGAACCCCCTGGATAGATAGATGGAGCCATGACTACCTACACTTGTCTCGCTAGCAGCGTGGGAAGCCGGGTACTTCAGTTCATGGCCCCGGACGCGGCCCTGCACTTGTTTACTGATCCTGCTATAGGCGAAACTTCCAGTTATCTCCAGTTTGGAGTGGGAGAACTCGTTTTGGCAGCCAATGACCCACCGCCAACAGACTTCCCAACAGACACTGGGATCCAACTACCAGTGATAAGAGTTAAAAACAACCCCAGCCTAGTGACCCCTGACTCCATTTACACAATCCCCACTGTGAGTGCACGTATATTCGTGTGCAAGTAGGACGCTGGGTGAACAATGCCTTCCACGGCCAATAACGGGCATCGCCCAAGCTCAGCCACGTTCCACCAATGAAATCAGTGAAGAAATGCCAGCGACCCTCAAGCTACAAGACTTTTCCTGGAAAGTGTCTAGATCTTGTTCCCAGATCATCCCTAACAAACATAGAATAAAGAAAAACATTATTTCACATTAATAATGGCCATACAATGGCTATAACAATATAACCACCATAATTAGGGTGACTCACCAAGGCACCTAGACTCAAGTTCAAGTGAAAATAGTGAGTGACAGACAGAGAAGGACATTGGCAATATATCCTGAATACCCCCTCCCCCTAGTTGACCCCCAAAGGAGGCAAAATTAAACCCAATTATGAAAAGGCAGAGCACGACCCACAGACAAAATAGACACCATGTGGTCTGACAGCCTGAAGGTCTAGGACATGTGGTAGTTATTGTGGACAAACAAGGCCACATGCCGCAAAGGTCAGTGCAGACCAGGAGGGCCTGCCATCAGAGTCACTGGCTCCTTTCGTTTCTAAACTGCTACCTGGGTCCTGGGAAACCAGCACTCAACCTGAGGTCTTGCTCAAAAAACAAGACCCGGTTCCACTCCGGTGAACAGAATTCCGGAAAGTACCTTTGGGGAAAGTTCACCTTCCTCCCTGATGCTGTCTTGCTTCGTGGATTCCGTCCTGTGCCAGTATGTCCCGAGGATGTCTGAGGAGATTTCTTTAGACCATGCAAAATGAATTCGTCCATGGTGGGCAAGAAGAAACCACCGATCGAGGCTCAAGATCTTGTACAAATGCACTGGGACCATCTGTCACGGAGTCAGGAGGCTTTGCTGCCCCAGGATGCGTGACCGGCAACCTTCCTGCAGAAACATCTTGCACCTGCTGGCCGGACCCCACACAGGATATCATGGCGCTGGCGTGGAGCCCAGTGGCGCACCAATGGACCGGGGAAGAAATAGTCATGGTGTCACAAAACCAAAGCACACATCCTCCCACCTGACCGAGGGGCCCGCAGCGAGGATGGGAGGTGCGGGGGAAACCCTGTGTTTAATGTAAGGCAGGAGACCATCCCTGTATGAGCACTTTCATGGCAATTTCAGAGGCTGGAGAAGCTGCTAAGGTTAAGCGGAAAACCTCAAAGACAAATTCCAATGTCTGGGTAAAAAAAATATATATATCGAACGTAAACAACCTTATGATGAAAAGATCAGGAAGGTAACCCTCTGGATGTTTCCAAGGGCGTGACGAATTTTCGGGTAATGGGGTGCTCCCAGATAGAGTAATCCAAGACTCCTCTGGGTCTCCCAAACTCATGAGGCACCAAATTACTTTGGCTTGGTCACAGATGGTGGGCCTGGCATGTTGGATGCCAGCAAGCAAGACCAGTTGGGGGCAGGGGGTTTGGCCAGCCCAGCTATTACTGTAATTACAGTGGATTACAGTGCCCACCCACTGGCTCTGACCACGCCTCCTACCCCCCCCCCACACCCCCCCAGGGCCCCGCCCCGACGGTAGCACCGAACCCCCCCAGGGGAGAAATTCAAAGGGGTGGGGGGG
>JABFDZ020000047.1:4208162-4224046 GCA_019775955.2 Pollimyrus isidori | reverse complement strand
CCCCCCCCCCCCCCCCCCCCCCCCCCCCCCCCCCCCCCCCCCCCCCCCCCCCCCCCCCCCCCCTCAGTGCCTGGATTATCCCTCAAATCCACAGAAGAGCAAAGAGTAACCTTCATCTAACCCATCCCATTTCACAAAGGAAGCACATTGGACAAAATGATCCTGTACAACAGGGAGGAGGATCAGAAAAATCGATGCCCAGACCAGACTAAACGATTAACGATCGCTTTGGGTTCTGTTAACAGAAGAGAGAAAACCAGGCCACGGCACAATGGGATTATGGACACTGAGGCGTGGAAGATGTGGGGGAGACGTTGTGCAATGGACACACTGCATTTGGGGAGGGGGGGGGTGTTTCTTGCCAAAGGCAGGAGGTAATGAGCTTTTTTTTCCGCTATCTGTGAAGCGAATGCACTGTAAGGTGGGTTCTGGATGATCACTGCCAGTTGTATGTGATGGCCGCAGTTTTCCTGAGATACGGGTGGTGGAGGTAGGTATGTGTGGGGAGGGCTGTCTGTTCTCCTCACGTCTGCGGGGGCTTTGTACGCGGCAATGTGGGCATGTCCTGGCGGTCTCCATGCTGTCCTGGGTAGAACAATCAGGCTTATGGAAGGAGCCGAAGGTTTGGGCTGAAGGTCCAAAATAATAATGATAAAAAAAAAAAAGCAGGTGTGGGAGTGAGATTCCTCAGTCCGCATCCAGCTGATACTGCGCTTAGCCATGAGTGTTTATCTCATCCATGCAGAATGGACCATCACAGCACCAATAAAGAAATGTCTTTTTTTTTTAAACAAAACGTTTCCTGTCATCTCTTCTGCTTCACCTATTTTCTCTGGGCGGGAGGCTCCGTGTGCCGGTGTGTATGCTTCATCATTCGCAGCCAAAAGTGCATGAAGTCACGTGACCTCCGCATGTTGAAGACGGAAGCAGGAGGAGCTACTTTGCTGACCGCCCAGCTTGACAGTGCCGTCAGAAGCGCCATCTGTAGCGGATTTACCTTCGTTGGCAAGTGGGAAAGAGCTGCCTCACGTCTGGCTGCGTTTTTAGCCTGAGGTAAACATTTCGAAGGGAAAACGTCTCCAGTATCAAGTCTAATAAAACTGTATTGTCATCCCAGCCATGTTCAATACACAATGATCTAAAACGGCGTTCCCCCCTGGATCCAGTGCACCTGTCACGACAAGACAGATATTACAGTGCATAAGCCTATGCAGTTATTTACATTAAAGTCCTGCACAATTATCAATAATTTAAGCGGAGGAGACCAAGCAATGAGTACTACCTATCCACTTAATATATATTAGACAACAAACAGGCACACTGTATACACTGCATACCCATTGAAAGGTTTGCTTTACAATGATTATAATGACATCAAAACTGTAAAACAACATAAAACATTGGGGTAGATCTGTGGGTTGGGACTTTGAATGTTGCTGGTTAAAATCCCATGGTCGGCAGAATGATCCCACAATCGGGCCCTGGACATCAGTTGCTCCAGTGTCTGGTTGACCTGACTGTCTCCTCTGGATGCCCACACAAACTGGTGTTTCATGGGGTGGTCTTCTGGGATGCTTTTCCAGCTGTCCTGAACAAGGTCTCACACATCAACACTCATTAGCTGCTTTTCCTTCAGTTTCTGGTCTGACTCCTCAAAAAACATTTCTTTTGTGTTTAGGTCAGGTGACCAGGCCATGTCATGCGACACTATCGTTCTCCTTTATAGGTGGTTTAGCGTGTCCAGATTTTTGACAGGTACAGTATATTTCGGCAGTGTGTGGCTCAGCCGATTAGCACTAGTGTCTGTGATTAAAGGGTCACCAGTTTGAATCCTAAGGCCAACAGACCGATGCAGTTGTTGTTGCCCCTAAGCAGAGGGCACTGCACATTGCCTGACCCTGAGTTGTACCCCCAAGCTTGTGCATCTCATACAGAACAAGATGGGACAGGCAAAAAGACAATTAATAGGGTTAATAGAGTATCACTATTCCATACCATATAATATAGACTCAGTCATTCTGACATGCTTTTTTCCCAATATTGCTGCCACAGTCATGCTGACTTTCTGAAGGGGGGGGGGGGGAGTATTTCACAAACAAATAAGCTCGAATCAACCTGATACTCTCACACTCGCAGCAAACATTGGTACCTTTCCGTCTGCAAGTCATAAATCAAACTCAAATGAGGATTAATTGTGATTATTAATAATCGTTAGCCCTTGATTTCCACAATAATTCACTTTCCCGCTGGCACATTAAGAGGAGATTAATGCGAATTGCTCAGGGCAGCGTGTGAGGCGGGGCTGACGCCCTGTGACTGTGCTCATTGAGCGTGTCCACCAGGTCGGCTCACGTGGCTCAGGCTCCGTCCAGCCGATGTGTGACCGTCCGTCACTCTGCCATCAAACTGTGCTCATTCCACACAACGTGTGACTCAGTGAGAGCCGACACAGTGTCTCTGATCAGAAGGGTGCTGGTTCAAATTCCAGTGTTGGCAGAATTTGTTGTTTATCCCTTGAGCACAGCCTTTAAGCCACAATCGCTCCAGGACTTGTCAGACCCTGTTTTTTCTAAATAAATAAATAATAATGCATACTGCCTTGGATAAAAGTCTGATAAATACATGAAAAATATAAAAAACAAATTTATTAATGCATGTCCAGAGGCTATCAGCACAGTTCCTGTAGGTATTTATGAATGCCTGTCATCTCTCAGGACCTTTAGTGACCGCAGTGATTTGCCTCTGATCGGCGACTTTATAGGCTGTTTATAGTTGCCGTGTCCCAGCCGTCTGCTCTCGGTACGGCCAGCTGCTGGCACACCGAGGCACAATGGGCCCAGCCTTACGCTTACGAGAACCAAGCTGAGCGGCTCAGCAGACTGAGGGGGGCCTGCGTTCCCGCACACCGTCCAGAGCTGATCTACAGCACGCCGACCTCAACGTCATTAAACAGCCCTTCAGTCTCCCCACTCTCCAAAACGATCAGGGCTGTCAAGCGTGATCTACGATTTAATCCAATCCTGGAACGTGCAATTTTGGCCTCCCCGGCGCCATTGGAAGGTTCACTCGACCCCGCACCGGGCCCCGGGGACATAAATAACGTCCGGGGGCCCGGCCCTCAGAAGCAGAGACTTCTGGCCTGGGATTGGGCGCTTGTTCCCCACCATGAAACAGCGAGTCGCTTGCAGCCCACCGATGGCAGCACAGCCTATGATTTATAGCCGCGGGAAGCCCATTTTGGAGCCCGGTTTGAAGCCCGGTTAGCCAGCTCTGGGGCTCCCTGTTACTTTAGGCGGATTCCACTGATGGTCAGCGGAGGGCTCAACTGAGAAACTCTGTTACTAGGGTATTCAGTAGAGCCGCAAAGCCGCTGCGGACACAGCGGGGTCTATAAGATATGTGACCACCCCACATCAATAAATCTGCCCGATTGATCCTCTGGCACCAACCCCCCCCCCCCCACCAGTATGTTTTTTCATCAGCAATCCCCTCCCCCAGGTCAGAATTTTTCACCTCGCGGATGATTCACGTTACGTCGTTTTTAACTCTCAATTTCTCTTTCGGCTATAGGGCCCCAGAAACAACAAACTCACCTTTGGGCACCCCCCAGAAAAATAACTGGCCCCGGATGGCC
Source organism: Pollimyrus isidori (assembly GCA_019775955.2). Taxonomy (NCBI): domain Eukaryota; kingdom Metazoa; phylum Chordata; class Actinopteri; order Osteoglossiformes; family Mormyridae; genus Pollimyrus; species Pollimyrus isidori. Next base: position 4,220,412 of record JABFDZ020000047.1, on the reverse strand, counting down.
ACCCCATTCAAAATGTTCTGCAGGCCCAACTGCAGGGACAGGCTGCCGTTTTGATTACTTTGGCTTTTCTCTGGCATTTATCTTGAAGCTGAATTTTCCACTCTCTTTCATAACAGGGCACCCCCCACCACCACCCTCACAAACATCCAGAGGCAGGCAGCTCTCTGTGTTCTACTTATGCTCACTGTCATTCCGATGGGCAGTGGCAGGAAGTCAGTGTAATAAAAAAAAGAAAAAAAAGCGATTGGCTTATAAATCGAATACAATTCACCCTGCCAGGCCCCTCGGGTCAAGGTGACGTGGTGACCCGGCATCGACGAGTACCTGAGAAGTGTGACAGCCCTATTAAAAAAAATACACCTTGCTAAATTGAGCTATACGGCGGCTGGAGGCGTCCAATTAAGTTTGAAATATCAACACCCCTTGAAAGGGGTCTGAACGGGCTGTCATTCCTGGATGGAGGGCTTGTCTGGCAAAACGGACCTAAAGCAGACATGAGATTGTGTATTAAAGCACCACGGAGCTGCATAAAATCTCGCTCCAAATAGGACACTTTGTTACAGTCGGCCCTGTCAGAAAACCTGATTTTTATTGTTCGGCCTGGAGTGTAAAACGTGCGCTCACTGAAAATGGAGAAATGGGGCCGGTTCTCCGATTGGGGCGGTAAGCTGGATCAGGGTGGGGGGGGGGTGGGGGGTATGGGCCCCCTTAAAGCACCACATTTGTCAAGTCATTCACAGGGGTGGCATTTAAAGAACTGAGGACAATTTTTTTTTTTAAACCAAGGGCACAGGAGAGAGTTTGACATTGGGGGAAGGGACAACACAGTCATTTACATGCAAAGGTCTGTTTGTTATGGAAGGACAAATGAAGTTGAATTAAATACTGAGGAGTACACAGCCTTCCTCCTTCCTAGCGGTTACCCAGGGTAGGTGTCGATTTCATCAGCTTTGCTAAGAGTGTGGCATAGCTGCAAAGTGTGGCTCTGGCTGGGGTGATGCCACGTGAGCCAAACCCTCACATTATTTCTGAGCTCTGCTAATATCATCCTAGCTCACTCAGCCAATCAGTGGCTTTAATGACAGTATGAAACTTAATAAAGGTACGATGGGGGCCTTTTATTTAGAATCACTGTCGGTTCTGCTTATGAGCAAACAGTACGTGTTGTGTTATGGGGCTTTGTGTCCAGATCGATATTTCAGCAGCGGAGCGAAGCCAGCGTCCTACGCGCCATCAGGCCGTCATCCATCCACAGGCATGAAATCCTACAGGAGCTAGGATGAAGGTCACAGCTGTCTGGTGAGGGACAATTTCCCCTGCTTTTTTCCAGTTGAAAAAGTTTAATTACAGTCTTGGGTCCACACTCTCCCAAAGGCCCTTGAGTTTGGCACTTTTCATCCAGTATATAACATTCCTGGGCAATATGGCTGCAGTCAGCAATACAACTGCTTAAACATAAAGAAATTAATAAAAAAATACACATATAAAAAATAAAGTAATGAATATGTGTGTGTCTATATTACTATTTGGTACATATAAAAACATGGGAATAAGTGCCTTTTGTATCTTAATTATGAAACTCAATCTATGTGTGAGGTAGGAAGGTATATATAATGGTTTTAAATATTTCGCAATATGGTGGTCTCTGAACTCCAGAGAAATGGGTACCGTTCCTACCCCAAATCTAATGACTGGTTCTTCAGTCCCATGTGTATGTCTTGACTTCCCAGAAGCAGGAACTGAATGAGTGTTTCTGAGAAATGAATGGGCAATGTTTACGTTGAAGCAAAATTTAAATATTGTATTGTTCAAGGTTTGTGGAGGAACTAAGTGGAAAAGGTGCCATCTTGGCTCCGTTATAAGTAGAGTTATGGAGCCAACATGGTTATATATCGCTTATAACTCACATATTAAACAAAATTTAAAGATAAGGTGCACAGTACTGTGTAAATGTAGTAGAACTAAAAAGCAACGGAATGGACTGGAATGAAGGTTCGTGTTTTTTTTCTATCAGGCGAAATTGTATCCCACCTAAAGCGTAACTCTAGGACCCAAACTAACCTCTCAATCATGGCTGCCCTCAGACTCGGGGAAGCCGGTGTCGGTAAGCAGCTTCTAATTCTTAACAATTAACCACTTCACTGTTTTTTCGCGGGGTTGAGAAAATGAATCCCGCTGCGTATAATCTTTTTACCAGACACGACGCATTCAAATCTTCCTATCGATGTAGCCGTCGAAATGCTTTGTTTCATTTCCTCACTTCTATTCTATACGTTACGCAAGTGGAACATCGTACACCGCATTCTTTTCCTGTCTTTGAATGCATTTATGTTTCGTTTTCGGTGTGCCATTAAGGGCTACATAAACGCTAGGCGATATATTCACCCAGCGGTTATATACATTTTAACAAGCCGCCTTCCTAGGTATCAAGGCAGCCGGATGGGGCTGATCATTACATCAGTTTTTTTTTGTGGATTACATCAATATGTTCTCACAGTTAGATCGTGTCGCAGCAAAAAATCAGTAGGTGGACAAATGACCATCGATGAAAAAAAAAAAAAGACAGGGTCGTAAAGGCAGTTTGCATCGACGTTCATTCACAAGTTGCCTAGCGCGTTCGCGGACAGCTGATTGGATAATATCCTCTTGCAAAGCGCCACGCTATAGACGCTGATTGGCTGTCAATCATTACACTCTCCCCTTTTTTGTCCACCTGTCAAAGGTCAGGGCAGGTGTGAAACCACCCTATTATAACGTGATTCGCTAGACATTAGTCTTTTAAATAAATTTTCATTGTAAACGTATACGTAAAAGCTTTTTTATGTATTGCAATGGTGATTGATCTCAGGTAGATTAAAAAAAAGGCACAAATAACTTTCTGTTGGTTGCACAAACCTAGAGCCCACAAAGGGCCACCAGGAGTCTCCCTGCATCCTCTTCGCTGTTGATCACTAGCTGTCTATGATCCTCCTGCTCCCTGCAGGTACCTTTTGCAGGATGTACTTCCTGCTGGTGGCTTTCCTGGCTTGCCTGTTGGTGCCCCACACACAGGGGGACTCCAAAGCTGTCACTACATCTCTCACCACAAAGTGGCCCTCCACTCCACTTCTCCTGGAAGCCAGGTAGGATGCCCTGCCCTCTGAGGTGGCGCTGAACCTAATGGGATCCTCTGCTATTGAATTTAATGGAAAACTCTCTCTCTTTACCAACTATCTCATTTGCGCAGTTTAATTTGTGGTCAGTGTGTCATAAGACAGTGTGTCTCTCCTGGGAACAGTTGGCCCATAAGTAGGTTATGGGAGGGAGTACAGGCAGGTGTTCTACAGTGAGCTGCAGTGCCGTTATCACGGTGAACATGGCCAGATCTGCATGCTCTCTTCTTTACCCCGCCAGTGAATTCTTCGCTGAGGAGAGTCAGGAGCTATTTTGGAATTTTGTGGAGCTCAACCAACATATAGACGACGAACACGATGGTATGTTTCCCTGGTGCTGTTTCTATGGTGACTTCCTAATAACTGCTCATTTGTATATATGATGTCATTTGTATTTATGTATTTAAGCAGACATCTATTCACATAGCTTATTTATCCAGCTGAATGTTTTAGCTAAGCAATTCAGATAAAGATCCCTTTGTCAAAGGGTCAACAGCAGGTCCCTCGACCCTGTGCTTATGCTACATCTTTTTCTGCTCACAAGATTTGATGCATTGTGTTTTAAAAACAACTTTATTTAAAATTGGAAAATGCAGACATCTCCAGTACACTTTAGAAGTTTCATTTTCAGTAGCTGATCTTTCATTTCCATTGTCAGTGTTTTCGGTTTGGTTTCCCTCAGTAGTATAAATTTAATATGGACCGATGAGACACAGAGCTGCTTGTACTTTCATGTGCTGGCTTTGTTTTCGGGCCTCGATGATGTAATGAATTCTCACCTTCTCCCTTTTCTGTTGGCAGGCACTGACCAATCGTATTACCAGCTGATCCTGGAGCGGGCGGGGACGCTGCTCAGCCAATTGCAGCTCAGCATGCTTCGATTCTCCCTTTCGCTGCGGGTCTACTCCTCCACCGTGTACGCCTTCCAGCAGGTCAGTCCTTGGGTTACATGACATTCCCCCTGCCTTTCCCCCTGACGCCTTTCCCATTCCCCCTGACGCCCTCTTGTCCGTTCCCTTGCAGATCGCCTCCAACGAGCCGCCCCCCGTGGGGTGCCAGGCCTTCTTCAGCATTCACGGCCAGCGGTCCTGCAGCATGGAGCACCTGAAGGCCCTGCTGGAGAGTGCCCCTGACAGGTAAAGGAGTGGTGTGACCGCCCTCCCACAGAACGGCCCTCTCACTGGGAAGACTTCAGCCTTAAACACTTGCATGTGGGTCTGCTTGTTCCAGGCCAAAACCATTCCTGTTCAAGGGAGATCATAAGTTCCCAGGCTCTGACCCTGATGCCCCCATCGTAATCCTCTACGCCCAGATGGGGAGCCGAGAATTCCCCCGATTCCACCAGCTGTTTGTCTCCAAGGCCAACAAGGGGGAGGTGACCTACATACTGCGTCACTTCCTGGCTGTGAGTGTCCACCCCTTTGGGGTGGATTGGTTTCTTCCAAGTCGTCGCCATCTTCTTCCATTGTTTCCACATTTATGATTTGCACACTTAGGTATCTTTTCTGACTAATAGAATCCCAGCAGCAGTAAAGTGTTTCTCTCTGGCTACGGGGTGGAGCTAGCGATCAAAAACCAGGAGTATAAGGCCAAGGATGACACCCAGGTCCAAGGTATTTGCGTTACACATTAACTGTCCAATCACAGCTCAGATTTTTTTTTTTGAAAGCGAAAACAAACCATTGAATTGTTTTGTTGCAGGAGCTGATGTGAACGCCACTGTGATTGGAGAGAGTGATTCTGTGGATGAAGTTCAGGGCTTCCTCTTCGGAAAATTAAAGTGAGTGTCTCAATGCTGCCCTGCCCTCAGAAGATAGTATTCAGTTTGAGGTCATTGCAGAGGTCAGCCTGCCTACCTGCTCCTCTTTCTGTCATCTTTCCATCATGCTTCCTCCCCCCTCAGAACCTCGTACCCAGAGCTGAAGGAGCAGCTTAAGGAGCTTCGTAAACACCTAGTGGAGAGCACCAACGAGATGGCCCCCCTAAAGGTCTGGCAGATGCAAGGTGTGCCCGTCAGAGCCCTCCGCCCACGCTGCCTCTTCCTGCACATTTTGAGCTATGATCATGGTTATCATACATGTCAAACACTGATCTTTCTGCATCCGCCCACACCAGACCTCAGCTTCCAGACGGCCGCCCGCATCCTGGCCGCCCCGTCTGTGGATGCCTTGGCGGTGATGCGGGACCTCAGCCAAAACTTCCCCAACAAGGCCAGGTACGTCCTTCATCCGTCCCTGCTGCGGGGACAGGATGTCCGGCTAAGGCCTCCAGCGTGGCCCCTCCTTTATTTGCTTACCCCTCCTCCCCCACTAAAACAAACTTCATGAAACCTGTTAGGTGACCGGTCAGCAGTTTGAAGGGGAATTTAACTAAACGCAGCCAATGGAAGGGAGTTAGGCCGTCCTTTGTCCCCCGGGGTCCTGGAAGGGAGCTGGGCTGTTCTTTGTCCCCCGGGGTCCTGGAAGGGAGCTGGGCCGTTCTTTCAATGCAGTTGCTGTGTGAATCACAGCATGTCGCACTCAGTCAGTCGCTAATGTGTTGGAGAGGGAACACTGGGATCGTGTTTGGCTTGGAACCAAGTTATCTGTATTCTGGGGCACCTACACTGTAAACTTGGTGGATCCTGGAGGGGCACATGATCAGAATAAATAAGCAGTTCATAATGGCACGGTATAGGGGACTTGGGGATTTAATTTGTCGTTCTGTGACTCCTCTTCCTTTTGCTTTTCTGCCCGTCAGATCCATAACGAGGACCATGGTGAACTCGGAGATTCGCAGAGAGATGGAGGAGAACCAGAAGGTGAGCTTCTGCGCGCCTCTTGGCCGCTCAGGGCTTTCAGACGCATCCTCTGCTTCTGCTCTGGGTCGCGCCGCCGGCAGGACACGCTACTCACCGCTTGTTCCTTAAAAGCGAGCCCAAAGGAAGCGGAATCACTATATCTGTGTTGTGAACAGCGCCACCGTCTGGGCGGGAAAATTAGCTTGCAGTTTGTTGACGCCCTTCTGGCTGGCGCTCTTCTCTCCCTTGTGAAATGAGCTATTACGCCCGTGTGTAATTTGTTTATTTACCTCGCCTTAATTCAGCCGGGCCCCAGCGTATATTATCTTTTGTTTGCCAGCGAGCCAAGCGGCACGGTCGTGGTGTTTGCAGTTAATTAATTTTGCCGCCCGTCCCCGTCTCCCCAGCCCCGCCCCGTTATTGATGGCGGTAATCTGGCCTTAATGAGTGCCACAGCGCTTCTGTTTCTCATCCCTCGCTGGCACCACGTGGCCCCCGTACATGAGTAATGGACACCCTAGTGTGTCCCAGTGAGGCCGGTGCGGAACCAAGAGCGAGCGATCTGCATTCCTGAGCCTTTAGGGGCCCAAAGTGTTGTTGGTTTCCGGCTAGATGGGCCCAGGTTTTTCCCAGAGTGACTTAGCAAACCCCCCCCCCACCACCCAGAAAGCTACACTGTTGCCCCCCAACACTCTGCCATTCATTACGGCTCAGCGTGTATATTAATCAGTACATAAATTAATCACAAGATGCTGGTTCATTTTCTATTTGCGTAAGTAGAGGGACATCAGAATGAAGGCGCATTTTGGGGGGGTTGGAGGCTTTGCTCAAGGGTCCGACGGACATGTGATTATCTGAGTCACACGCCACCCCCCAGTGACGCAGAGTGGGTCGGTCAGCACAACACGAAAAGAGCATTTTATCGTCATTGAAAGATCCACTTTGCATTTGGGCAGAGCTCATTATAGCCGAGGGAGCTCCGGATTGGGGGGTCTGGAGGATGTATGTATTTTTTGGGGGGGTTCCTGTTTGGACCGAGATGTACTTGCTTACCCTCCGCCCCCCTTTCAGTACTTTAAGGGAACCCTGGGCTTGCAGCCTGGAGACTCTGGTCTCTTCATCAACGGCCTCCACGTTGACCTGGACCTTCATGACATCTTCAGGTAGGACCATGCTGGGCTGTTGGCTGCTGGCACGCGTCCCGCCGGTGCAGAGTGGCGGGTGCGTATAACCGGGCCGCCTCTCACGCCCCGCAGCCTGCTGGAGATGCTGAGGAACGAGGCGCGGGCCATGGAGGGTCTGCACAGCCTACACCTGGACACGCCCGTCATCCACGAAATGCTGCGTCTGAACGTGCAGCCCTCGGACTCGGACTACGCCGTGGACATCCGCAACCCCGCCGTCTACGTGAGTCATACCGCTGTGGTGGTAGTGATGATGTGGCAGTTGGCGCAGCTTCATGCTCTGCTGGCTGTAAGGGATCTAATGACTGAGGCACTTCTCTGTCATGCTCCCCCGCCCCCCCAGTGGATAAATAACCTGGAGACAGACGGTCGCTATGCCTCCTGGCCCGCCAACGTACAGGAGCTGCTGCGGCCTACCTTCCCGGGGGTCATCCGCCAGATCCGCAAGAACTTCCACAACTTGGTCAGTCAGATGTCACACATGTACGGAGTCTTAGTGCTGTTCGACTCTGCAGATTCAATAACTTCAGTTTCTGACTGTGTCTCTGATTCGGTGCGTGTGTTTTTCAGCTGATCATCATGGACCCCGTGCATGAGAACACCGCTGAGCTGTTGAGTGTTGCTGAGATGTTCCTTAGCAACAACATCCCGCTCCGGTGAGTTGGGCGTGGCCTGCCCGTGGTACCGGGCCCGTTCCTGAGTTCTTCCAGATGTCGCTGATGAAGTCCAGCGATAAAGTTATTCTGCATTTGACATGACGATATCCTTGGTGCGCTCGGTCTCACTCACTAGGATCGGCTTGGTGTTCGTGGTCTCTAACGCCGATGAGGTTGACGGCATGGAGGACGCCGGCGTGGCCATGTTGAGGGCCTTCAACTACATCGCCGAAGAGATAGACAACCAACACGCCTTTGATGCGCTGATATCCGTGAGTCCCTGCTGCTTGGCCATCTTGCTCCGCAGCGTCCCCTTTGTGGAACTGGCTCCAAATGTACTTTTCTTTGCTCAAAAGATATTTAACAGAGTCCCAAGTGGGGGCTTGCTGAAGGTGGAGCACGTGGTCGGGGTGCTGGAGAAGAGGTACCCCTACGTGGAAGTGGGCAGCATTCTGGGGGCCGACTCCTCCTACGACAAAAACAGAAAGGTGAGCCCTGTCCTACCAACACAGGCCAGCAGGTGGCAGCGGGTGAGATGGGCTTGATATTCAGATCACTCTCCTCGCTGTTTTAACTTCTTAGCATGTTAATCAGGTCTGGTTCAACTCAGAAATCTAATGCTATAAAATGGCTCATTCATTTTTACAATGCTCTCACTATTTTCATTATTATTTAGAAGAATACATCATCCCCACCCAGTTAAGTGGAATAAGATTGGGGGAAATGAAAATGTCTTCCCATAGCAATTTTTTTTTTGTCATCAGTTTTTTTAAAAATTTGTTGCACAACATGAGCAGTTACAATATGGATGGATGGCCGTACTGCATATACAAGTTATAATCCAACTTTGTACTTGTTGTGATGGGATCAGAAGCCTTTTGTGCTCTCTGCTGCCCCCTCAGGAAGGAAGGGCGTACTACCAGCAGACGGGCGTGGGGCCGCTCCCTGTGGTGCTGTACAATGGCATGCCCTACCAGAGGGACCAGCTGGACCCCGATGAGCTGGAGACGGTGACCATGCATAAGATCCTGGAGACCACCAGCTTCTACCAACGGGCCGTGTACCTGGTGAGTGAGCTGCTTGGGACAGATGGTCCGGGAGAGACGGCGGTCGGACTGGACAGGTTGGTGATCTGGGAGGGGTTGGGACTGGAGTCACACTCTCATCCGCCCTGCCACCCCTCTCGATGTCCAGGGCGAGCTGGGAAGCGATCAGGACGTGGTGGACTTCATCATGAACCAACCCAATGTGGTCCCCAGGATTAACTCCAGGATCCTGTCTCCCAGCAGGCCGTATCTGGACCTCTCCAGCACCCGTGAGTTGCAGGGAATGGGGGGGTGGGGGGAGCAGTGCACATTGCACATTTGTTTTCTCTCCGTCACTGTCTAATGGTTCTTCTTCTATTAATTGTATCATACGGGATGAATAGGAAGGTTTTCCAAAAACAGCCCCCTCTACTGGTGCATTGAGGTTTTTCTATGAAGGGGATAAGCTGAGCACTAAACCCAACACCAGGGGTCAGTAGTGACCTGCCAGTCAGATCATAATAAATGGTTTTATGGAGGTGAGGCTGAGCTAGACAGTGATGTAACTGCCATGATGCTCAGCTCTGGCTCGAACCTGGTGCCTGGTGATATTTATAATGTGTGATATACAGCATCATTGACTGCCCCCGCCCCCCCCAGACAATCACTTCATTGACGAGTACGCCCGCTTCCTCTTTCTGAACACCAAGGAGAAGAGCGGGGCAGTGGCCAACAGCATGAGCTACTTGACCAAGAAAGGTAAGACGGCAGCCACCGGAAGCTTGAGGGACGCCACTCGCCCGTCAACCTGAGTGGATGCACACTTCTTTCTGACTACGAGCTGAACTCCTCTTTCTTTTATTCTTTTCTTTTCTACGCCCGCCCCCCCACCCTCTCGCCTGTTGTGATTTCTTCCTCGCCGCAATACCAGGAATGGGCTCCGTGGACAGCCATGGTAATTGTGTGTGTGTGGATTGGTTATGTCTGTATTACATTGTGGGGGCCAAACGTCCCCCGTGTGTGTGTGTGTGTGTGTGTGTGTGTGTGTGTGTGCTTGCTTGCCCGCCCGCCCGCCTGCTATGCATGTTCTTCACTGACGCTGGTGAATGCACCATTAAGGGGTACAGTAGGAGTCTCTGACTTTGATCTTTCGCCTCAGCCTATGTTTCTGTGTCTTTTTTGCCCCCCGAAGATGACGGCATCATCCGACCCGTGACGTTCTGGCTCGTGGGCGACTTTGACCACCCCGATGGACGCCAGTTGCTCTACGATGCCATAAGGCACATGGTAGGCACACTTTGCTTGTACCTTACCTCCATCTCTCAGCCTGTGTCGATTGGGAGCATCACATCCGGCAGATGGAGGTCAGAAGTCACACAACCACGGTTCCTCTGCTCACAGAAATCCAGCAACAACGTGCGCTTGGGCCTGATCAACAACCCGGCCGAGGGCCCCTCCAACGGCACCAGCCGTGTGGCACGGGCAATCTGGGCCGCGCTGCAGACCCAGACCGCCAACAATGCCAAGAACTTCATCACCAAGCTGGCCAAGGAGGAGACTGCCATGGCGCTGGGCGCAGGGCTGGACATCGTGGAGTTGGCCGTCGGGGTACGGGTATTCCTAGCGGGTATTCCTAAAGACTCGTATCAAGGGCTGGGGAAATAATGGTGGATCCATAACCATCGACGAGGCTGAAGGAGCAGGTTTTGAGCATCTTGCATGGGTGAGATCAGCCTCTGGTGTCTGACTGCCGCCCTCCTGATTCAGGGCATGGACGTGCCGCTGTTCATGAGTGTCTACGAGTCAGCCAAGGTGGGCTTCCTGTTGTCGCATGCGGCCTACTGTCGTGACGTCCTGAAGCTGAGGAAGGGGCAGAGGGCGGTCATTGGCAACGGGAGGGTGAGTGGCTGCTGCGGCGCCCATTGGGCAAAGGCACAGATAAACACGATGCATCGCTGGCAACTCGCCAATTGGGTTGTCAGTTAGCTATTGATGCAGCTGGAGATGACCCCGCCCCTTGCAGATTATTGGCCCATTGGATGAAGGGGAGGTCTTTAACCAAGATGACTTCCTGCTTCTGGAAAGTATCATCCTAAAGACGTCAGGGGAGAGGATAAAGAGCAAGATCGAGAACCTTGGCCTGGAGGAGGACCGGTGAGCAAAATAAACCCAGAACTCCATGTCAGCATGTGTAGTCGTGTTTTAGTCGGGAGTCATCTGGACGCCTCGGGGTCCTGCAGATCTGCCCGCTAAGCGTAGGCGCATGGACGTAAGAGAGTTACTGCACCCCCTGTTGTGTGGCCGGCAGGAGCAGGAGAATTAAATGGTGTTAAGAAGCTGGGTAATTAGGAGAAACGTCCAGCTGGGGCTGGAAACAAAGATGTATTTCGGTAATTACTGCAGTTTAACGAGATGTTGCCTCTTAAGGAAGGCCAGCTCACAGCTTTATGTGCCATTCGTTTGGTGTTTTTTACGAGTCTCCGGAAGAGGGAGCTCACTTGGTAATTATTTAGTGGCTTACTTACTGATTACTTTACTTACTGCTCTTTTTACACAGGCAATGCTTTTACCCAAAGTAGGTGACTTATGGTGGGTCTCTGGCCAGGAACTGGGAGGCTTTGGAGTAACCGGCCTGTCTTTATCATCTTAGGGCCAGCGACCTGGTGATGAAGGTAGACGCCCTGCTGTCCTCGCAGCCGAAAGGAGAGGCCCGTGTGGAGCACACCTTCTTCGAGGACAGATACAGGTCAGTCCCACAGTGCCGTATCACGCTGCACCTGTCACCGGGAGATAATGGTGCAGATACAGTAACATTATAGACCTGCCCGTCCTCCTGAGAGAGCTGTGAAGCTGTGTAACGTCTCCCAACACATGCATATCCCCCCGTCCCCATCCCCCGTCCCCACAGCGCGGTGAAGATCAGACCCAGGGAGAATGAGGTGTACTTCGACGTGGTGGCTGTGGTCGACCCCGTGACCCGGGACGCCCAGAAGCTGGCCCCCATACTGATGGTGAGTTCTGCTCTGTCAGTGCGGCCTGCTGGGGAGGATATGAAATTCCCTTGAGACCAGGAAGATTCCATTTACCTTCTGTAGAAGTGCTTCGTCTAAGTTGTGTTTTTGCTAATTTTGCTTCGTGATCCATCCATTTTGGGTAGTAATTGTGGGTTCAGTTGCTCTGATTGAATGCTCTAATTGATTTCCAGGTTCTGGCTGTTTTGTTTCACCTTCTCTAATTGGATAGGGGGCTGGCAATTTTGTTTCGCTCGCTCTAATTGGATGCTGGGTCACTGTGTTGAATCACTCACTATATTTGGAGGCCGGTTGAGGGTGTTCTGTTTTGGCTGAAGGGGTAAGCAGGTACTTGCCATAATTGGAGTCCTGCTGGGGGGGGGGGGGGGGGGGGGGGGGGGGGGGGGGGGGGGGGGGGGGGGGGGGGGGGGGGGGGGGGGGGG
>JABFDZ020000047.1:4183347-4199723 GCA_019775955.2 Pollimyrus isidori | reverse complement strand
TCTAACCCCCTCCTCCCCCCCGGGCGGCCGGCTTCCCACCCCCCACACCCCAACACCACAACACTCCACCCATCCCCGCCGGGGGGGCGGGGGGGGGGGGGCGCCCCGATGTTTCACTGGCAGCTGATGCTTTTTTTTTTGCCATCCCCCCAGCCATGAGTCACATCGGCGGGTAAGAGAACATAAATTTTTGTGAGCCACCAAAAGGTCAATTTTTTTATTGTTATTTATCCAACAAACGTGCCACCCGGGTTTCTGCCGAGAGTCGTGGCACATCGCAGGTGCAGTGATTGCTTGGCAGGCTCTTGGTCATTTCTGTGACACCTCCCAAGCGCACGGCCCTCAGAACTGCTCAGCCTCAATGGAAGAGAATGACCGTCCTCTCGTCGAAGCTACTAAGGGGCCAAGAGCAAGACAGAGGGTCCTGGAGAGGTGGCCCACCTTCCATCACGCTTGGCCGGACTAGCGCGTGTTGCCACAGGGGCAGGCCGTGTTTTGGCACTCGTGTGAGCGTCTAGCAGTCGCCCAGGCGGATGGAGAAGGAGAGGGTGCCTTTGTGTGCCGGACAGAACACAAGTCGCAGTCATCCCCAGCGCTCTGGATTTCGATTGGCTGTTTCAGCAGCCAACAAAGTGTGAGTTTCACCATTATTAGCTTATTAGGACAGGATAACAAATCACTGTGAGATGCATTTACTGTATGAATGAATAAAAAAATGGAATTAGCATCGATCCGCTTCCAGCAGCTCTGTGTGAGAGGCGAGTGTCGGGGGGGGGATTGTGTGTGGGGAAGACGACCTCAGGTAGCGGCCCACTGTAATTTCCCAAGCGAGTCTGGCCGAAGGGATAATTGGAGATCTCAGAAAGCACGTGGCCGCGGATCGATGGCCATAACAAAGTCCTCCGACTGCGTGGACACGCTTGGCTCCTCCCCTGCCTACATTGCCCTTGGACACCCCTCCTCCCTCCCGGTGCTGCTGGGACTGCGGCTAAAGATCGACGCGCCGCTCCACTGCACAGACGTCGGCACGTCATTCGGGAGATGGATTTTCCTCCTCCTCATGAACCGGCAAGCATCTGACGTCAGAAGCTCCAAGAGATGGACCCGGCTGTCCGCAAAAGTGCCGGGCACAAGTGGTGAGACGATATCTAAGGGCCATGCTTTGCCAGAGGCCCCAGGAATGTGCGCGCGAACAGCTCACCTTCTGCACTTCCTTTAAGCGGTGGGATATCAGGAATCTGCTCTGATGTCCAGCACATATGGAAATGCTATTTTTCGGGCATCACGAGTGAGGGATCTCATATCCAAACATCAGCCTGGTAGGGACTTTTTGTCTTTTGCTTCAAGTATAGGTCCATATGTCAGTTCAGAGTGTTGTACTGATTGATCATCTCTTGATCATCTGAACATCTCACTGGCACCCCTCACAGGCTGATTTAGGAACTCCATGTTACTGGTTGCTAAGTGCTAGTTTGGCTTCCTCCTACTTGATTGTCTGTATATTCTCCATTTAGGATGGGAAGGGGATTCGTATAGTGCCGTCAGCCCCTCTCCCAGCCACAGCGTGTTAGAATATTGCGGGAGTGAGGAGCCGGTATCCCCCGAAGTGCCCGGACAGGCATCAGGCGCCGCCTGCGTCCGGCCATCGAGAAGCGAGACAGGCCGGGGAGCTCCTGTGAGACGCCCTGCTGCTTCGCCGCCTGGTCAGCTGACGATCCTGCCAGGCGACGAGTGAAAGAGGGGAACAAACATGACCGGCAAAGCTGGTGCTTTGCTTTTTCTCGGACTACGTTTCATTCGCCTGCACGCCTACAGGGCATCCCGTGGCTGAGCTGCCTGTCATACCGTGGGCCCCGTAGTCCAGAAAAGCCGTTTCATGTTACAGATCTGAGCCAACCACTGCAGCACTTGTATATGTTTTCCGTTTCGAGAGAGGAGCTTGCTTTGATTTCGTTCCTGTCGCGTGGCGGCCTCCTCATTTTCATTATCCCGAGTCCGTCTGCCAGTTGCAAATCTGTTTTGATTTCTGAAGAGATGCACAATGGAAATATGTTTGCCACATACCCTGTCTGCAACGCGCAAAGGAAAACACTGGCCAATATTCATTTTCTTAATTAAGTTCATACTGCCTCTTGCATTGAATCTTTTTTTTATTCCGTGATACACTCTGAATATGCTTTGCTTCTCATTGACTATTATCTGTGTCTCTGTGCTGATTAGATGGGCCTTCTGAGTGGAATGGAGAGGGGGGGCTTGGAGGGGGGGGGCTAATTAGTGATGTCACCCTCTAGTGGACATTTTACAGCAGTGCTGCACTGCTGAAGCCTTGTCCACAAAGTGGCAGGCACTAGTAGGTCAACATGGATTGCTGATGCGTTAAAAGATATTCCAGGGGTCAGGGGTCCACCTCGTGGCAAGGTGGGAAGTTTCTCCTTCAGAACAACCCACTTCCACAATTTACAAACACAATTTTTACCAGCTCAGGTTTGCAATTCAATAATTATGAAAAAATAACAAAGAGATGTGAATACATTACACTGCCTGTGAATCATGTTTGTTTACTGAGACAGACATTAATGAATATTTAATATCTGTGCACAGCCTCGTTTGTAGTGTGGGCAAAACTCGAGATGTTTGGGCTGCAGTGGGAAAGCCGGCTTTCTCCCTGGGCCTGGAGACTTGCTCAGAGAGGGCTGAAGATGTGGAAACATCATCTACTATTCTGTCTGTGTGTAATCGCTGAAGTGTCGTGGAACGTTCCGGATCCTGAGGGAGGTGACAGAAGAAGCTCGAGCCCGAGGTGATTTTGTGAAACTGAACTACATGTTTCTGTTTTTTTGTTTTGTTTTAAAAACAACAACAACAAAACCCTGGTTTGCCAGCTACAGATATATGTGCTCTTCAGCTATTTCAACAATGATAACATTATTACGGTTGTATTCCGCACAAGGATGGGTAGAAGCAGTCCTCACGGACCACAGGTCAATGTGGCCATGTTTTTGTTTTGTCTTTGCTTTTAATTGCCTTATCGAAGTCATTACTTTGACAAATGTACCCTGCACATCCAGTGTTTCAAGTGCAAATCGGGGACCAGCTGAGATGGAGTTCTATAACTCATGGCACTGTAGACCTCGAGAACTGACGTGGGGCGGGGAGCGTTGTGTGGTTCAGCCGGTCCCATTTTGCTGAGGCTTGCTAAATCCTCACCTGGTAGAACAACAGATTGAGGGGGGAGAGGCAGTCCTGGAGGTGGTGCTCTCAGCTACGCTAAGCAGTTTCCGCACTCCCTCTCTCTGCACAGGGCTTCGGATCAGCCCCAAACCAATGCAGGGAAAAAAAAAAATTTTTTTTATGAGGAAGTCATCTTCGAGAGTGAACCCCCCCCCACCCCCCCACCAGCGGCAACTCGTCATGCCGTTAGGTCTTCCTCAGTCCACGGCTGAGCCGTGTAAGGGGAAGGTTCAGGCGTCCTTGTGTTCTCTTAATCGGGATTTGTTAGGCGTATGTTTTCTAAGGTCCCCGCTAAAGCTGTTGAATATCCTCCACCAACAAATGCTTTGCAGCGCTAACATTTTGCAGCTTATGCCGTGTGTGAGGTAAACACTGCACCACCCGCCACGGAGAGCTTTATTTGAACCTGGGTTTTTTTTTTCCATCTGCCGCTATGTGTGCTATCATGGACAACAAAGAGCAATCATCCCCTTCGAATGAGTCTGTAAAAACATATTTGCAGATAATCTTTTTAACCCCCTCCCCCCTTTTGGAGTTCTTCTAGGTGCCTTTCCTGGTCCAAGGTGTGGAAATGGACTGGTCACCCTTCTCAGGTGGAGCGGATGTTAAAAGCAAAATTTCAAAACAAAGCAGCCACCTAAAAATCAACCCCCCTCCCCTCCAAATCCTAATCCTTTCGCAATCCCCGGGACCTGGCCCGATCAAGAGAAAGCAGTGGGGCAAAAGATAAATCCAACCGTTTCAGGTCAATATCTTTTTTACCAAAGCGTGACGTGGCTTTGCGCTCTCTGAAAGGTTTTCCGGGTTTTGTGGGTGAGCGAAGCAGACCGCCATTGCCTCCGTGTCCATGCAGATGAAAGGACTGTTCTGGCTTTACAAATGACAGATGCTATTGGCTGTCTCCCTCAGCTGCTTCACCCAGGTTGGAAAGAAACGGTATGTAGTGCAGGTGCCCCCTATTGGTGGTACAGAACATCAGCCCTGTTGGGGTCCTCTTACACATCAGCCAGGTGATTAACTACTAGCTGACTGATTTGCTTGTTATTTTGTTCTTTAATTGTCTAGTTTTATTTCAGCTTCCACAGTTTTGGTGTTTTGTTCTTGTATTTGGCAAATGCTAGTATTTCTAATGCCCTCTTACACAGGAAATCATCAGTTTCATAGCCCCAAAAAATTGCGACCACTTATTTTTAAACAAATCTCTTAATCATGGATCTGCCGGCAGAAGGCTACATGAGCAGCGGGATGCTTCCAGGTTCAAAGTATCTCAGACAGCAGGACAGACCAACAAGGTGAAGCATGAGACACTGGGAATGACCGAAAACAGCCAGGTAAATGGCAGGAGCGGCATTCTAATGGTAGAGACGACCATTAACTTTTCCAACAGTTTCTCATGAATCATAGGATAACATCACGTGACCTTCAAAAGGAATGGGAAACATTAAGTACAGGTTTGAAGTGCCCTGCTAGGACAGTTCATATTAGAAGCAGGACTGGAATCCCATAAACCAAGAAGAAGCCCTTCATTAATGAGAGAGAGAGAAGAACCAGGCTGGAGTTTGCAAAAAATATTCACAGATGAACATCCATAAATTGAGAAATGAGTGAAACAAAAACTTTTTTCTGTGTATATATAAGTATTTTTTGTTCATTTTTTACAAAACACCTATAGATGTAATTGTCTTTTTTTTGTTAAACCCCCCAAAATATATATGAATTAAAATGGTATCTCCTCTTTTGAGGGAATGTTGTCCGGCCACCTCCGCTTGAAGCTTTGGTAGGTTTGGTCATTTGTGATCCATACCTGTGACCAATCAAGATGGAGAAGATGCCAAAGCTCCCTCCAAGTTTCCCAGACACAGTTTCTTCTACTTTCCAGACACGCTAATCCCCCCCCGCTCATCCCGCATTCTGAACGGCACGTTCATGATCCGGGAATATTTATTTTCCAGGGATGCTGATCTTCATCTCGGCAAACCCCCGTCGCAGCGCCTACGGCCTGTGGATAAGATCTGAGGATCTGTATCTGGGAGGAACGGTGGTGTTAGGGTCCCAGCCGCTCCTCAGTCGCGATTTGTCTTCTCCGAGGTGCCAGGGTCTGCCCACCCGCTTGAACAATGGCTCCTCCACCTCATTCTCATGCATTATTCCACACCATCTGGGCGGAAGCAGCAGGATGTGGAGGGAGCAAGAACAAAATAATCTAATTTTAGGTGTAAGAGATGGAAAGTACACTTCACCTTCACACCTAACAATGGGGAAAAGTGCCTAATAACGCAGGGAAATATGCTGAGAGCCAGGTAAACGTGCAATTTCAAAAACAAATCGGCCAAAATACCATAAGTACGACTCTGTGGTAAACGTGCGCGCTCTCGCTCAGGTCTGCGTTATCTTTCAAGGCTAAAGCAATCCGTTGTTTTCTTTTTTTTCCAGAAAGACTCAACTACGACACAAATGCATTTCCTTTCCCCGTAAACAACGGACACACCAGGGTTTAAAGAAATACATGGATGGTTGCATCTTAACTGTTAGGAGGACTTTAGCCTCCAGGATCAGGCCAGGCCTGTGAATGGCATCGAGATGCAAATGGATAAAGTAGGAGGACACTTCAGGGTCACGCAGGACTGGCGGATTCCACTGGGGGTGTTCAGATATACCTGTCCCCTCGCTCAAGGTTATGGGATTTTTTTGCTGCAGATGGGCTGATTTTGAGGTAAAAAAATAAAAAAATTTAAGCAACAGTGCTTCACTTTAAGGCATAAAGGCAGTGAGCTGTGGCTCTAGAGGTCTTGAAGGCCAGTGTAACAACATCAACATATGACGATTAACTGTAATAGACATTACAGGACTTAGAAATATCAAAATATCCCTTAAGCATGTTTAAACACCACATATGAACTAGTAACACACATTAAAATGGGCCGGTACTAACCTGATGTAATAACGCAAGCCTTAAAAAATTCCAGGACCCACATCATTGTCACGTTTTCCCTTTCGCAGAAATGAAACTGCTATATATCTCTGAAATTCACACGTGCCATCTGTTTGCCCTTTTCCATCAGGCACAGAAAAAGTCAGACCGTCATAACTGATTTAGTTGGTGCCCAAGGACCCTTTTGCCATCTGAACCAAATGAGTTGAGTCGATGCTGGGCACCTCATCCCACATTACTCTCCTAATTCTCGCCAAAATGTAGGAGGAGGTTGAACAATTAGTAATGACTAGACGGGCACAAGCGAGATGGCCATGCAAGACAGCAAGAGACATTTGTTTTGTATGTCATCAGAAATGTAGGACAGGGGATGGCTGAATCCAGTTCTCTAGTGTAACATAGTCTACTGATTTTGGCTTTTAATTATTAATGGGTTTCCAGGTCAGATGATTTCAATGTCCCTGTGACCTTGGACTAGATAAGTGGTTGGAGGGTGGATGGATGGATAGATGATTTAATCTTGAATTAGTAACTTAAATTAATTGGTTAACAGGTGACATAGTTTATTAAAAAAAAACAGCCAGTATTTCCACCCTGAATCTGCTGGGCACTATCCACCTCAACCAGATACTTGCTGTTCATCTCCCCCATGATACGCTGGGATGTGTTTTAAGGATGATGAGTCATGGATGCTCATGTCATTGAGAATCCATTTGCAAAGAAAAATGCCTTTTCTGCAGTAACAATTGCTAGAGGGAGGACTTCACCGATAGCTCATCTCACGTACTCACCTGTGCTGAAGAGGAAAAAAGCAGGTTTGAAAAAATAATAGTATGCATCTTAATTAAATGGCAGTTTTGGAAATTAAGAACAAGGTTTCTGTGAATTTCTTTAATGGTACTTGATCATCAGAAAAGGCTTAAAAGCTGAAGGTTATGATAAGGAAATTACAGCTTTTCTTAGAGAACTGAGACGTGTCCACCTGGAAGGTCCATGGAGATGGAGAAAAAAGTACCTACCAAGCATCTTGATTAAAAGACTTATCTGCCAAAAGCAATGAGAGTGACTAATTCAAAAATAAAACTAAGATAGCCTGCCTGTGTCTTCTGGGTAAATCATTTTGTACGTGTCTGTCAATCGAAGGGTCTGACTTTGAATACAATTAGTGCAAAGGTGACACCAGATATATCAGATCTGCCACAGTTCTGCTCTTTTGCATTCCTGAGAACAAAGTTAAAGAGGGAATGTAGGTCCACTAATTTATGTAAAGAAGTTTGGAACTACAAGAACTGCACACACTTTTTTGTGTTGGGGACCATTTTTATTTGAAGTAAATAATATCAACCTAATATTAATAATAATGCAGGAGCGGATTTAACAGATATGGCGAATGTTTGCTTGAAGACACAAAAAATGCTGTCATGACAAAAACTGAACTTTCTACATTGCATTTCACCGTGTTGTTTTGGGGCTATAAAACTGATGGTTTAAACTCTGGCTGAGTACTAGAGTTGTCTGTCAATAAGACACATGGGAAAGTACCGTAACATCAAGATCAGAAAAAAATCCTGCTTCAGATCCGTAGCATCATGTAAAATTTGTCCTAATATTCCCATGATTCCGTTGTAATGCTCCAGCTATCCAAAACTACATTACCTGAAGGAGCTTATTGATGAGAACAAGAGAAGTGGAGAATGTGCACTCTCCATACTAGGACGTGAAATCCAAAACCAATTTATTCTTCATATCTCTGAGGCTGTGACATGAAAAGGCAGTCGTCATCTCAAGGGTTCAGACAATGGAAAATTGGGAAAAATCAAATAATGATTATATGGATGTTCCTATTACATCTGGGGAGTATTAGGATGCGACTCACATGTGTAGTCCCACAGAGTTTACTCAAGGTTTAAACCGCTAAAATCTAGGAAACCTCTTTTTTTAAAGCAATCCATTCCCCCATGTGACTTGAATAGCAAATCCTGAAGGCCTGGATGGAGTCTACATATTCGGGCCCAGCTGTTCAAGGGCAGATTTCCAGTCTTGTAATCCTGACTGAAGTCTTCGAACACTGCGTTCAGCTAAAACGTGGGAGGAGAATAACTTGTGAAACGTCTTTCTGCGGTATCAGTGGCTTTCGGTTGCGTAAGCGGCTTTGTGCATGTGTTATCGCCGGAGTCTGCATGCAGGTCCGTCAGCAAAGGCTGGGTTGTATGGAACACGTCCCTGGGAATCTGTCTGACTGGTAACTTTATGCAGGAAAGTGACCTGGGGTAAGAAAGGGGGGGGGGGGGGAGAAAAACTCTTTGATGTATCCAGGAGAAGAGAAGTGAAGCTGTGAAAGTGATGGAGGCTTCTCACTGACCAACAAGGATAAATCTATCGTGATTTCATGATGAAAATGTGAATTGCATTTACTGCACCGGTGCCAGCAACACAGACAGATACAGCAGTGGCCTTTCTCAGCAGTAGACATCCCTATCAGCACACAACCTCCGCTGAATTGTCACGAGTGACACAATAAATATTTAATTTTCAGGTTTATGCTGAATCCAACTACACATATAGGCAAAGTGCATCCCAGGCTGCTGAAAGGGCCGATTAGATCATTTTTGTGATATCAGGTAGGATATAAGTCAGATGATCGTTTCATTGTTTTAATTTCCCCTGGCCCCCACCACCATTGCGATGTCTAAAAATTAAGTAGATTTCAGCTAAAAAGTGTCAGTGGATTGATGAGGATGAATATTGCAAACCTTTCAGTAGAGGCTGTATTTCCTGGTAACTGATGCCTGTTTCTCTCGGCTGTACGGCACATTAAAAACCTTCCTTCAGCTCAATAGTAACCACGTTACTCCCTTTGCGCATTGATTTATGGCCAGTAAGCTGCAGAGCGGCAGCCTGATAGTTTATGGCTATTTCTAATGTTTGTACTCTTTCTTTCAGGGGCTTGTCTACCAATGAATAATTCCAGGCTTATTATGATTCACTCTTGTGACGACTCAGCACCAACATTTACAATAATTATCCATTTGTCTGAAATCCTCATCACATTTCCTCTCGATCTGTGTTGATGGATGTATTATTATTTTATTTCAGTTATTTGGATTTTACACCTATTTTATTTATTATTATTATTATTATTATTATTAATAATAATAATAATAATAATAATAATAATAATAATAATAATAGCGTACCAGTCTCTAGAAAGGGGTATACATTTACCGTAAATAGCTCCTTCTTGTTATTCAGATTGCGCCAGGACTTTTGGCTTTTGACGGGCTTACATTCTCGCGCGAGCTGCCTGGTCGGGGTTACGAGTTACACGGATTTGTGAGGCGTGGTTGTGAAGGGCAACACATCCACTAATAAGTGTTTTTAAAAGGTATTATTATTATTGTTATTAGTGGTTTTTATCTGGTCGGACCTACACTCAGTAACTAATCTAATTAATAACTAGTTATTGTTTTGCTACATTGCGTAATTTTTTGCTTGTCCTTGTAATTTAGAGTCAACTGAGACTACAGGTCCAGATGCAACGTTTTGTTCTTGTACCGGTTTCTTTATTATGGACAGTTCCCGAATTGAATAACACCTTGAAACGCTCCAGCAGTTCATAACGAGACGGTGAAAAGTGACAGCTATAGGGCGCACTTCCGCTTTTTACGAGGCGCGCCACTTTATGGATGCTCCCTTAACAGGCTCGCGCTCGAAGGCCTTGTGAATTATTTTCCATCTGAGAGCTGAGCCTTATCTTTAACCCTCATAAAAAGTCCTCAGAGTAACTGTTGTTTACGTGTACTCACCACGATAGGGATTGCGTGTGGGATATTTGGTTGATTTCGGGATACGTTTGTTTTTCTTGTTAATCTGCGGCGCATACATTTCAGATCCACATGCGGCTTTCTGTAAGTACCGGTTTTATTGTTCAGTCCTGTATTTTCTCAGTAGGAGTTTGATATATCCCACTTGTTATTCAGATTTACGGTAAGTTTAGTGTATTTTTTTGGACAAAAGGTCATATTTATCCGTATTTGTCCGTGTTTAGTAAAATATTATGATGAACTTTACATGACTCCTGCTTTACCTGTAAGTACATCTTGTGTCCCTCGCCAACTCACTTGTGTGAGACGTGAGTTATATTTTATGCAGTCTGGGCTTTCATTCGAATTTATCATCATACCTGAGCTTTAAAAAAGGTTTCCTTTCAGTTTCTTAGGCCCAGCTGAGGAGTGCTGGGTGGATGTTTTTGTAGTGAAATTTAGTGACAGTCGCACATGCCTCCCTCAGACAGCAGTCCGCTTCCTAAAAGCGGAGGGGCATTTTTATAATCCCAGTAAAGGGATTGTAGCTTGGATGGTTGTGCCTGACCTCGGTTATCATTCTCAGCCTGCCCTATACACACACACACACACAAAGATCAGAGCTTTCAGCCACACATTCAGACCAGTATCTCTGTAAGCTTCTGTGAAAGACCTGTCCTGTAATAGAGACACAGATGTAGTGAGATGTCTCCTTTTAAATAGACAGGCTTATTTATATATTTCCTGGTCTTATCGCGTATCTGCCTGCTTCCACCTCCTTTTAAGGTCAGACGACATGGTCTTTTGATGGCCAGCCTGTCCTACAAAGTACCTGTGGATCGGTCTCCCACATGTCGAAGTTCTACACTTCACACTGAAATTTCCCTGTTCTACAGACTGGGTTTCCCTGCAGTGCTGACAGGCCCTCTGTGGGCTCAGTAGCTGATCTTTTTCCCTTTTCCTGTTACCATCTTTTTTTTCCTATTCATCCTCTGTTATCCTTTTCTCCTGTCCCCATTTTGTTAATCTCTGCATGACACTACAGTCAGATTGGATTATCTGGATTTTAATGTCTTTTGCTGTGATACAGTGGCTTCATCTGGTTCTCCCATAGTTCTTCCTAAGTTATCCTGTGCATGTGCTTTGCATCACTTTTGTGTACAGCCTGTGTGAGCAGCCATCACTAATAACTGCAATTGCTTGCAATTTTAAGTAGCTTTGAAATAAACTAATACAGTTCTTGTTGTTATAGTTCATCTTTCTCAAATTGTTCTGTATTTTCATTTCAGGTCTCTTTATCGAGGAAAGCTGCAGGTGAATTTGTTTGAATCCCCTCCAACGTCTGGGATTGACGTTTAATCATTCATGCCCGTCTGTGAGGGATGGAGGCAGGAGAAAGTGACAGCTCCTCGGGTGCTGTTCAAACATTGAGTAAGTACTGCTGTAAATGTCAGGCCAAGTCAAGGAACAGCTGTGAAGTGTTTTCTCCCAGAATTCTCTCTGGTCTCTGATTCTGGGCTGATGGCAGAGGGATTCCTCAAAGGGGATCAGGTGAGCCGCAGAACCAACTGAATATAAAATTTTATCTTATTAAATCCATTTCTTGCCTCATGGGGTCTTAAATGCAAGAATGTATTGGGTGCATAATTTAGAACTTTGATTTAATCAAATGTCTTATTTGACATATATGCAGTTTTAACCTCCGTAAACAGAACCTATAATTGAGGTAGGAGTATGGAATTCTTCAGCTTGCAATTTGATGGGATGTTAAGGTAGACCAGACTGTGTGTTGCTAAGTCGGAAGAACCATTAAAATATGATAAAGGGGTGATAAAGTTGGGTCATTTTTACAAAGAGAAGGTTATGGGCTTTAGTACTCTCCTAATGCTCAGTAGGTAAAAATTTCTGTAAAAGACAGGGCCTTTTTTTTTCCTTACCCGCCAAATGTGATCCAGCTCACAGTTCCCTTCACTCAATTGAAACGTCAGAGGAGCCACCTGCTCCAGCAGGTTGGAGGTACCCGCTTAATGAGATGTGTTGAGCTGAAGCTCCATCTGTCTGCTTGCTGTCCCTGATGCTCCCTCGGGGGAAGAGGGAAACCATACAGAGAGATAGCGAGGCTTCTATAGCTGATGTCTGTGGGTGCTTGCTCTTGACATGAGGCACTGCCTTCCCTTACAACACAAGCATAAGAGGGCATTCTAATCACATCTGGTCACGTGGCAAGGCTACACTAATCAAGTCTAAATTGTGTCTGTCATTGTGTCAAGAGTGATTGATATCTTCATATCTCCTGAGAGCTGTTTCCTTAAACGAAGCCCTGGAATTTAACTGTTGGTGTCATAAGTGTTTTCTAATATTAGGCTTTATGACGATATACCCATACAGTTGAGCCAGGTGCATGACCAGGGACATATTACTAGTATGGCCATTGGCTACAGTAGATCTTGAGGGGTCATAAAATTAGCTGCTAATTAGCTGTTAGCTAATAGGAATGAACAATTAACCAGATAACAACATAAATTCATAGCTGGGTTATGATTCTTGACCTCTTGTCACGTCTGGCCATCATGCTGGCATCCAACCCCTTGAGCAATCATCTCTGTGAACGATGACTTAGCCTAACTCATGATCCTGTCAGTGTTTGCGCTCTTATTTATCCGGTCAGCACTTGGACAACTTGTAAGATGGATGAAAACCAGTACTGTGGTAGAGTGAGCGTTGTTCTTCTCCTTGTGGATGCTTGATGGTCGATTCCAGTAGCAGCGACCGGGGAAATGGCTTCTTCGCACCATGTTGATTCCAAGCAGCCAGCGCTCTGCCCATTATCGGCGGTGCCATCGGGACCCAGGCCATTTTTCCGCCCCATGTGTGATCCTGCTGATGGAGCAGCCTTCAAGTATTGCACAGTCCCTCTGTGCCCACACCCCCTCCTGTATGCTGAGAGAGACCATCCAAACACTTTTTTGCATGCATTGGGGGTGGGGGCTGGTGAAGTTCTCAATGGTCTTGTAGTGGGAGGAAGAGTCTACTGCTACTGGGCTGCTGAATTCCTCGAGTGACGTTGGCAGTCTGGCGCTGGCAGCCGTCCACAGCCTA
This sequence comes from Pollimyrus isidori, assembly GCA_019775955.2. Classification (NCBI taxonomy): domain Eukaryota; kingdom Metazoa; phylum Chordata; class Actinopteri; order Osteoglossiformes; family Mormyridae; genus Pollimyrus; species Pollimyrus isidori. The sequence continues at coordinate 4,186,658 of JABFDZ020000047.1, read as the reverse complement.
TCCAACCCTTCCCCTAAACAACAAATGGGTATGATCAAGCAACAAATGAAGCTAAATCAGGGGTCTCTCTCTATACCCCCAGGTTGCCCTGCTCTGGGGGGAAAGCCCCAGCAGCATGCCGGCCATTAGAAGTCCCCGTGACGCATTTCGATTAACGACTCCATACTAATCAGAGTCCCATACTGGTGGAAAAAAGGCGAGAAGTGATTGGGAGGTCTCGCGAGCGGTGCAAGGCCATGATTGTAATTGCCATATAAGTGGAGCCAGCCTAGTGGAGTATTGGCAGCTAATCCACGGTTTGGGCAAACGGGCTGTTAGCACATTATTGCTTTTAGATTTAACTTCTGTATTGGAAAACAAATTCCCACTTTTTTAAATTGCTGATCTCCCTATTAGGTAAGAGGTTTGATCCTTGCTAATTGCAACTGCTGTTGCAGGAGTTTCAAATGAGCATTGCTGCTTCCATCTGGAGTAGGCCTGTGTTTGGAAAGGATAATGAATAAAGAGCTCTGTTTTATTTGTGTTTATAGTGGGGGTTTAATGTTTCAGCCTGGCACTGTTTAACCCCTTCTTATGTGGCTTCATTGACAGTGCTTGGTATAATGTGTTAACCTCTCAGACCAGAATCTCCCCAGTAGAAAATAATGATTTCTTATTTTTGGGGAGTGTTCCAGTTTCCTTGCCAGCAAATGGTAAACAAAACAGCTCCTAGGTTGGTATCTTTGTGCCATTTTTTTGCTGGGGTTTGCTACCAGAATAATAAAAGCAACACTGATGGTTCTATGGGTGGGGAGGATCCATCTCGCAACGACCTGAGAACCTGGCAGCCCTGTGTGTGTGGCAGCAGGGAGATGTCTCTTTTTTTTCCCTCTCTCTCTCTCATTTCCCTCCTGCCCTACAGAGGCAAAGAACAGAAACTGTGCTGAAGTGGAAACTGAGAAAAAGGGCTTTCGAGTTTTTTGACTGTCCGCCTGTATGTATAGTACACAGGTACATGATGTTTTTCAAAATTGAGCACGGTTGAACTAAGTTACTTTGTTACAAGATGAAACTGAGGCTAACAGACTTTGATAAAATATGCAGTTGCAGTGGTTTCACTTTGTACAGTAACCCCCTGGTAGGGTACTTTTTTGGTTCTTACATGGCAGTGATGTATTTCTGAGCCTTAAGGTCATGAAGAGGCAGCACTGTTTATACCTGTTCTGAGACTCAAGCTGCGGGGCTGGGTCCAGTTTTTTTATTGCACGCAGTCTCATCTCTGCGGGCCGGAAGATGAACTGGCAGGCTTCTCCAGCACTGCGCCTTTTTTTCCCCTCACTGTCACGCCCATCACAAAGCTTTAGTGTCGGCCTCTTCTTTCTATTGATCCTAGTTGAATTATTTACCCCCTCCTTTGGTGGATAAGTGAGAAAACTCTGCAGAAGCAGCATGGCCCTGGTTAAGCTGCAATTAACTTTTACTCCTCCTGATTTCTTGCTTACCCCTCTCATCCCCAAATGGGGGTAGCCAGCCACCCCCACTGCAGTTTTGGTTTGTGCCAGGCTGTCTGAGTGTGAAGATGGAGATGAGATGGCTTTGGGCTGCACTCTCGCGTGCTCACTGACCCCTCTGGAAATGTGAAGATGTCAGCACTGCGTCATTTATGCTCACCAACCCAACAGGGGGGGAACAAGAGTCCTGTTATCACAAATGACCGTTTGACCTTTAAAGGGTAATTGCCTTTTTAAATGAAAGAGAACCTTCCAAATTTAAGAGGAAATGGAGCTGGGTTTTACAGGTGGCTTCAAAGCAGACCGTGAAATATATGTTGGTGTATGAAAGCAGCGGGATTTCGTGGCAACGAATAAAAAACCAGCAGGACCATGGTCACTCATCCCTGATATCACCTGAAGCTCAGGATTCTGGGTAATTATCACATAAGAATTGAACGTGATTGCAGCTTTATATCCATATTAATGAAAATCGAGGGTCCGTTTCACCTATATCCCCACATTATAATTTAGCTGATGCTTAGTCTCTGCACAATGCCTGGAAACATTGAACCGAGTGTGATTGAACTGGTGGCTAACTTCCTCTTTTAGTGACAGCCCCCCTTTCGGATGTGAGATCCCTGAACCCTGGGCATCATGTGATGGACAGGCTGGGCAGTGGGTGGTTGGAGGGTGGGCTCCTATCTGGTCTAGCTGGGGACACTGCTCTAGTAATTACCCCGTAAGCGGCACGTGTTGTGTGTGTGCACAGTGCAATAATTTTAATGGCGCTTTCCCAATGGTGATTTCTACATCATTATTGAATGGGACTGGGTATGGACATTAGTAATGGGACATTAAACCTCCACATGCTGCCCCCAGATGATTGTAAAACAAGATATGATTCTTTTTAAATGATTTATGCTAGTTTGAATGCGTTAGAATGAGGAAAGTGGGGCTGGGAGGTGGTTTCAGGATTCAGGCCTTGTTCGAACCAGGTGTTTTGGGCCTGTAGGTGCGTCATGTTTTGTACTAGACCTTGCCGTGGACATGTCTGTCTTGTGTATTAAAGAAAGCTCACCAGTGGGGCCTCAATTCCTAGGTCTGTCCCAGCTATGCTTCCTTGTGTTATCTTTACGCTTGTATGATGGGGGGGGGGGGTCTGATTCACGCAGTCAAATTAAACTTGCTTCCGTCACTATCCCTTTCTCTAAGCATGGTAGGAAACCACAGTGCATTTTTGCCGCAGGCCAGCATGTAAATCTGGGTCTGGCCTCGGCATCGATTCAGCCCCACTGATTTATTATTCCTTTACAGCTTTTATATACTCTACTGTCTGGTACTATTTTCCAGTGCAAGGAAAAGGTGGGGGAGAGACCCTTCTGGGCAGCTAGAAAGCATTTGGGATTATATTTATTTAGCCCAGGTTCTGTAATACAACCAGTGTCGATGGAAACAGGCAGCGAATCGTGTTTTCCTAACGGTGGTACAGAAAGGAGACTGCACGTCGATGCTATAATTTCTTTCCATGGCTAACTCTCACCATTCTGACAAACGATTGGTGCAAAATTAATTTCACTTCTGTCATGGATAGCCTTCGGTTGAAACGACTCCAAACTCCCTGACTAATGGATTTTAGCTAGCCCGTTGCATATTAAAGTGGAGATGTCTTTTGGATTTCCCATCCATCCGTCCATCCAGTTCTTGTGGCTCTGCTGCAGAATATCTTCTCTGAATATTGATGTGGGAAGTGGATGTTGAGTTGAGCAGTGTTGTCATCTTACTTTAAAAAAGTAATTAGTTACAGTTACAAATTACTTCTGCCAAAAAGTAATTGAGTTA
>JABFDZ020000047.1:4162888-4179907 GCA_019775955.2 Pollimyrus isidori | reverse complement strand
TGTTGAATATAGTAATGCGGCATGCATATTGTGTGTTGTCCTAGCGATGTGATTTAATTGATAATTTTTTAAATTCTACATATAGCAATGTGATTTTGTTGTAATAAATATTGGGGTATTTTATGAAACAAAAGAGTTCATACATTTCTCTCAAACCCGCCATCGAGTGATTTTTAGCCAGCAAGGATGAAAATGATCACAATTGTCTGAGATTGCATGCAGCACTCATGGCAAAAGGTACAACTTTAAACATATAAGTCTTGCGATCGGCGCAGGGCGCACAAAGGGAGATCCAAGGCAGGCGCACAGAACAAACGGGTTTATTTGCACTACACACCAACGTAGACAACTTTTATGCCGCGTCTGCCAGAACAGACGCTGGCGCAGACTTAAATACATTGAACAAGGCACACAACTGGCAAGTGGCAGTGCCACACAGGTGAAAACACTGGATAATCACAGGAGGTAACGACGTGGGTGTGGCACACGCGGGGCTGGAACAGGACGGACGTCGCAGTACATGACATATAAGAATCTATAAAGGAAATAATTAAAATTGCACATCTTGCAAATTTAAGTTCTTTTTCCCTATGACAAAGTAAGAGTAAAAATATTTTAGCAAAACTTTGAATTCCCTGTGCGATGTTCTTGAGGATGTTCTTAATCTGACTAGTGATGTATAACATGCGACATCAGTATTAATATTGCTTGTCGTCCAGTCTTATAATATGCAGCAAGCATTTTTCAAATTTAGTCAGATATACGGCGTCTCAAGTTGTGATGTTATTCGCTGTTGGTACCAGTTTTTACGGCAGTGGAAAACCAAAACGAAGTACCGTACTTTTGGTACCTTCTCTAAGAACCAAAAGTATGGTACCTGGTGTGGTGGAAAAACATCCTTATTGTGGTACCCTGTTATGAATGGCAGGCTTGGGGGGGATCTCAGCAAGCTGGAGAAGACTCTAGTTTAAAAGGTTAAAGGACACACTGGATTTGTCTATTGATGCATGAGCTAAGCTGTTGCATTGAAGAGGTGAGAAATGGATAGTGGAGGGGCAGGGCTAAAAGTCACAGATGCCATTGAGCTTTCCGTTGTGATTTGAATCTGTGTGCTGTTTAAGCAGAAACCTGGCTGTGCTCTCCTTCCTCGGCTGGAAGATTCTGTAGGGAAAGTCAGTTTCTTTGAGATTGCCATGTGCCCCCACCACCACCACCAAAGGCAATCTGAAGTGCTGACAGAAAGATCGAGGTCAAAGACCAGCAGCTTGATTGACAGGGGCATTGTGGCAGACAGTGAGGCGTATTACCCATCGTCACGTTCAGGATCGTTTTGTCCAGCCTTCCTTTTTTCTTCATCCTTAGTATATGGAGGATAGGAGGCTACACGCAACGGTAACCCGCTAACAGCAGAGTGGCAGATCGAATTGGACGCGGCTTGATCTTCTGCTCAGGCTCATTTCAGTTTCTGTGTAAATCAGGCGTCAAGGAGCTGTCCACATGCCCCCAGGACGTGGTCCACGGTTTCGTCCTGCTATTCGTTACCAGGAGACGTGGTGAGACCCCTCAGTTTTTCACGTGGCAAACAAAGGAGCGGGTGGAAAGAGGTGGTTGAGAGCAACACGCAAATCAATAAATCAGCCTCCGTTTAGCGCAGTCCTCTCCTTGGCACACCAGAGCAGAATATCAAATGTAGAATGCAACGCTGCATGCAAGTGTAATTAAATTTTTAATATGTGATTATGGGCTGATAGCATGAGATGGGATGGGCAGGGACACACAGGGACATGAGGATGGCAACAAGGTGCCACCCGTCGAGAAAATGAAAATGGGATTATTGTGCGCAAGTTGGAATTACAGCAATGGCCATGAAACAGTCCAAATTCTGATTAGAAGAAAAACATTTGAGTTTGCAGCAAACAATGAGATTGGTTGGTTGGTACAGGGTGGAAGAGAGGATATAGGGTGAAAGAGTGAGGATGGGCTGAACAAATTCCGAACTTGGTCAAGGGCTCTGTTGGTGGTCTCGTTTATCTCCCCCTTTCCTCCGTGATACCCTAGAGTTTCCTGCCAGTGGGGGCACTCATGAGATAAAAGCAGGTTTCCGCATTTTGGATGGATATAGTTAATACCATTTCAGAGAGAAGCCGGGGGGGGAGACTGAATATCTTTCAAAGACCCCCGTTCCCCGAGTGCATGTTTTGATGGATTCTTCACGGTCCCTTTTAAGTAACGTTTATGCGGTGACTGTGCTCTCTTCATTACCACGCTGCTCATGGGTTATTCATTCTGTCAGTACCTTTTGCCCCCAGGAAGGGGGGGGGGGTGCATGTCCTGCTTTTGGCTCTGTTTGCGTTGGGAGGATTCTGGGTTCAAGAATCCAGGCCTGGGGGCGTTTGCGCTTGAGTTATTGCTGATGGGTGGGGCCACAGTAAGCCTGCCTGCAGGCTCCAAAGTCATTCGCACACAACCGCAGGTGTCGTCTGAAAGACTTGCATGGAAACTGCACGTTGGTCCCCTGGAGCGGCTTGCGGCGGGTCCCTATGCAGCGTGCTGGACTCGATGAATAATTTATAGATCTTGAAGATTCACTCTTAGCCGTATAAACGTTCACCAGAGAGGATATTCTCCTCTCCGGCCTGATTTTCAGTGCTGCCCTTTGTGCACGTCACACACTGACTCCCCCTTTCTGTACTTCAACACAATAATAGCCCTGATGTGGACAAAGTGGGAGTGGGGGGTTCTTGTCCTGAGTATAATGGTTTGGTTATTGGTGTGAAAATGTTTCAGGTTTTGCCCAGCAGGTGACCTTAAGGTGGCGGAGGCTTATTTGTGTGTTGTGCACAGTGCCTTGGGTGCCTGACGAGGCTTCTTGGCCTACCTTGTGTTCTGTTCCTGTCCTGGCTGGCACTGTAACCTCTGACATCACAGGTCCCCAGTAGCTACCAATCCGTGGATGTGATGGCGTTGATCGCGCGACCTCAGGGATGCATCCGCCTTCACTGTGCCTGTTTGGAACGCACATCACGCATCGTCATCGATCGAGCCATCTCCAACTTAATCAGGTAGGAGACAAAGAGCCGGCAGGAGCTCCTGATTAAAATATTTTTCTAAGGCTTGCCTGGGAAGCCAAGAGCCCTTATTAAAAATTGATCTGCAAGCTGTTGTGTATGGGTGCTGAGCTGAGGAATTCGCCCCCCCCCCCCCCATTCTTAATGTCTCCCCATCTTGATTCAAGTATGTAATAGTGGGCACCCAGTATTGCTGGAACATCTGGAGAATCTTGTGGCAAGGTCCAATTGGATAGGTTCTGGATGGTTCGATGCTCCCTTGTGGTCACTTGGACGGCTTGGAAGTGACAAGAGCAGTGAGGAGTCATTGATGTCACATGTCACTGCTGTCTCTTTCCCACAGGCTGGAGACTCAAAATGTGAAGCTCTAACTTGTGAAAGTTATGGTTGCCTACAACGATAGGCCTGAAATGGAGTCCCTGGGTGGTTGCATTGCTGCGACCGGCGGGAAACGGTGTAAATGCTGCGGATGGCTGGCCTGCACATTCACTTAAGCAGGGTTCTCACTAGAGATCCTCTGCAGAGTAACTCCTCTTGTCTGTCTGAGTTTAACTAATGTAGTCTTCTGATGTGGTAACATGGCCGCCTCGAAAACGTCAGGGTCTTGGGCTATTTCCATCACGCCGATGGGCTGCAGCTCCTGCAAACCAGGTCTACGTCCATCTGTCTGGACTTTATTCTGATGTGATCTAGAATCCTGGCAGTCCCCTTCTTGTCCCAGAGGGACTGGATAATGGCAGCCTGTTTGGGCTGATGAGTCTCTGCTCACTGGGTTGGGGGGTGGGGGGCTGTCTAGTTCTCACCATCAGAGCCACACGCCAGTTCATCCACAGTAATCCACGGCACTCCAAGAGGTCTGCACCCCACCCACAGTACACAGGCCATTTTTTGGTTCCTGCCGTAATGGAACTGAATACCATGAGATGGAAGTTTAGGTCCTCGGCCCAGATTTTTTTTTTGTTTGCTTCCCTTGCCTGCTTTGAAGGGGATACCATTTTATTTATCTATTTATTTATTTAAGATGTTTCAGTGTGGGATGATCGAATGAGGACATGATTTTCATTTTGCTAAGTAAACACACTTGTACACAGCTGAAGCATATTTTGGAGCTATTATCTGAATTTTAATGGATCTCTCGCAGGCAGTGTGTGTATGTAATTTTTTTTTTGGTATGTGTTTCATGCAAGCAGATGGGAGCTAGCCTCTTCAAACCTCAGCTCGAAGATGAAAGCCCAGCACTTCTTTTCAAGGTTCACAGGTGGCCGATAGCAGAAGGATCGGTCTGTAATGGCTCTCTGAGGAGGGATGTCATTACTCAGTCAATTTTTAATTGTTTAAGTAACCAATTTAACACACTTTTATCCCACAGCTGTTTTACAAACCTGTGAGGATGATGGTAAACAGCTACCATGGGTAGTCCTAGACAGGACTGACCTTACCTCTGACCTGGATCCCCACAGAGAGATTTGAAGCAAAGCATAGAAACACTTTCAAATCCCTACGGCTACCTGGTCACAGTCAGGAGGGGAAAAAAAAACAGGCACACAGAGCCAAGAGGGCTAATCTGTGGCAGAAAGCCGGACGGATCATCCTGACGGCGGATGGGATGATCTGGCCGCCGACGGTTGATCCCTGTTCCTTGCAGCTGGCGGGGGCATCTCCAGCATCTCGCCAAAAAAGGAGGATGATGAAACGGGAGAGCTTGGGGCACAGAGATAAACTGAAGATGGATAAGGAACTCCATCCTACGGCGCTAAACCTATCATTCACTCTCCTCTCTTATTTGGGGGGTGAGAGGTGGGAGTCGCTTGCAATTTGTTACTGCCGCTCTCTCTCATCATGAAAGGTTTGGAGAGAAGAAACAAAACTGAGTATCACTCCTGCTCGGCAAAGACAGAGTGCTATTTTCAGGAGGGGTGTTCGTCTAGGATGATCTTGCGTTAAAGCTTCACGAAGAATAATTTACACTTGTACAAAAGTAAATAATGGAAGGTGTGCCTGGTATTCGTGCATCAGCCAACAGCCCTCATGTTTCTGTACTAGGCCATGTGTTACAGACCCCAAGACATTCCCATAAAATGAGTTTTTGACTCTGGGACAGGTTGAAGGTTTTAAATTTATTGATGTCTAACGATCAGTAGCACAGATTTTAAACTGTTAGAGTTTCTACAAAAGAACTGCTGAACTGCGCACTGATATAACAGCATACCTGTGTCGATGATAAATTATCACCAGTTAATTTCTTTTTGTATTGTCAGTAAAGAATTGTAAAAAATTTTGCATCAGAAAATACAGGAGGATGTATTAAGATCTAGTCTCTCCCTTTGCCCCCACTTTCCTTCTGTGCACAGACCTGCAGCTATTTGTGTGTCAGACACGGAGACAGGAGCTCTGTGAAGCTCACCTGGCCCATGTCATCATTCCCGGCCCCCCTCATTCGCAGCCGGATCATTTTCACAATGGCAAACCCGCGTCACTAAATGACTTTGCTCGCTTCATAAAATATGGATGCCGGTACAGGGAGGAAAAATGCTAATAACTTTCGGTGGCCGAATTAGATTTGGGAGCGGCAGCAAGGAGAGGAAAATGCATGAAAGAATTTAGCCGTGCAACTCATAAATAGTTTAGCCAGCCAGTGAAGATTCATCAAGTTGCATAAGAGATAAATTATATTTCCTGGCTTTTGCCTCTTCTCGCCTGCCTCTTTTTTTTTTTTTCCCTCTCTCTCTCTCCTTCCTTCTTCAGGAGTGGATTGAATAAAAGATGAGGCGTGGCAATCCTGAGGTGGTGCTGATGCTCGCTGCAGTTTATACCCAGCGAAAGGCTTCGCGATTTGTTGCGCCGCCATGGCCCTGCAATCGAATTCGGCATCCAAGACAGTATTGCCGAGCTGCTTCCGCAAATTGAAAAAGACAATACTGACAGTAATGAAAAGCGTTTGTCTCGAAACACTCCGAAGGTAATGTCTCTGTGCCTTCTCTCCGTCAGATTTCCTCTGTGCTTTTTCAAAAATGGCTGTCTGCCTCACTTCCTGTCCTGGGGTTTAGGGGAGGAATGCCGGGATTTATGGGTGTGGCTTTGTGTGAATCCTATGACTGGTTTAAAGGGAACTGGGCTTTCATAGTGCAACCAGTGTCCTCCTTTAACAATGGTCATTGGCCCGGACAGCTTTCCAGAAAGAATTAAGATTTTAATTAACATTTTGCAACCTGACAGCGTTTCAAACAGCAAGGAATATTATGAATTGTATTTGAACTCATTGTGATTTGGAAACTAAAACCTACCTTATGGACATTTAGTAAGGGCAGATCATAGATTATGCAGCTGGCTGCTGTTTGCTTTTGGCCATTGCACAATGGAGTTTGGATGTAGCCGCCGTGGTTCAGTGGGAGAACACTCAGTGCCCCCCTCCCCAGGGTTGAAGGTCTTACTCTATAATTGATGAACACAAATGGACTGGAAACGCCAACATGCTACAAGATGTTCACAAAATAGGCTCCTTTGACAGCCCATTCCCCCTCCCGACCCATTATACACAATTTGTAAAGAGCCCTCCCCCCACCCAGAAGCACCTGTGCTCTATTGATAAAGAAGCAGGAAGCCTGTGACAGTTGATCCGCAGGGAGCAGGGAAGCAGAGATGATTTGTGGAGCATCAGTCGGTGATCAAAGAAAGTTACACCTTTAAATCAGCTCCCATTGGCCTGAACATTAGTCATAACAGCTGCGGTGAGGTGGAGAGCGGGATGGCGTGAGTGTTTGAGACTAATGGTCCCACTGCCTTGGCCCGTGCTGGTGCAGGGCTCCTGATAATGCATTTTCGTCTGATGGATAGCTCTTGTGGTGTTCGCCGTTTGCTGTACGTCTTTATCATTCCTGGCGATTGTTTCCATGTGTCTTTCACCATGGACAGTAGAGCCTTGATTGCGCTGCAGTCGCCCCACCTGCAAACATGCCTTAAACAGAAAAAACGCATTTGCTATGATGTGATCATGCATGGTTACACTACCTGAATACATATTAGACAGTAAAAATACATTTAAACAATGATGGACAGTAACAGTATATTATAAAATGCATTTAAAACAGATTTCTTATTTTTATTATTATTAATAATAATAATAATAATATTAACATTAATACATTTTAATTTTAATAATATTGTTGTGCTCAGTGGGGATGGAACAGAAACAAAAGCTCAGACGTCAAGGTCAAGGTCCGGAGTTCTGAAAGGATAAATTTTGTGTTCTGAGGCACCACTGTGATGTGCAAAAAAAAGTAAACAAGAGCAGGAGTGAACAGGCAGGTTCGTGCACTTCAGCCCCCAGGTACGTCTACCCATTACACTAGCTGGCCCCCCTCTGTCTGTACACCGTTTATGGCTGTTTACTACCAATGCCTGGGATTATTTGCCATTATCTATTGCAGTAATCATAAGTAGCACAGCAGAATTTGCCCCCACCCCTAGGAGGCCGTTTTTCGCCTCAAGGTTGGTTTCAGTTTAGCATTTAGATAGGAGTGATGAATGACCGAGTAAATGGGACCTGGACCCACAGTGGTGAACAGCAGCACCTTCCCTCTCAGCCAGCACTGATCTGGGATCTGTTTGGTCCTTGTATTTTTACCAGAGCTGCCTCATGCCCCTCCCTAACCACGACCCTGACTAAATAAACTGTGCCAAGCAGTGGAGTGTGAGAAGAGGATTCCTATACATGAGAAAGTAAGGTGAGACATAGTAAACTAAGAGTGAAAGGATCTGCCAGTTTATGGGTGCAGTCTGATAGAATCTGATTTAAGGTCCACCCATAACTCACTAAATGAACCCCTTCCTGTCACCAGCTGTTGATTCCAGCACATGGGACGCTTATCCCTGTTTTCAGTATGTCTTGCCATTACCTCCAACTGCTTCTCACAACCCAGTGTATTTCTGTCTTTTTGCAGGAAAGGGGCAGTCACCAAACTCCAGTCAAGGCATCCTGGAACTCATGCCCAATACCATGATGGCAACTTTCCTAACCAATTCAGATTGTCTTTTCTTCCTTCACTTACTAGTCTTTAAGTCAAATGGGGTGGTCTTTCCTGTGGTCCAGTCTTTAATGGTTGCAGTCCTTTTCTGTAGGTACCCCATGGGTTCCCATATTGGTAACACTGGATGAAACAGCTTTACTGAAGCTCTTTGCTCTCAACTGTGCACCTAAAGTTCTGGTTAGTCATATTCATTTTTTCCTGTTAACACCAATGTTCAGCAGTAATGTCATCATTTCTGAGGCTAACGTGCTAACAGTCCTTAAAGCAAAATGCAGTTTTGAAAGTGAAATCAAGCTGGTAATTCCAGTGAAAACTGAGATGAGAAATGGGTCACTGCGTAATTGGACGATTGGAATACATCTGATGAACACTTACTCGGATTGAGAAAAATGAAGCAAAAATGATTTGACGGCAGGAATGGGCCATCAGGGATTAGAGGTCATTGAAGAGAAGTTGGTGCTTCTCCAAAATCAGCCGTTAAATCTCCTTTGCTTTTCTGACAGCTGACAGAGGGTTGGATGAGGTGATTTTGCTCGAACCTCGAGTCGGCGACGGGGCAGATTGTGTCAGTGTTGAGGCAAAGGAGGCGGGGCGCCTCTGCAGTGGTGGAATCATGGCTCGTCACGTTCCGTCAGACCTTGATAAAAGAACAAAAGCAGGCAGAAACAATAGTGGTTAACGAGCTGGAGAGCCAGCCGCTCTCCGTGAGGATAATTAAAAAGAAAAGGGACTCAGGTGTCTCTGCCAGACCGGGTGGGAGGATGAAGAGCTGCACACGTTTTTTTTTTTTGGTCGCTTCCTGTCGACAGGCCCATGTCGATGCATCTCTCCTGATTATGTTTCATTATAGTGTCCAGCTGACGGGCGGTTCTGAAGTTTTCTTAGAGGTGAAAAGCCCAAAATAACTGGGGAGAAGACAAAACAAAGGAAGGAAACATGAAGCCAGCATACCCGCAATGTAACACATCTAATGCAAATATCACCCTTTACCAGGGAGAAAATCCTTGGGATTGAAATGAGAAAGGAACATCACTCCAGTCAATTGTAATGATGGCTGAAATGATGTACTTTTCAAGTCTCTGAGCACGGACCGATACCTGCATGGTAAAAATAAACCAAATTACAATTGGTAGTTGGAGGCTCCAGGGGTCCATCCGTGTGGCCAGTGATGGGCCAATCTCCCAAGCCTCCTACTCAAGCTTCCTAGGATAAGCTCTGAGCTCACTGTGACCCTGCACAGAAAACAGGTTAGGGGAAGATGGATGGATGGGTGGGTCTAATGGGCAGAAGGTGTGTGTGTGCTGGAAATATATCCATGTATGTGAAAAATATTAAAACGTGTAAATGGCAGAGCTCAGACACTTTGGTCCAAGCAGTGAGGACAGCCTTTGAAGCCACGTTCATTGAATGAGGTCTCAGTTTAGCAGGGTTCCAAGATTTTTCGGAAAGGCCCCACCTCCACGAGGCAGGGGGTGACAGATTGGAAGGCGAGCTGGCAGGAAAGGCCTGCCCATCCACCCGCCACGGGGTCATGGCAAGTTCACAGTCTGGCGGGCACCATCATAGCCCTCACCTAGTGCCAAATCCACATAGGCAGTGACACCGTTAACACGCTTGATAATGCAGTGCATTTGTCCATGTACATGTTTGTGCATTTAATTTATTAGGCTAAGGGGGTTAGTCAAAGGGCTCAAATTATTTTTTCATTAGTTTGTTAATTTCAGTATAATATAGCAGAAATAGTCCTTTCTTTGTTCCCTAAAATTCTTTATTCTGTTACCATTCATGCTTCCAACTAGATTTGGCTGCGAATCAAATTGAAGCACTGAATGAGCAAAGGTCGATATTATTTCACATTAGAGACTGCTGCTTGTTTAACTGAAAATGTAAGTCACCGTCTTGCCAGTCACTCCTGGATTCATTAGAACTGTTAGCATAACGTTAACTCAGTACTTCATTGATTAGTCCTTGCTGTTTTTCTGATGCCAAAGCCTGTACTGTAAATGGAGACACCAACACAAAATTAACTTTCACAAAAAATCCTTTGGGGAAAAAGGTGAGATTCCTTCCTGAACATGGTTATTTAACCAGCCCTGCATTATATAAGGCATTATTGCTCACTCCTGGAATAGCATGTGTCTTTCAGAGAACAAATTTTCTTCATGAGTTTCCAATCAATGTTTTGAATGTTTGGAGGAGCTCCATTTAGGGGTGGGGGGTTCCTCTCTCGTGGCTTCTGTCAGCTGCCAGATGCCCAGACGCGGAGGTCTGTGAACAGTAGGCAGAGATTTAAGGGTTGGGTGCAGAGTGGACCTGAGCACCCCAGTGTTGACAAAATTATCCTGCATGGGTGGGGTATTGAAACAACACAGTCCATGGGGATAAGTATGGCATGGAATCCTCAATTAAGCTGTCTCTTATTTCACTGTTATTGGCTCAGGAACTCCCCTTTTGAGGTTCACCTGATCCAGGACACTGCAGCTGTTATTGCATGTTTTCAGTATGAATATTCCTGCCATGTTTTTGTGCATTTAATGCTGATGCGAACCATCCATCCATCTTCCATAACAGTGCATCCAGCAGAGGGTCGCAGTCTGCAATTATAGGATGACCTAAGGGATGTCTACCAGAGGTAAAAATGCTTGTCTGCAGCAAACAGAAAAGCCTAGATCATTATCCGAACTCAATAGCACTGCGATTTTCTGTAGGTAAACAGACTGGCATGATCTGCTAAACGAAAGTCCCCTCTGCCTCTGTCCTTGCTAATGATCTGCTGCTGTGTTTTTGTCAAGATTTATGTACTGTCGCTGAAGGGGCAGATCCTCAAACCGTATTTGACAATCTGTCATAACTCGCGTTTACCCCTGGTTATCCAGTAAATGATTTGCTTGATGTAGATGTCTTCATCGTTACAAGAAACTGTAATTGATTTTTTTTTTTTTTTGTGAGCATGGCTTCATTTGTAGACGCTGGTACATTTGGACATCTCATCGTGCTTCAAGCACATAATATTGAAGTGAGAAGAATTTAGGGCAATGACTAAGTAATTTCTGGTTGTCAATTTCAAATTTATATAGAAAATATAAGGAAAATTTATACTCCGTATAATCTCGTCATTATACCAGTGCAAAGTTTTTTAAAAAAATGTTTTTGTCAGTTATGTCAGCCACCTTTTTTATATTGGGTATATTTTAAGCGTGACATTTTGGTGGGTTGAGGGAATATCCATGCTGGACTCTCATTGCTGAGGAGTCATCTTTGTGGCTGGTCGAAGCTGGTTCTGGGGTTGAAGAGGATGCTTAGCAGTGAGAAATGGCCGCAGGTCTTCAGTGCACCACAGAGGCTCCAGAGGTGGTTATCTCCCCCCGTGGAAGCGAGTGCGCCCGCCTTCCCTTCAGCGTTGCCGTAGAGGTCACAGCAAACGGTGCTGGCAACCCTCGCCCAACATGGTGGCCTATAGATCACGGCTGGCACCTCCCCCTGGAGTCAAAGTAGGGGGAAGGGGAGTGTCTGTGGGGCTGCAGGAGGGTTATTCACCGGGGGGGGTTTGCTGAAGGAGCGATCTGTTACAGTGACAGGCTATTTAAGCCAAATGCCGGGGACGGGCAGCCGTAATCAGTCAGAAATAAACACATAAGCCCCATGGAAAACAACCTTCCGATATGCGCTAATGGTCGTCCCTGTTTGTCTGAGGAACATCGGTTTGAACCAAAGTCTGTCTGACTGGAGGTTCACAAACCACTCGGTAAACGCTACCGGCAAATGCTACACTTCTGAGCCTACAGTTGGCGACACATCTGTTGTCCCAGAATTGGAGAAAGCAAAAGGGTCTGTTGGTGAGCTTCATTTCAGCTGTAGACCGCTGTGCAACTCCGCATAGGCCACTGGTCATGAATAGCTGCTTGTACCAACAGCGTGGATAACATCTGTCAGTTTCCAGGAGGAATGAAACGACTTGCAAAGCCTTATGAGGCCATCTGACTGATCAATAAAACAACTTGAAGAAAAACAAATTCAAGTGGAGGAAAAAAAACCCTGATCAACTGCTTTTAAAAGGGAAATTCTACCTTCTGTTGGCAACCTGATTGTTGTAATTATAGCTTTTTAGACCCAAAAGAGGTGCAAACAGTGGCTGACAGGGTGTGTATTGATTGAGAGATGTCACTCTTGGGGAAGGATTCAATCCGATGGTTATCTAACCTGGTAACACAAAAATGGCAAATTCAATATGAATTCAGTGTTTACCTCCCTTTCACTATCACAAATGACAGCGGAGAGTATCTCAGAGTACTGAGATAATACTAGGTGTTATTTAGCCAATCTGACAGTTTTTCCTTAGATCAATGGCATTTAAAACCATTGTCTTTGCTAACCCATAACAAAGTAACAGGTTGGTTTGTGTTTTTCATACGTGGTTTGCACTGACTTTTCGGGAAGCAGGTAGTGGAACAGCAGGGCATGGCTGATTGGTAAGTTTTGCTGGGGGGGGGGTTAGATTTTGTATTGTTGGTTGTCGAAGCGGGGCATTTTCAATTGTTTGGGTGAAAGGGCCTGCCCCCCCCCCCCACATGTACCTGCCTTGTTGCTGTTTATTTTAGCATGTTGGTGCCGTGCTATAAGCTTTCAGTGTTGTTACTGTCCCCTATGTTTCCATCCCCGCAGCCTGAGTCCTCACCACCTTCTCCTTCCAGATCAGCGTCTCGAATTGCTAAATTAACACTTGGTGAAACGAAAATCTCTGTGAAATGCCATGAATCTGCCCTTATGTGTTTCATTTTGCACATAGGCCCATTGCACCTGAGGCTACCCTGGCAATTGTCAACATTTATTTTTATAATTTTTTTAATATTTGAAATGTTAAGATAAGTGCATCGTCTGACCTTTACATTAATTGCTTCACTGGGACTCACCCTGTCGCTCGGACTCATTCGGGGCGCCGCATGGAGGAATAGTTCATTTCATTAGCCTGCCTGCTGATAGCTGGCTTTAAATCTACCATCTCATGCTAAGCGTGTTAGCCGCTATAGCCTAAAATAAATGGTGATTGGAAGAGCCGTTCTGTTCCCTTGGCCTGGGCTCTAACGATGGCTCTGTGACAGGTCATAGGCGCTAATTAAATTAGCTGCGCGGTCCGTTGCCCCCGCTGCCGAGACTCACCCCCCGCAGCGCTCGCTCATTAAGACCTGCCGCTACCACAGCAGTGCTGCTAGTGGATTTGTGGAACAGCG
The DNA here is from genome assembly GCA_019775955.2 of Pollimyrus isidori. Taxonomy (NCBI): domain Eukaryota; kingdom Metazoa; phylum Chordata; class Actinopteri; order Osteoglossiformes; family Mormyridae; genus Pollimyrus; species Pollimyrus isidori. Next base: position 4,166,584 of record JABFDZ020000047.1, on the reverse strand, counting down.
GCAGTGCAGAAGCCCCACCCATTGGTTAGAACCCACTTTTTTTAGCTGCTGTAACTTGTGTGGTCGGTGGCGCAATCTGAAAACTGCCTTTTCTCATTATTGTCGTAACTGTGTTTCCCTTCTGCCGCCAGCTCATTGCACCAAGTGTGATGAACATCGACTGATTGGACTGGCACGGGGTGCTGCTCTGAAGGGGACAGCACAGCCTTCCAAAAAGCACAGCTTGGACGCCGATGTGCACAACTGTGTCTGTCTGGAGGCCTGGATGTCCTGTCACTCAGTGAGGCCAGAGTGGAGCCAAGCAAATTTGTTATCCAACGCTGATTATAAGCCTCCATAGGAGCTACGGACAGTTACATATTTTAATTGGCAGCACTGACAACAGCACATCGCCTAACATAACCCCCTTTTGCCAACACTAACAGCACCATCTGCTATTGTGTAGACCAGCAATTCTCAGACTTTTTCATCAAAGGTCCACAACAAATATCTGATGAAAGTCTGAGGTCCAGAACAATTTTCAGTAACAAAACATTGCATGAACGTTAATGAATTAACAACACCTCTCGATGTAAACATTGGTAAATTACAATAATGGCATGGTATTTCTATACTTCAAACCATGTTAAGCCTTTTTACATTAAACATATTGGTTCTTAAGAGGCATTACCAGCCGGGTCTAGATTAACTTGCAGTTTGGTCTAGAACTGAACCATGGTTGGGATTTTGAGAATCTCTGGTATAGACTCTTTGTAGCAGTGACCTATTGGTTTCTGTTGTCAGTACAGACACTGTAATCTTCTGCAGGCAACACTGACTCTTGCACAGTCTTCTCCAGGTTTTTGTTGTTTCCAAAACTGATGCTGTAATCTTCTATAGGCAGCTCTGGCACTACTATTGGGATGTGCTAAACAATGAGACTCTCAGTGTTATTGAAAAACTGAATTGTGCTCTTGTGAACAGGATAGCCTGTGCTGTGTTTGGTCGCACCGGACACAGTTCTGCTGCATTACGTGTTACCTTGCGGCACACTGGTCAGTGTGCGGGCACTGCGGTGTCCAGATGCTGGAGCCAGTGCATGGGGGGGTAGCCCGTCGTCATCGTCGCCCTACCAAAACATCGCACTCACCCAGACTCACTTTCCCAGTTTTGTCGTGTTGCTGGCTGGCTGGCTGATGCTCCTTTTCACTTTAAAAAGATAATTTAATTCAGACGAAGTAAGCAGATTTATTTGCTAGCAGCTTTCACTGAAGCTCAATCGGGGAAGGTGGGAAGATTAATATAAAAGTTATTGTTTGATGTTTAAATTATTGAATTACAATGAAATAATTCCACTTGCAGTATAAGCTACCTCCCCTCCCAGAAGTCACATGATTTAACAAAAAATAGCAGATTGGGGTGGCATTGTGGTGCAGTGGTTAGCACTGTCGCCTGGGACCTGCGGTCAAGTCTTTGCCGGAGTTCCGTGTGTGGAGTTTGCATGTTGCCCCATGTTGTGGGATTTCCTCCAGGTACTCCGGTCCCCCCCATGGTCAAAAAACATATTGAGGTTAATTGAAGTGACCAAATTGCCCGTAGGTGTGTATGTGTGCCCTGTGATGGGTTTGTGACCCATCCTGCATTGTTACCGGCCTTACACCCATAGCCTATGGGATAGGCTCCAGACCCCATAGCTTTGTTTGTGGGAGGGTCGCTACCAAGCACTGAGAGAGTGGGGCTCCCATGGGCTATTCCCGTCAGTTCTGTCATACCTCAGGAGGACCTAGGAGCCCCTGAGGATGTCGCTTCATTCTGGACTAGAGGCACGCTTGAGGTAAAGTGGAAAATGGAAGGGAGGTTTGCTTACAACGTTCTCCCCTCCTGAATTGCTCAAGAACTGAAATAAATGCCAGCACACCAAGGATGATTCAGTTCATGAGAATCCTGCACGGTCTCTCACAATGTTACGCCTCCTCGCCAGCGGCAACAGATGGCAGAACGGAAGGGGGGGTGGCTCTTGCCGTCAGTGGATCGGAAGCCTGACAATCCGACCCGTGTCCCCATTAGCAATGCAATTATTTTCCAAGATTAGTGGAAGGAAGTGAGTCAGTGCTGATTTGCATTGTTCGGATAATGGATGAGCTTGTTATTGTGTTTAGAAAATGGCATTGTCAGTGTGAACCAATTAACCCTACTACTTTGAGCCAGAAATGGGCAAGGCAGGAAGACCAAGCGATCTCGCAAACTTGGGTTAATCGGGAAAGCGGATGAGATACTTGCTGAACATTGGTCCTATTTAGGTAAAGTTATGATGTTGGTTCATATGTACGGTAAATGTGCTTCTCATTCATTTCTCGTCATCTTGTTATGGTCTGGACCATTTTTGTAGTTACTTAACCTGATGATTTCCGCATTCCTCCTTGTCACACTGGTGGAACTATCAGTTGAGTCACGTTGTGTAGAAAGCGATATACCATAACTAAATTGGAGTTTGTGGAGGAGCACTGTTAGAAGTCATGGGAAGCAGCGGGTGATTTTTATTTTTTATTTTTTTGAGCATGCTTAATGTAATATAAGCTATGTAGTATTTACGCAGATTTTGTGTCCTTGGAAATACATGTGTGTTTACGTGAGGAGGGGGGTGCAAGAAATTATTTAGCTTGTTTGTGTTTGAGAGAGTGATAATATAGGCTTTGCATTTGTGCGTGTTTTTGAGACAGAAAGAGAGATTTGAAAAGCATCACTTGTGTCTAAGCATGTTTACCATTTCATTAACATCTCAGGGTCCAAGGGACCAGTGCAAACAAAAACAGCTGCTAGTCAGAGAATATTTGCTGTTCTGTAGGGACATTCTCCCTGAAAGTTGTAAATCTTATCAGTCCACATTTCACATTGAGGTATTACCTGCTTTTTTTGACTCAAACGAAGAGTAATTCCTTACAGATCAGCTCCATAGTAATTTCTGTCCAGTTGGGATTCCAATGCAGATTTCACCTAGACCATTGTGTTGAATCATTAGCTAAAGCAGGAATTTCAGTTGGCTGTAATGGAGTGACCCATTGCCACTGGTCATGCACTGGAAAGAGGCTGGTATGTTTCTGCAAAATGGATTTCCTCTTTATTGGATATTTTACCTCAGCAGACAAAGCTTTAATTGCACTTCACAACAACAATTCAAAATATAAACAGGGAGTAATTTGCCTCGAAACAGTTTATCCAGGGTGCAGTCACTTTCGTGGAACGAGAGCTGGCTGAAGCATGTTGTTTGAATCGACGGTGACATGTGAATTGTTCTTGCCTGATCTTGCAGAACTTTATTTGGAGCCCTGGGTATGGTGTGTTCTCAGGCTTCTGGTTAGTGCGGACACAAGAAGAGGTGTTTGGCTTCTGTTGACATTGATTAACGCGAGGAAGAGTTAGTATACCTATTAGCTCAGTCGCCAGACAAATTAATTGATACAAACAAACAAATTATGATAATTAGAGCGGAATTAAGCCTGAACTTCGTGTCACTTGGTCATGGATGTCACATGGCAGCCTTTGAATTAGTGGCACTGGAAATCAGGGGCCTTTCTTGCTGGGTGCTCACGGCAGGGATTGAGGCTCGTGAGTGAACCTGTAGGATTGTCACTGGTGGGAGCCAGGGCCGTTTGAAGGAATTTGGGGGCCCCAAGCAAAATGGACATGGAGGCCCCCCACACAGTTTGTCGCTGCATT
>JABFDZ020000047.1:4137778-4157479 GCA_019775955.2 Pollimyrus isidori | reverse complement strand
ATATAGGTACTATATATAGCTTTGTGTGTGTTTCTTTGCTGTATAAGTTGAAAGCTGCACGTCAGACTGTAAGTATGAGATGTCATCTACATGAAAGACTCCCAGCAGTACACATCCTTCTGAATACTGGCTCTTCTCTCTCTAAGCAAAGTCACCTTGGGCTACGCTAAGATCCGAGGGAGTGAGACGATTAATCTGCATGTCAAAGTAGCCGCATGTTCTTCACCTCGCAGAACACACCGCGCAGGGTACCGCAGGTCATTTCTCCGCAGTTTAAATCCAGTGACTGACAAGCCTTTTTACTGTTTATTGGATTTTAACATGTCTTCTCGGCATTCTAATTGAGTTTTCCAACTTTTTTATGCGTGATATGGAAAGAGACAAGCTCCTATTCTCAAAAAGAGAAAGATCAACTCAAAGGCCACAGAGATGAGAAGAGAAAATTAAGTGGTAGGAAACAGAGGGAGAGATTCGAAATGATCCCCAATTTCATTTTCCTAGCAATCCAGTTTCATTCCATGTTTTGCCAGGTCATACAGATTTGGAGTCTCTGCTTTCCCCCTGATTCTAGCAGGAGCTGCTTCATCTCCCCTCTCAAACATGGACAGACCCTAACTATTCAAATGAGGTCCCCCTCTTGGCACTTTACATATTCATTCAAGCTCGCAATTAAGACCTTGCACAGACAAGTTAACTTTCTCGAACACACGACACGTTTTTTGCAGCTTTTCCTATCACCCCTGGCCATTATGGGTGTGGTTTAAGATAGAGAGCAGTTGTGGTTGACAGGGGAAGAGCTGAAAATGGAGATTGCAGCAGTCACACAATACTCCCCGTAGCCAGAGGGCCCCATAACAAAGACCTGCGGTCCCCCCTCACTTGCTGTAGCCAGTAGTACATGCTTGCCAAAATCAGGTGGTTAGGACTGCACTTTGTATATAAATATAATTTGAGAAATTAATTTATTATTTGTACTGTCACTGAAGATTAATCACCTGAAACTGAGGGGGAAATCTGTCTCTGTAAGTATGATATTGCCTTCCATCCTATTCTGATGATAAAAGATCGTTATACAGACTGTGGTTCTTTAATATATACAAAAAATGCCATATATATAAATATATATATAAATTACACACATATACATGCATTATATATACATATATATGTGTACATATATACATATATGTATATGTACACACACGTGTGTGACCATATTCATTTGATTTTTGTAGGTGGTTGTGTGTGTGTGTGTGTGTGTGTGTGTGTGTGTGTGTGTGTGTGTATATACATATATATGTGGATCTGAAACAGGGCGCTGCTCCTGTTTTGTGGTTTGCAGAAAGAGTTACGCTCAATAGTTGCTGACAGAGATGGCGGTAATTTATTCCTGTTCGTTTGGCAGTGCCGAGAATCGTCTCATTTATTTGAATGGTGATTAAAGGCTCCAAGCTCGTGACATGCAGTCCTTACACGCGTATGGTAAACAAAATGATTGCCATGATGTCCCAATCTTAAATGCAGAAGACTTAATGGACACTGCCGCCCTTATGAGATGAGCCCCGGTGAAGGAGAAGGCTTGAATTTGAGCCCGTTGTGCCAGCTGTACCCCCTCGTACCCAGACAGACACGTCGCTCCACGTGTGCGTTTACACTTCTATCTATGCCAGCGATTTCAAGCAGGCGCTATGTTGCCATGGCAACGCCAGCAACTCCATGCTTGGTAGCTGGAGGCTCGACAGTGACTGCAGGGGTATAAGGCGAGTAAGACGCCCGGCGTGTTGAGATCAAGAGCGAGTCGCGTCCTACATATATTTCTCTCACGTGTGGTGTGTGAAAAGCCTTCACGGCTAGCTTTGTCATTAGAGTGAATTTACTTTAATAGAATTAAATCATATTTTTTAAATGATCTTTAGAAGAGTTTTCGGAGGAGACTTTTTCAGTCAATTACCAATCCGGTCTCTCACCTAAACTCTCCCCACTAAACCTTTAATCACTGTACTTTTTAGCCATCAGCTGCTTTTGCTCTCAGTAATTTATGTGGCTTACAGTTTGGCTGTTAATGGGCCTGTGTGTTTCTCCTAAAACGATTGCGGTTAAGCGCCTTGACTAAGCGTACAGCAGCCCAGGCTCCCCCAGGCCATAAACCTGTGACCACTTATTTCCAAACCAGCGACTGCCCCCCACCCCCATTTTTTTTTCCTGTGCCCGTTATCGTCAAAGAGACCCATTACAACGTATAGGCGATCATGGATAAACCAAGGGCTCAGATCCGTGTGAATGCCAGCTTTCATCCACACAGCATTCTTACATCCATGTGTGCATCAATCTTGCTGCTGATTATTCAGTACAGGGTCACAGTGAACCTACCCAGCAAGAACAGGGCAAGGGAGCACCCTGGACAGGATACCAATCCATTACAGGACAAACACACACACAATGGGAAATTTAGAGTCGCATGGTGCTATTGGTCCTATTTTGAATAAAAGAAGCACTACACGGATCAGTGATAAGATATAAAGCTGCATGGCATGGAGCTACTGCGCTTATCTGCGGTGGTTAGTGAAGACGTAACTACTGGCTGGGGGGAAAAAAAACAAATCCAGGCCTGTTCGTAAGGCAGGGCATTAAGTTGCAAAATTCTTTAGTAAGCCATTGCAGATGTCAGCCCTCTCGATCGGTGTGGAACTGCCTCCAATTAAACAAATGCAGTAATTCAATAAAGCAAAAAAAAAAAAACCTCAAATAAGGGTTTTGCTTGGCAAGCATTCCACATGCAGTTAGTCCTAATAAGTTACATATGTTGTAATCCGTCTGCAGTGGATAGGAGGGCCACAGTGGGTAGGGGAGGTGTGTATGGGAGTTGCTGCCTGTCTCAAGCTTGTCCTGTCCTCCCAGGGGTCATGTGAAGCATTTCCCCAGCAATATAAACATTAGGAATGGGCTTTAGTTTCAGTGCATAGTGGGTGATGGATAGCTGGTACTGGGTTCAGCCTGCAGGACAATGTCCCCTAGCCCACAAGCATCAGCTGGGAAACTGAAGGCATTGTGACTTATTCACTTTTCATTGGTGTAGGCCGCCAAGATCTGTGCCAGATCGCTGCTCCGGAATCAGTCTTTGTGGTGTCCATCACAAGAACAAATTTTCATGGCAGACACACAGAGCCAGTGGACCTTCTTGTTTGGTGGAGCCTTTTATAGCTGCGTGTATTAGGGTGGGGGCAGTAGGGGAGAGTGAAGACCCGGTCACCTCCTCGTCACCCAGCTTGTTTTTTTATGTATTTTTTTGCTTGTTTTGTTGCTGATGCATCAAAAGCAGTATTACCAGGCAGGTCCTCCTTTTGTGGTGCCCATCAGAGCCAGAATCATCTCTTAACGGGAGCTGATCTCCCACTCTGGAACCAGTTAGACCTTCTCTGGAAATGAAAGGATGAAGTATGGCTTTGCTTTAAACTTCAGAATACTTCAATTGATTGCTGGGTTATAAGGTTCTGTGCCCAATTAATTTCCTGCACGCCAAACCCCCCCTCCAAAATGGCATACAGTTGATTGCTCCCTCCTAACCAACCAAACACAGTGTTTTTCACTGTCACGTTGCATTGGTGTGCCACACATAGCATGTGTCTCGGAAGTTCAGGACAGGATGTTAAATTACTGTAATTGCACATTGACATTTTCCACAAAAGTGACTTTTGTTCTTAGATACCATCGAGTGCCTGGATATCTGTGTCAGTTTCCAAATGTGTGGTGCCAATTTTTCGCATTACAAAATCTATCATTTGTGGTGCTATATTCTGTGGACAGTTTAGCTATTCCAAAATTCATGAAAGTTTCTTGTGCATCAGAACTCAGAGTTACGGTTATTTGGGTGGCAACGTGGCCAATGTTAAATGACTTTATTGATGTTGAAATGTCATACAACGTTTTATTTAGGGGGAAAAAAGCCTTGTTCACCTTTCATGCATATTTATTTGTCTGCAGATCAAATACAGTTTTGGAACAGTACTGTAATAGAATTCATATATTACTCCAATTGCAACAGCAGGGACATTTTATATTCTTAAAAACAGTAAATGCTGTGAACCTTGTTGACTCTATGTAAAGTTCTCCTTTTTGAGATGCGGCAACAAGAAACGTCCACAATTAATCACAACGCCAGTTACATAAAGTGTCTCAGGATTGTTGTTTGATTAGATTCGGGTTTGAACTGTAAAATTTGCTCACTTTCTCAGAGCTGATTAAAAATTAAAGCCGAACATTTTTAAATTAAGGCAGAAGCTGCAATAAGAAGCCTGCCTCGACTCCTCGTGCGAACAGCGGGAGAAGCCTCTGTCGGTTTAATTACCGCTTATGCATTTTTATACACGCATGTTTGCACGCGTACCGATGAGTGTGTGTGCGTGCGCGCACGTGCTTGCGCGCGTGCCTGAAAGTTCCTGGCTCTCGCGGATTTTTTTTTTTTGCCACGCGCACTTCGCACTGTTCCCACGGACCGACGCGATGCATTCAAATCAGTTTAAAGCGATTTTCTATGGTACTGTTTCTGCCAAAATATGTTTATGTCCCTGTCACTCATCTACGGAGGAGCGATTTGCATTTTCCCTGATATTCATCAGCAGTGGGCAAATCTGCTGCCCCAACTAAAACCCAGGTGGTAAGCACTTATGCACCGTTTCCTACAGAAACAGCCTCGACTCTATTTCTGAATGGAAATTTTTTCATTTAAATAATCACAGTTCCATGCATGCTGGGCTAGACCTAGGAAATTAAAAAAAAGCTCTTATCTTCCTTATAAGTTGTTGTATTTGTAACTTGTTGATTAATAAAATGTCACAGAATTTGTTGCTGCTAAAATGCTTTGAAACCAGTGATGGATGATTGTGCTTTAATGAGATTGTTTTATAGATTACTGGATGATGCCCTAATCAAACAGTTTAGCACATTTATACCAATAATGCACAAATGTGAGAATGTGGTGCAGCTACCCTTCTGCTCATGGCATGTGCTGCACTCAGGCTGAACTACAGAGCACCACACTGGATGGGTTAAAATTATGCTAATAAAATAAATACTTTTTTCACATCTCCTAAAGAACACACATTGTTACACTTTTTGTAACGTAAGCATCTCTGATCTTTCTGGAGAAATAAGCCACCTTCAAAGAGCTCTTTTCTGGGTGACAGCTGCCACAGTTTTGGGATAGAAGTCTAATGTGCCGCATGTGAAGAGGTTGTGATATGCAGACATTAACAAAGCGCCATAGCCTGTTTGCGGATGACAGCGCACATGAGACTGGATATAGCCGGATGCGTGTGGCAGTTCTGGACTTTTCCCCCACTCTCGCTCTCTTGTTGTGTCCCCAGCCACTTCGTTAAGGAGCGCCGGCCTGGAACTGCAGCAGAGCCAGAACTGAGAACAACAGGGTGATTAATGCAACAGTAATCCAATTAATGACATAACACATGAGTCAAATTTACGGCAACGTATCGGATAGATGTATTAACACTGGACCGCCAATTAACTAATTAACTTCTCACGTTTGTCATGACGATGACATCCCACGCTTTTTATATCATATTTTCCTATTGATGGGAGGTAATTGTCGAGGTAAATTACTTTTTGGGAGACTATATCCCCATTTCTTTATACTTTGATTGTGAGTTAGATTTCAAATGCTCCACTGTATAACCAAGGCCATTGAACTGGATTCTTTTTTTGCTGGGATTTCCATACTTTGTGTGAAAGAAACACGTTACCTGCAGCTTCCTTCCTGGGTGGGTGGGGAGAAGATACCTTTGCGAGGACATGGGGCTCCATTTCATGTGCGTGAGCCCTGGATTTAAGAGCTGCCCATACTGTTCCCCATTAATCACTCCTCTGACAGTGGAGCCGGCAGAGAGATGAGCCTGGCTGGCTGGCCTGTTCTTGAGGGCGGCATGTGCATGTTGGATGCGTCAGGCTGGCAGAACATAGGGTAGAGCTCTAACTTGTAAGTGGCCATTGGTCAGGATGTTCTGAGACAATGTAATGTTGTGATAATGCGCTGTAAAAAAATAAAATTGTTTGTTGCTGCTGTTCATCACATTATAGCAGTTAATATGTTCAGTGCTATGGACTAGGGTTTGGGGTGGCTTGATGTTTAACTGCAAGCCTTGGCCTCCCACTTTAGTTGGAAGCAGTTCTGGTGGAAAGCTTTACAGTATGGTCTCTTGTTCTGAAAATCCAGGGATTAATTCCAGGATAGTTCTAAATATTATAAATTTCCTGGAATGAAAGAGGCAGCTGAACCGAATCTAGTCTCTTTCTTCAGATTTCACCTTGTAATCGAGACCTCTGCCACGGCTTAAAAAAAAACACTGTTAAATAAGCCAAAGCTTCTCCGCTCAGCCCAGCGATGTCAGAATTTCCTGTCAGGTATTCTCAGAAAATCAATTATGGTGCAGGAGGGAAATGATCTTACCCATCATCTGGTATGCACATTTTCTTGTTGATACAACTTGATTCAAATACCACAGCAACCAGCAATTTTTGAACTAATTGTGTCCACAGGGGCGATGAAACCTGTCTTGAATCTTACATACTTAAAAGACAAACTAAATGCACTGTGGTAAAATTATATTGTGAGGCTCCCTGCGGACACTGGAAAATATAATCTTGATCCACGGAGCCTCAGAAGAGTACCAGTATATACACCCTCATGTCAAGATGTTCCTGGAAAATAATAATTGTGCACTGTTAATATTCCTGTGCCTTTTAGGGTGTCGGGTGATGGGGTTGGAACGGCATCGAGGCTGTAACCCACAGATCCCTTTCAGGCTGGGGACGAACCTTTGTTTTGTCATGCACCTCAGGTGACATCGATTCCGGTCATTTGTGAAGTGTTCCCAAGAGTGGGGGGGGCAGCCAGTGGAGTGGGGACGAGGGTGTCCTTGATCAGGTGGGCTGAAGGTGCTAAGGAGGTTATAGTATCCTGCAAAAAGTGTCAGTGATTGGGATGGCGTGGATCCCTGGGGTGGGCGGTGTTTGGCTCTGGTCCGGGTCCTTCTGAGGTGAAGGTGGATGAGAGCGTTTGCTCCCCCCCCCGGGGACCAATACATCTGGCACAAAGGACGGACTGTCACAGGTCAGTGGGGGGTAATAACGGCTTCTCTGCAGCCTGGCTGGCTGTTCTTTCCGTCGGTGTGGCACTGCCATGGAGGTGGCCTATGTGGCCTGTCAGGCCATGGCTGTGTGCGTCTGTCTTGCCCAGTAGCATCTGGAGTCCAAAGTTTATGACAGTGAGAAATCGACCGTAGAGAGGTTTGATAATTACATCCCCCCGCATTTTGACGGGTTTTATGGAGCTATCTGCAGTATTTCTGTTGTAGTCGTTCTGTTTTTGGAACATGCATGTACATTTATTTGCTGCAAGCTGAAATGGCGATATGGCTTTTTTTCCACGGGGTCCTGGTTTGTGTGTTTCCAGCACTGCGGTCCCGTGGGAAAGGACAGGAAGGGCATCGTATGAGAGTAACGCCGCTAGCAGTGGGTGGGCCTAGCACGTTTTTTGTATCTTGCTTTCGGAACATCTGTGTAACAAGCCACCTGGCTTTGAAACTTCGCCCTCTCCGTCAGCAAAAATGGCGTCCGGTTCGCTTTGTGGTATGTGGGCGTGACATTTTCAGTTCACGTGGCCATCACCAGGGCTGGTTTTGCTGCAAATCAGCAGGCAGGACCACATTCTGCCACTCCAGTAACAGATGTGGCTCTGCCCATCACTCACTGGGCCTCCTTGCCAGCACTCAGCTGGGGGATGATGACATAATTTGCTGGCATGTTGGAAATGGCTCGTATCTGTCAGCGCTGTATGTACTCTACCTGTGAATTCTGTATAAATCCTGCATATGTCGCAGCTGAGAGAATTCCCCCGCCCTCGATGGCCTTTGGGACTCAGAACATTATAAATAATTCTTAGTGTACTAGTGGACTCACCCATCCAGGGTCACAGGTTCGCTTTTCTTTGTAGTTGTACTACATGAGAATCTTCTTGGGTTTAAGTCAGATTCCCATGGATCCAAGTCCAAAGAAGAGTGATTGAGCGTCCATAGATGCCCATAATTTCTGTAGGGGGGCACTGTGGCATCCCATTCACAATAGGCTCCAGGCCTGTTTATGAACCTGCATTAGTTACAGTAAGTGGTCATAGAATATGAATAGATCAATGTCTAGTTGGTTGTGTTGATTTTTTTCCACGTGCTTGTTAATCTAGCTACTGTCTCCCTGCTTTACTGTACAGTATGTATCTATGTATGCTGTATATTTCTAGTAAACCAGAATGGCTGTGGACATGATCTAGAATATAATATTGGCTGCATTCTTTTGTTGTCTCCCATCATTGGTCCACTGTGTGACTTTTGTCCATTTCAACACCCTCAGCATTTCTATATGTTTAAAGGCTGGGAGTTCATTGGCTCAGCAGGTGATGTTGACACCAGGGTATGAATCTTGCTGGTTATGTGGAACACATAAAACTAATTCCAACATAGAGACATAATTGCTAAACTAATTTCATGGCTAAAACTTGCCTGTGAGAGAGTGAGTGTCTGCCTTGTTACTAGTACACTGTTGGTTCCTGGTGGAGCATTCAAGATTGAGCAGCCAGTGGGCCCAGTTTGATCATTTGCTGAATATGTGGAACCGGCATTGACCTCTGACCCCCAAGTCACTGCTCATATTATGGCCAGTACACTGAAGGATGCTTTGCCTGTAATCAGTGATGGATTGAGCACTGATGAATGGGGAGGGTGCCCTTTGGATAATCATCATTCGCTTGGGATGTGGGCTGTATTTTAGACTCAACTGTGAAGTACAGGGTATGAACACTTGACAGATAAAAGCTTGTGAAATGCATTTCAAAGTATTCAAATAAATGTTCCACAAAACCGAGTTCAATAAAAAAAGCATAAACAAAACTCATTAAACAAAGTCTTTTTAGAAACTCATATAGAACCTGCATATTTCAGAGTTATTGGAAATGCAGAGATAATGGCTAGATTTTTTTTAAATAGAAATATGATTTATATTTTGCCAAAAGCAACAATAAACAATGTGCATGTCCGTGGAGTCAACATGAAGATCGATGTTTTTATCCATACAGCTGTTGATGGTTGCTCCAACAGTTGTACTGGCATAGTTTGAAATTGCAATAATCGCCATTAGCCTAATTTGTCAAGTTTTAAACTTAATTGTGTACAGTGCATGCACACATAAAAAGCATGTGGGCGCACTCTAAAACTGTGGTGTCTGCTGTATTGTTTCCATTTTTACTGATTTAAGTCAGCAGCTTTGTATACATCTTAATTCAGGAGGGCAGTCTGTATGATTCTTGTCACACACTCATTATATCTTTAAGGATAACACTGGTACAGTGGGAGTAGGAAAGGCTTCCTGGAAATCGGGCAGCCGTCTATCTTGGGTATAATAGACAGTGAGGAAGCGCAGCAGTTTGATGTGGGTTATGTTTGTAGGGGTGGGGGGGTTCATTCCCAAAAAGCACCGCAATTGGAAATTGATCGTCGAGGGCAAAGAGTATGCGGACTCCGCGGGAAATTAAATGGCATCCCTGTGTGTTGATAAGGTCAGCCTTCAATCTTCCACTGATGAATAGGGAAAAAACAGACATGGAGACTTCCAGTATAGGTTTTTGAGGATGTCTCTGACATGTTCATCCTCAATATAATTACAAGCACTGTTCTTGCCCTTAATGCTACCTAAAAATATCTCATTCTTTATTTAGTACTTCTCTGCCTCTTTCTCTAGCTAAATATTCCTAGATAGATCAGCTATGTCTTTGGCCCTCACGTTCTACTGCTTTTACTTATTTGTCACGTTCACAGCAAACATCTGAAATTAGTAAATGCATGTATACTAGGACCTTCGTGGTCGTTGGGACACTGTGCTTTTCACCGCCTGTGGGGCCACTGGGTGTTGTGGGTCATTGAGTCAGCTGGTTGACCCATTGGGATCCTGACCACCTTACGCACAGTCGTTCTTGTGTGAGAGAGTGGCTACAGTGTATTAATGTTAGCCCTTTAACACTAATGAGGAAAGGTGGTCGTATCACTCTGGAGGATAGAATCCTGAGACTGGGTCGCTTGCCACCCTGGGTGTGTCGCTTCACAGAATTAAAATGGGAACTCTTTCCACGAAAGGAAGGGGGATGTTTTTAAAGCCCAAGCAGGCTATTAAATGAGAGCTTGGCTGCAGAAACCACTGGTAATGTGAGTATGATCCCGGCATGGTATTGCTGGACGTGTATCTGATTAAATTCCCATTAAAGCCCAGAAAGCCAGCCAAGACTTTGTTTGCCGCTTCATCCTGCATATTTACATTTATATTTGCATTTATTAATTTTTGCAGACGCTCTTATTTACAGCAATTTACATTCCCATTAAGACAGACGTGCATTAGCTGCAAATGACATCAGGTAAACAAAACAAATAATAAAATTGCCAAAATCAGCGGTGATTTGTACCATCTTATGTCACAAGGTGTACTGTGGCATATTTGGAAGCATCTTCATGCAGAATATATGCATGAATATTTAACGTCTTTAATACTGATGTCATAAAATGCCAATGACAGAAACAATAAGGTCATAGAAATGCATGTTGTATTTTCTTATTATATATTAATTACTTGGGTGTTTTGGGAGCCATGTGAATGATTATGGTTGTTTTTCTGTTAAAATCTCCTTGGTTTGTCGTCGTCTGCTCTTTATTATTCTAGATAATTCTATGGATAGGAGTATGTGAAGAGAATAAACGACAGAATATTCGTCATGCCAAGGTTATGGTGCTTTTCTCTGCTCCTAAACATCTGAAGTACTGTAGCTGTGGTACGTTTTATTTAGTCAAAACAATGTTGCACTAAATCTCAAAAAAAAATAAAAATCTTTGTAAATGATGATAAATGGAGGTATTTTCACTGCTAGGTTGCCTTTTATTTGGTATTAGATGACACATTTGCTAATATGTAGCTTTTGAGTGGCACAAGGAACTGCTTGATGGGACCGGAAAATGGATATTGATTATAAAAGGCAGGTTTTTCTCTTTTCCTTCTGATGGTCCAAGTGCAAAGCATGATGGATCACCAGAGCCGTTGTCACGGCAGCATGCCCAGGCATGGGCTTGAGGACAGCTAATTCAATTACTGGCTCTCCTCTTGGGAGTCCCACATAAGTCCCAATTGATTCATATTGCCAAATCCCAACTATGACAATGAACAAGTGTTGGTATATGGATTAAATTACAAAGATAAACTTGAAATATTGCCTTGACTAAATCTGAGGGCATTGTCCTGTCTCTCTACAGTTCTTTAGTCTTCATCTCCTACAGCGTTCGTTAATGAGCTAATAAAAGGACAGTACAGAAACTTAGGCAAGGTTTTTCATTGGGAGGGGAAAAAAACGTTTATTGCTATGGATTAGTGTAGCTACTTACTAGCTTTGTGTCTTTACAAATTTCTTCTGAAATGGGCATACCACGACTTCCATGACCAGCGTTTCACTGAGTGTACTTGTGGCTGTTCGACCGAAGCAATTTGCGCGAATGAGGTGGGTGGGGTCAATAAAATTGATCAGGGAGATATTTGCGATTTCCCGAGAGGTCAGAGGTTAAGTCATTTAAACTGTCGTTAACACTCAGTCAGGTTCTCCTTGACTGTTTAATGGAGATAGGGCCTTTGCTTCTGTTACTCTCTCCGGTACTGCTGTTTCACCCTAGGGATATTAGGTATATGCATCGAAAAGCCACTCTGTTTGTGGCCATGAAACCGTTTAGTTGAAAATGCTCCGGATCATTCCTTCCGCCAGCGATGCCTTTAATACGGAGAGGGGAAGCGTGGTCAGGAAGACAAACATAACTTGAACAGAGATGGTACATTTGATTGAACTGCTTTGCTGACATGCTCGCCTGTGTGAAGCCCATTTAGTTTTCAAAAGCTACATGCATTTTTTTTAACAAAGTAGTATGAAATAATAAGAAAATTTTCCATTTTTTTCATTGATATCCACCGGGGAAGAAAGACTAAATGGGCACAGACCCTGACAGAAATGAAATATCCTATGTACGTATCGAATCGCAATCGATTGTTCCGCATAAGGGCTTGAAGGCCGTGCAGGCCTCCAGTAAATGAGGGCTTATCTGTGAGTCGCTGCAACAATTGCAGGCTGATTAAATATGAGAGATGATGGAATGTTTTCCAGCATTTTGAGAGGTGAGAGAAAACATATCAACTGTAATGAGGGGAATCCCCCCTTCAAATTGATTACTCTTTTTTTATGGTGTAAAAGTGTTGTATCACCTCCAGAGTATGGTGTTTGGTTTGCTGCTGGCTAACACGAGTGTTGTCCGCTGTAATTTTCGCCTCTGCTGCTTAAGTTCCATCAGACTCCTTACAAGAGACCATTAATTATCTCTGATTTGATTGAGCCTTTCAGTTAGAGAAAAGCTTTTTATTTGTTTGGAGCGGGGTTCTTGTTCTGCTTTTTCTAGGTATAAATGGATGGTCTTCTGGGTAAACTGAAAGGCAGTTGGGCTGAGGGAGCTGAATGGTCATTTGATTGTTTGGGTGCCAGTTTGGCCATGAAGAGAGGAGATGAGGGTACAGTGGACTTTTGCTCTCTGAGCCTATTAAGGGTCATAGGGTCATTACCATTCCATTCCGCAGCTGTCGCTCTGGTCTGCCCTGTGGCTACTTTGGCCAACCGCATAGGATCAGGTGCGAGATGAAGTCATAGCCACTGGCCCAGCAAAGATATCACTAATGAGAAAGAACCCCATTGCAAGTGAGCCTATTTGCAAAAAACGTTGCACAAAGAACAACGGTGTCAGACTGCAGAAGGGCTGGGGTCTCACACCTTCCACTCGTCTTTGGGCTACAGATGTTAACGTTTGTATTGATCAGTGTCTCCCACTTTAATTGCATTTTTAACCCATGTCAGACACTGCAAAAGCAAGTAAAAATTCTGGTATACTGGTAGAAACCCTAATCGTATGGTAATTTTTATGTCAGATTAAGGCGTAGGGCTCAAGTTTGTCTCAAATTCTTCCCCTTCCAGGTCATCTTCTGCTAATAGAAGGACAGATTAGTTTTATTCATCTCTTGTAATCCCGAATAACACGTTTACAAACAATAGCCAGGGATGATATGAAATGCCAATGAGAACACACTGCTTGCTTTTAATGGGAGGGGGATGTCCACACCCAGCTGAGAAGAATGGCAACCTGCACAAAAACTAAACGATCCGTGTAGCAGAAATTGCCTTATGGTACACTGGAGATTTATATGATAATAGATGATAATCCTTGGGCCCCTCAGTACACACTGATAACGGGCTTTTCATCCAGGAACATGCCACCTCGTGCTTGTGTAACTCCTAAAAGCCCCTCATCGCTTCTGCTTGTTGTGTCTCAGCCCACTCCTGGCTTTGACATTCATTGACAATCTCTTTTGTTTTTTCTCCTGATGTCTGGTGGGTGCAGTGACATTCCCATTTAGCTCATTCTTCGCCCCAACCCCGTAGAGGCCAGCGGACACCAGCTGGTTGCAACGCAGATTACGCTGTAATCTCTGGGTGAGCATGGCGTCCCTGTTGTGTGAAGGAGCTGAGCTCAGGAAACGGCTCTCCTCTCCTGCTTCAAATCAAAACCTTTTTTTTAATCCTACAAATCTGTCTTTTTGTTCATTAATCGACATCTTGCTGTTGTACCCTAGTGAAGTGCGATACCGATGTCATTATGCGGTCGTTCTCCTCACTGTCCTACCGACATAAATAGCATGTTTTTTAACATAATCTGTCTGTGCCGCAGCATTTTACGAGCCCTGTTTGTACCACAGCCTTTCGCAGCATGTTCGTGTTTGAGTGTGCCTGTAACTGTATCCCCTTGCAGTAATGCATACAGCCCTATTTATTTAAGGCCCTAATGCTCCTCAGAGCCGTATTGTTGACTCGAGCCGCGCCGCTGATTCGAGACAGACCATGCAGCCCCGGCTTTCGTAGCCCCGAGAGAGGGAAGCGAGCTGCACATTTCCCACCGTGTCATGGGATTAGCTGCACCACCTAGGTCATGCTCTCGCAGTGAGCGAGGCCCTGCTATCTTGTCTGCTTCATCCCTGTCCAGATCACTCGCCGTTCCCATCCCCCCGACATGAGCCTTCCCCACATTCCAGCCCTCTGGCCAAACCCTCGTTGACGAATCCGTAAGGCCACCTTTAGCCAAAAAGTTTTGCGGCTTCTCAGGAGGCCTGAGCCTGTATGGTGGAAGAGAAGGAAAGTGCATCTCTTTGACTGGAGCTATGTTTTGCTGTACTTCAAAGCACTATTCTTGAGCTTTCACATCAGTTGGTTTGATCATGTGATGAAAAGGGGAGGGGTCAGGGTGGTTCAGGGCATGTCAGTGTCACCATGGGGCACTCCCCCTAATTGCCCAGCTCACTTGGCATCTCAGACACTGTGCCTCACCTTAGTTAAATGGGAATCTGGTTAGGCACAGATGTTTAGGTAATTGCATAATGATTCACAGAAGGGGTCAGCCCCGTCCAGGAATGGCACATCAGGATGAGAGTTTGAGCGCTGGCTGCAATCACGTCTGCCTCTACCTTTGCTCCACCTTTTCGAAGGTGCCTGTGGTTGTAAACTGGACGATTAGCAGTTGTCTCTCATGAGCAACCACAGTCAAGCACCATCTCGGCCCATCAAGAGAGAAAAAAAGAGGCGCTTCAGGACTGGCTGGCTCTGTACGCACACAGAGTTGGTGACGCCTAAATCGGCACGGGTTCGCTGTGCTTCCTTACACCTCCACATTTGGTTCATCTGGCTGGTTTGCCTCGATTGTGACTGACAATCGAGAGGCCCGGAAAACCATCAGAAGACCCAGCAGATGAGTGGAAAACGCAAGCCTCGTCTGAATCCACCCAAATCCAATAGATTATACCAGATCTCGAAAATCCCCTGAACCCCTGATGGAGGGTATTAAAAATATACAAATTTGTATCTTTATATGACTGGCATTTCTGGTTATTCAGCACACTGTGGCTGACTAGCATGTATCATTTGACCAATTAATGACCCATTAATCTAGTATAACTTGATTGTGAGCAGCACAACTGATCTATTAGTGCTTCCTTGCTTAATCAAGCCTGGTATGCTAGGGTAGTCGCGGAGAGGTGTGTGGGGGGGAATCTTATTTAAATTCAATCAGAGAAATGCGGCCTCTCAGCAGGACATGCTGCATCTCCATGGAGACAAAGCATGCCTTCGGCCTCTCGCATGCCACTGCTGCATTTCACCGTTAGCTTCAGTGTTGTCGTTCCTTTCCAGAACGAGGAGGGATCAGTGTCAGCACATGGCGGCCCACCTTCCTTCGACTGTCTTCCTGAGCTCGGGATCTGATGGCCAATGCGGTTCCCGCTCTGGCGGAACGCGGACCCGCTCACCGGTGCAGCCCACAGGCAGTGTGGCTCACATTCCGGCCGGCGTCCTTCTCAAGTACCAGTTGGTGGAAAGGCAAGGTTCAGTGTGTTGAAATAAGTGCAGGGAACACTTCTGCTGATAAAGATGCAGCGCGACGCCTTCCGCAAATGGTCCGAGGTTTTATTTTCCACATTAAGGGTGAAGCAATTATCAGTTTCATTAGGTGTAATTGATTCCCTGATGAGCATCGGAACAAAACACAGAGTGGCCATACCCTTTTATTTTGGGGGGTGGGTGGTGAGCAAGCTGTCTGGATGCACTTTCTCAATATCTTGACTCCCTTTTACAGAATGATTGTGGGGCTGTTGCTTTTAGGCAAAATGCCACTTTGCATTTTTTTATGTGCAGTGTGAAGATGGAGTCCCTGTCCTCTCACCTTAATAAAATGGTTAGCGCCGTCCAGTTTAAAGCCAGTTGCTCAGGAATAATGCAGGCCTGCAGGTGGAGGTTCTACTGCATCTTGACGCAGGTATATTTGAAGGCAGGGCTCTACCTATTACCCCCCTACTCATGGGAGAACGAAAACACAATAAAGTGGTGGGGAATCTTTTTTAGAGTAGCCTAGTAATTACTCCCCCAATCCCTTCTCCTGAACCCCCCCTCATGCCATCAGGGATGGTGGGCTTTGGTAGCGATTTAATCCTGCTGTGCAGCGAGGTGGAGGAGCAGCATAAGATGGATTGCAATTGATTGGTTAAACCCAGCTTGACAGCACTGGAATATCGGTGATTTGAGCGTTCCAGAATTGAAATTGACCCGGGTCAAATAGGGGCGTGGGGGGCTTGGAATTGGAAACACATCAAATGTGCATCTGTGTGTGTGCATGTGTGACATTAAGCAGGACGTGACATGAAGGACATGGACCTTATGCAGCCGGAGAGCGTTAATGTGTGGCACCGATCATGCTGAGCAGAGTCTGGAGGAGATGTTCTCCACCTTCTGTGAAAGGTCAGAGCTTTGGATCGAATCCCGATCGAACGCCACATGTGTTTGCTATGCAGAAATCCTCCTCCGCCATTTGTAGCATTTTACACATGTTACACGGTTCATTATAATGTCAGATTTTAATCTGGGTGCTGTTCACTGGTGTAATAGCCAAGATTTGAACCCAGAAGCCCATGGAATGATTGTCTGGCTCCTGGATTGTGAGATCCACACAGGTCACCGATTTTCTAGTCTTAACCAAATGGTGGGTTGGTGTAGGATTAGACCAAGCAGGTAGATGCTGAAAGATGGGTCCCCAAACTCCGGCCTCCAGTGGCCATGTGGATTAGGAGATCGAATCGGGTAATCTCTTTAAATGTGACTCTGGCCATTGAAGAAGTAACTTGTTCCTACTTATGGAGCACTGTGGAAGGCTGGAGAGGTTTAACTGAGTGGATCAAGAAATGATGACATTCTCCTTTGGTGATGCTCCTGCAGACCACTCCCTCCTCCTCAACAGAGGAAAATCACTCTTCACACTTCCTTTCTCTATAAGCGTATACACAGTTCCGGAGAGTATGGATACTTTTATACACTTCCTGTTAAGGATGTATGGCACATGAGTTGTCAAAATCAAAAGCAGCTATGCCAGCAAACTGCTTCACTGGTTTGAATTTAGGGTCTTAGTTAGCGTTTTCCTGGTAGCAGAGATGTGGTGTTTGGACCATTGCTGGTCCTTCAGGGCTGTCTCATGTTCCCCGATGGTGGTGTTCTGGTTAAAAGAAGCCTCTCCTCTCCCCCAGCAGAGCTCTAAACATGTCTGGGCAATGGGAACCTGCCAGCCTGCATATGGTAGCACTCATTAGCTAGCAACAGATTTCAAATTGGGGACAGTAAGAATGCCTTTTCTCTCAGTGCTTTGTTTTAAAGTTTGGCAGCAAAGAATGGATTTCCACGTGTTCGAAAACCAATGACCTTATCTTGTGTAAAAGCCCGTCACCTTTGACATTGTAGCAGGTGAACCTAGGTAAGGAGACACTGGAGCTCTCAGCCAGTAGCAGTGTCCTTGGCCTAGATGTCACATGACACCTAATCAGGAGGAGCTATTTATTCAGCAGAGACAATGGGGACTTTTTCATAATTCCAGTAGAACTTCAGGAGAACTGAGATCAACCTTGAGTGTTTTGCTGATTTAAATGTGTCTATGTGTGTGCTTTTGTGGACTGTGGGGATGCATTACATCGTAGATCCATGATGAACTTCGGGGGGGCGGGCAGTCTGTAGCTAGCAGCATTTGGTTAAATGCAGCTCAAACGGCTGCTTCAGCACCACTTGGCAGCTTGTTGAAGCAGCATAAACTGAGGCTTCCTGGCCTTCATCCTGGGGATATTGCCAGATCCATCACTGGGAGGTTCCCCCCCCCCCATCGGCTCATCGAAGGAACAATGGCGCCTAGCAGAGCTGCTCTGATATTATCTTCATACTTGCTGAGATCAGAGCTCCGCTCTGAACAGCAGGCCGTATTCATCTCCCTTCTGTAATTACCCAGCCTCTTTTCTTTCCCCCTCATTCTTTAACCACAAAGTGATATTACACCTCAGCCTCTTGGAAACGTAATGCCGCCCCATGCTCCTGTTTATCTCCCGTGCATATTTGTGTTGCTTTTGTTGATATCATTTTAAAAAGCTAATATACTGTCAGCCCATAACCACAAGCTGGTATCACGCCATGTAGCGTTCCTGGGTTGTAGGAGGTGAGCTCAGAGTGCCGTGTGAAATATATATCTCATATACTGCTTCAGCTTGTGTGACGGGTCAATCGCATTCCCAGCAGCCAGTCAGGCAGGTTAAGAGGGATACTTGTAACGCTGTAATAAATATTCATTATAATTTCTTTAATCTCCTCTTAGCCCTGATGTGTAATGCACAGTTAGGGCTATATTTTGCAGCCTGCCTGTAACCGGCTGCAGAATCATGAGTTATTCCACCGCTCAGAATTACAAGCTTTCTGGGGGGGAAATAAAAATACAATTAGCCACATTTTCTTTTAATTATTTTGGCGCCGTTGGATTTGTTAGGCATGGTTTTCGCTCCATCTCTGACCTCCTGTCATACCTGCTAACAGAAATACGGTGCGTGAAATCCAGTTAGACTTTTCAAAAACAAAAGCTCAATTCAAAAGCAAGAACTCGCCTACCCCCTCCACCTACCCCCTCTCCAATCCAGCTACTACAGAGACGCCGCACCCCAAATCCCAAACCGGGATAGGGGGATGATTCAGGTTTCGGCGAGCACCGGAGACAGATTGAGGTTCTGTCTGGGGTCGGGGGTGGGGGTTTCATGTGTGCTGTAGCAATATTTCCTCCTACGCTTCCCAGGCAGGGGTGAAATAACAGTGAGACACAAAGCCTTCGGGTGAGAAATTAAAAATATTAGCATATTTATTACAGCAACAGGAAGTCCAAAATGTGTACATCTTTAACAAGCTCATAGAAACCTGCATGAGTAGGGAAAATGAGCACAGGGGCATGAAGGAACAGGAAAACAGTCTGACTAAGGAGCAGAAAACCTTTACAGCAGAGAGACGGAGCCTGACTGTGAGATAGGGGCCACCCTCATTTCTCACAGTGACGCCAGGCCTGCTGCAGTGCCAAGCTGTGGCCCCTGAGCTCCAGTCGGGCCCCTCATTGTCCCCGTGCAGGTGTCATGCTCATCATCTGCAAGGGTATCATACAGAGTGGAATCCAGTTCACTTCCTGACCCTGTCCCCCTCCCCACAGATAAGCCTGACAGTCGCGGAAGAGCATGAAGGCTCACACACACAATAGTTTTACACCTCCTTATGGCCTTGCTGCCAGTGTGAACCGGTGAACCACGGATAACTCTCCGAGCTGCCAATCACCGTCTGCTGCCGCTCCCGATAAGACCCCCCCTCCCCCCATCCCTTCTGCCATTGTATATGTTGCATGTGTGATGGAACAATCCTTGAGTAACATTTGGGTCGTTTTTTTTTTTTTTTTAATTCTCAGTTTTTGGAGATTCCCCCAGGTCCACCGTTGATGCTAATTAACATGCAGACGTGTCTCCTGTCTTCCAATGCTACAGCCTTGGGTAAATTTGACGTCATAGGCAGAACCTGGAATTCAGTTATCCTCTGGACATGAAGAACTGACAGTTTTTTAGCTTAATCTCTGAACCCACCAGCGCGGGGGGGGGGGGGGGGGGGGGGCCGCGGGGGGCGCGCAGCGCCCGGCCGGACCCCGG
>JABFDZ020000047.1:4107122-4137678 GCA_019775955.2 Pollimyrus isidori | reverse complement strand
CTGGACATTAATAACTTAAATTTTTTTATCTTAATCTCTTAACCCCCCATCCCCCCCCCCCCCCCCCCCCAAAAAAAAATAAAAAATACACGCCATCCCTACCGGCCATAGAACACTGTATAAAAGGAATAACATTCTCTCTGTTAAAATAGATGTTGCCTAAGATGTATATTAGCAGCCTTGAAGCTGGAAGATATCTGAGAGAGCCTCACTTAAAATCCATGTGCATCACATATAAATCATACTATTGCTTTTACATTAAGTTACATTAAGAGTATCTATCTGTGCCACTTACAGAGACTCAAGAACGACCGGAACATCTTGGGACGAAACGACTGTATGCATCTTGGTACATTGTCACCATTAATCAACACGCGCCTCTATGGGCACACACAGGGCATCAGATGGACGCTGTTTACCACAGTACAAGGAGCTCGGGGAGGGTGTTGCCGCAGCTCACGTTTAACACACTCTGCATTTTAAATAAATCGCCTGCCGCCTCACAAAGGATCATGGGAGCGAATAGAGACTTACGCTTCAATGACTCTCCAATTTAGGGGAGTTCACAACTTATTAGTAGAAGCAGGATCAAACGTGTCTTGTTTATAGATTGTGATGGGCTTATTCGCCGGAATAATCCGGATAAGTAAACACGGGGGGCGATGCGAAGATGACATTGCTCCATGTGAGCATGTATTCTTAAAAAAACCTGGATGCTAATACAAGCGTTCGTAATTATAGCAGTTATCACTATGATCTAAAATATTTCATTAATTGATTATCGTATGACAGTTGGTAGATTTTTTTGGGCGGGAGGGTTTTCACTGGAGATGCTGGGTGTAAAAAAAATAGCTGAACACTATTTTCACGATCCCTCCCCAGAAAATGTTGCAAGACACAGTATATGTGTAATACAAGAGAGAAAAGAAGTCCCACAGCTTATGAATCTGGACAGAGCCAGCTGACATCACATATGCAATGGAAGACGCACTGGGAATGTCCGGCAAGCTAGACAGCTTCTGTCTGTCTCTTGGAGATACAACTGCTGCCTGTTCCTCTGGGTTAAATTTAATATGTGATTTGAAAGGACCCTGATCAACCCTGACCTTTGACCCATGGACTTATCTAGCTTTTCTCTGAATCCCACAACATGATTCGCTGTTAGCCTTTTTTAAGTCCATAAAGGCTATAAATGCACACGATGGTCCGTAACACAGGACGCATGGATTTAAAGGAACGGATGGGACAGTAAATAAGGCATTTAAATGTCAAGTAGTTTTTTTTTTTTTACCACTTGTGTGACACTGCAGTCACCGTGACCTATCAGTCAACAACTGAACTAAGTATCCATGCTACATTCCACAAATCAGTGCCCCAGCACTGTTGCCTGCTGACCAATGAATTCAAACACATCCCCTAGGGGTTCTCCTTCTTCTAAATAAAAGTACATCATTACAAACATTCTACACTCTTAAATCAACACTGTACATTTTTACACTATGGTACAACAATCTAGTTTTTTGTTTCCTGGAGGTTTGTTGCTGTAACAACTTTTCTTTTGAATAACACATGTCAATTGGTGGTATATCGCTAAGGTTCTAGAGCCTAGACAAGTTGGGTATGGCTGTTTGTACTTGCATGTATTTCTCTGCGGGACCCATTTTACCATAATCCAGTGCTTGATTGGGATTCCAACTACATGCTTGGATTCACTGTGGCAGTTTTAGAGCTGAAAATACCTTCTGTGTTGCCTCAACCTTTGTGTCAGGGGTGTGGGGGGGGGCCTTCAACCTGAAAACATCTGTATTTAACTATTGAAGGACTAAAATACTGGAGAAAAAGGAAAACCAGGGAAATAAAACATAAAGATCAAACAGCTGTATTTGAATATTCCAGCCTGAATGGATCTTTCTGAGGTAAGTAATTGGGTTTCTGGGTAACTTAGCACAGACAGCCATACTCATGTTGTCTAGGTGGGGTGTTGGTTTGTAGACTGCCAGTAACTGCTAACCACTCCATTAACATTGTGGCCTCATTTGAATGAGGACCAAGGAGGACATAGCAGTACATTCACGAAAGTGATTTCATAGTGCTGGTCCTCACACACATATATATATATACATGGAGACTTGTGAGAGGCCATAAACCCACACGTAGATGGGTCTGGTCTCCACCACTGGGCGTCACGTGACGTGGGACAAGGTCATTCTGAAATGGAATGGTTCTGGGTCTCGGCCCAGTGTGCTGCACGTGTCAATGCACTTGAGCAAACACAGATCACCTGACCCCCGAAAGAACGAAAAGGAAACGAGACGTGAAGCAGTCAGTCAAATAAAACGTCCAAATGACCGTATGCTAAACTCCATATGTCAAATTGGCTGTTTTTTATGTTTTTGTTTGTTTTCTTTTCTGGGATGCTTGGTGGTGACCTAATGTAGATCAGTCTCTGGTTCTCTGGGTGTCCAGGCTGTTGCGGTTGGTGCTACGTGCTCGAACAGAGGGTGGAGTGCTTTCAGCGAGGTAACATCCAGCGCAGGATGAGTGGTGAAGCCTGTCGGTTGAAAGTAACGAGGGACCCTTCTTGCAGTTCTCACCTTCTCCCGGTCTCTCTTCTCCTCTACCGTCTCATTCTGTCTGGTTGGGGTGGGCCGGGGAGCTGTGTTACACTTGGACATGAGTCCCTTGTGTCTGCAGACTCTGTATGCTGCTGAGGATCTTCTTCTGGTGTCCGGCCAGCGTCACGCCCATCTTCCCCAGCTCACTGTGAGAACAACAGGGCCGTGGGGAGGTAGGGGGTACAATAAAAACAAAATGTCATAAACCTGTCCAGCTATGGGACACTGCTGGAGTGACACCATTGTCCTTCAAGAAAAAGATGTACTGAATCTTTAACAACCAGTTAGCTCCCTTTCCTTTTTGTCTTCTGGTTTCAGACTTGCATCAGTAATCCGTTCCACAAACTCTTATGTAAGTCGGATTTACCTTCCCATACCATTTAAAGACCTTATAGCAAAAAACTCACAAGCCAAAAATATTCTAGTAATACTAATGAATGCATATTAAATAAATTAAAATATAAAATGTTAATTTACCCTCAGGTGTATGTCACCTTTTAGTGTTAGTGATCTGTAATCTGTTTAGAGGGATTCTGGAAACAATATCTCTTTCTGTTAACTAAAATGCAAAAAAATGAATATTCTGATTTGGCGGTTAACAGCAGGCGGGCGATGAGTTTAATCCCTGAGGTGCTGCCGACCCCCCTCTTTGCTCTCAGTGACCCAGACATCTCACCTCATGGTGTTAATGATCTACTTGGGCCACCATCAAACACTTCTAAACAGCCGGCACACATGTGTCACTACACAAATCAGCCTGCTTTTATGGGGCTGCTGTTTTAACACCTGTCTGGAGGCCGGCTAAGTACTTCACAGTGGCTGCCCTGCGAAAGGAGATTGGTGGGATCATGGTCCTCTGTGTCCAGCTGGTAGAGAGGTGTCCATATGGGGAACTTCTGTTGAGCCTTTAAGGAGAGCTTGACTTAAAACTGCTTCTTTGGTTATCCTTCTGCATGGTACTATGCGGTTAGACACATTTATGCTATAAACGTTATCTTTCTTCAGTATTCAGCCGTTATGTTACGGTGTAAATATGTGGTCAAGCTAGTTTCAATAATGAGATCTCAGCATGTTGAAGTGCCTGTAGATGGCTTCTGCCCCCTGGCCAGCTAACGTTGAGCATAGGGGACCAGCGGCGTGACGGACCTGATGTTGATGAAAAGCAGAGAGTCCAGTGTGACGTATCCTGCGCTTGCGAAGTGCTCCTTGTACTGGCCCATCTTGATAGAGTCAAGCCAGTCCTCAACTGTGCTGGCAGGGGGCTCTGGGGAGGCAGGATCTTCCCTGTGGGGGGTGGGATGGGCACATGGCGTCGTCACGTTTGCAAAACGCAACTTCAGGAATCACCTCCCTGTGTGCTAAGACATCTTGTTTTTCTCAAACAGTTTGCTTCATTTGTTGAGTGATTGGGGTAGAGGTGGTCACGTATTTGCAAGGAGAGATGTGGGAATGAAGCCGGCTCCCGATTCAACATTAGCTGAAAACAAAACGCGAGAGCGGCGAGAAAACCACAGCTTTAATTCCGGCTGTCAAGCTAAGAGCCGCTGGAGGACGGGGAGCACACTAAGTGACAGGCAGCACAGAGAGGAATTGCAGAAAAGCCCTCTTTGAGCTCAGGGTGCATCTGACAGGTGTGAGAAATAATTTAGAGCCTAGTGACTCAAAACAAATCCACATCCTTTCTATTTCTTGATCCGCATAAAGCAGGGTCTCATTGAGTTTCACGTTGCCCTCCATGCCCAGTTCATGACTCAACACGTGCCCATATTTGTTTCTTTTACTTTTGGGAAGGTCAGAGTGCTATGCCTGCCTCTGAGTAGGCCATGTAGAGTTATTTCAACAGGTGTAACAGTTTGTTCTTGACTGGCATGATGGTCAACAAATCCAGATAACGTTCCTCCTAGCAGTCGAGCTTGTTATTTAACACAGGTTAATATAGAAGTGCAAAGATGTAATGTAAAAGCCTTTATTGTTGACGGTAATAATGACGTGAGTTTGGACACGGAGGATCCGGGGGTGGGGAGTGGGGGGCTGCTTACCAAACAGAGCTGTTGGCCAGCGGCCTCAGGTTTCCAGGACTACGAATAAGCTTGTCCAGGGCGTTGACAATCTGCCCGAAATTGGGTCGATCACTGCGGCCCTTCTCCCAGCAGTCCAGCATGAGCTGGTGTAGGACCAGGGGGCAGTCCATGGGGGCGGGCAGCCGGTATCCCTCCTCTATGGCCTTGATCACCTGGAGCACCGTGACAGAGGCACACTTTGGACCACATATGTCAATTTCACATGAACTTACACACACTAAGCCTTCAACCCCTTCCCCTGCCTTGGCTTTTTTTTTTACAAAGAGGGAGATGTATTTCCATTGTCCTTTCCTGAATGATGCCCCCTGCTGAGGGATGTACGTGACAGGCAACCTAAAAGTAGTTGCAAAAAAAATCCTCCACGCCATAAAAAACAGGGATAAAAATCAGTTACGATGGTTTGGCGGAGGATTCCGCGACTTAACGACGATGGCTTTTTCAAACAATAATAAAAAAACACATGAAACGTGTAATAATATAACAGTGCTTCCTGTTTTACCAGCCAAGTAACCCTTGTAAAGGCTCAACGAAGAGCCACCATTCAGGAGATCTTTGCAGCCCCCGCTCCCCAAGACCCATCCATGAGGCCGTGTGGTGAGGACATTATTCCCAGTTTGGACAATTTTCCAGCAGGCCTTTAATGGTTCTCCAATGCTTTGTTGGCACACGTCACTGGGAAAGACTAAGACATCGGGGTATGAGTGGGAAATCAGATCGGAGCACAGAGAATAGATCCGGATCCTGAGTACAGCCTGAATGCTGAAATAGACAGATGTTTGCCAAATAAATACCTAATTATTTTACCTTAAGCTGAGCAAGGCCTCCCATCCTGCTTTCGTTTTTGCTATTTTTCAAAGGTTTCATCAGAATTTGGACTTTCTGAACCTTTCTTTCTGCCTCTCAGCAATACAGATATGCCATGTGAGGGGTGACCCGGGCGTCCATGGGGAAAACTGAGATGAATCGCAGCCCTGAGGATGGGCCACTGATGATGTCTAAATCATAGTACAGATAAAAATACTGGACATCTGTAAATGTAATCAACATTTCTGTGTGTGTGTGTGTATGTGTGTGTGTGTGTGTGTGTGTGTGTGAGATTCAAATATCCGCAGTGGATGAGGAGCCAACGAGGTATGATTTACTGTAGCCTCTCATTCCTACAGGTCGGAGGGACACTCACATCCTGATTGGACATCTCCCAGTAGGGCCGCTCGCCGTACGAGATGACCTCCCACATGACGATGCCGTAGCTCCACATGTCGCTGGCGGATGTGAACTTCCGGTAAGCGATGGCCTCGGGGGCCGTCCACCTGATGGGGATCTTCCCACCCTGAAAAAACAAACATGGACAAACAAAACAGAGCATGAAGTGAGTGCATTGCACGTACTATTTTCTTTTCTCTCTCTTGCGAGGTTTTACTTCTTTATCCATCGCCCCTAGTTCTGAAAAAAAAAACAGGCTTTGCAACCTGTTTTTGTCAGCCCATGTCCCTGTGTGAGAGAAGGAATCTTCTTTTTAAAAAATGCCTCTCCTTTGACCATTAGCGCATGGACCCTGCAACTCCCCCAGACTCAGGACGTCCCTTCATACAAACCCAAAACTAAAGAGCCACGTCTCTCTCTAACACAGGGGTCTCCAACCCTGGTCCTGGAGAGCTGCTATCCAGTAAGTTTTCTATCCTACCTGGCTTCTGATGAGCCACACCTGCTCCTGGTATTTACCTGAGAACTAGTGTGGCTCATCAGAAGCCAGGTATGATAGAAAACCTACTGGTTAGTAGCTCTCCAGGACCGAAGTTGGAGACCCCTGCTCTAACACGTGCCTTTTCGCTGAAAAACTAGACAGTGATTGAAAACAAACTTGGTTTGGTTGTGCTACAGACCCATGACGCTCCTCAGTGTTGATTTTTAATTTGTTTTGCCTTTAAGATGGTCACATTATATTTTTAAAGAGAGGGGACAACAGCCACTCACTGCTCAGACAGAAGTCAAGGAGTCGGACACACAGGTTGGTCTTACCCTGGTGGTGTAGGCCGCCTCTGGGTCGTCCTCCAGCACACGGGACAGGCCGAAGTCGGACACCTTGCACACCAGGTTGCTGTTGACCAGGATGTTCCTGGCTGCCAGGTCGCGGTGCACGTAGCTCATGTCTGACAGGTACTTCATGCCCGAGGCGATGCCACGCAGCATGCCCACCAGCTGGATCACTGTGAACTGGCCGTCATGTTTCTGCGGAGTAGGGTGGGGTGGAAGCAGAGAAACGGGAAGGCTGGTCAAGTCCATGCACATGTGAACGGCCTCCAATTTGACAGGGTGCAGGATGTAAAAAAGAAAAAACACTTCTAGCTGTGTAAAGGGGACAGAGCAAAAGAAGGTCTCCAGCTGTGATTTCTCTTTGGGATCCGCTCTTGGATCCACTATGCCTCTCTCTCTGATCCCGCTCACCTCCCCCAGTAGCTGGCTTTCAGTGAAACGGGAGAAACGCATCTGATCACAAGGCTGTGGTCACCAGCACAGACCAAGCTGTCTGTATTTACCGAAATGATGTCACCGTTACCAAGAGCAGAAAATCCACTGTCTCCAGTCTGAAATCAGTACCGGTAATGTAATCTAGTTAAAACGCTGCGTTTCTGTGTGAAGCAGCATCAATTTCCAATGTGTCCTCCTCCCTGAATACGGAAGGTAAGCTTATTATGGCATATTCTCTAAAAAGCGAAAAGCCCTGATTAATGAACACCTCCAATCAATACCAAGACTTCCTTTATCTGCCTCTCTAAATGCTGTTACTTACTGTAAGAGCTGTCAAGGCAGAAATGTTTGGCTTTGCCAGTGAGTGATGCTTAATTGATCTATGTCCTAATTAAACACATGTATTCTGAGGAGCAGGCTATGATCTATTACCCATAAAACTGATACAGTAATTAAATTAGCTTTTATGTAGGCTTTGTGGATTATTTATGATGTTTCATTATGTCCTCCATGGGGAAATCGAAGGTTTTAGACAGGATGTCTCTTTTTTTCTTTTTTTTTTTGTCTGTTTTAATTTTCATTGCAGTACTTTTGCAATTAGGCAAGCCATGCTTTCAAACAAAGCATGTTTGCTTGATCTAATGAAATTAGGACCCTCACTCCTTTCTTTGCGATCAAACGGTCCATAAATTCACAGGGGTGTCTTTTGCACGTGTGCGATCAGCCTCAGTGTGGTCTTGTACTGGATGCATCAGGACCAGAACCCCCAACAACATTGCTACTTTTAAAGATAAATTAATATGGACGTTAACTAGAGTGATTCTGCTTAAGTTGTTTGCACAACAATGGAACAGCTGAATTACTCCCGGGAATCGAAGGTGGAGCCATTTATTCATAATTCCACCCCCCACCACACACACACACACACACACACATACACACTCACACACACACACTCACACCAGCTATCTCAGTTACAAACTTTCACACTCAAAGATAATCATCACCATATCATCACGATGGCGACTGATTCTTTGCCACACCAGCAAAAGAGGGCCAGCTCACCTTCAGGAAGGTGTCTAGGGATCCATTCTCCATGTACTCCGTTATAATCATCACTGGTTTACCTGGGACAAAAGACAAAACACTGGTATGTGCGGTTGAGACATTATCTATGGGCCATAAGGAAAAAAAAAATCAAGAAAAAAATGTTTCTTTGCAAGGTCCCTATGTAGTCTGTGGATTATCACCATGGAACATCTGAGCGGACTTAAGGACGGCCACGAGTTACAGACAGTGTCAGGAGAATGAAACGTGCCCAGCTACAGCCATCCCTGTTATTCATTATGACAGTCCTTAATCAAAGCCTTCAATAAATGTCAGGACATAATTAGAGCAGGGAATTCACCAAGGATATCTTTGTCCAGAAATCCCATGAATGTTAATGAGCTCCTGCGATCCTTAGGGGGCTGGATGAGGGGTTGAGTGTTCTGTGAGGAGGGGGGAGGCAGAGACGTGGAGCCGGCTGTGGTAAATCTTTGCAGAGACGTTCTGATCACCGGTAGCTGCTCATGTCCTGGGGTGCTGGCTGTGCGTGGCATTAATCTCCTGATTGGCTGTGCCTGTCTGAATTACACTTCCTACGTGTGTCAGGGCCATTGCTTGGGACCTGAACCCTTAGGCAGATAAACAGTTTGTCCCTGGACTAAGACCCAGATTCCCAACCCGTTACACCTATGCCAAGCAGGAAGAAGCTGGCAGCTCTATGTCTGGGCATTGAACCTATAGCCTTCTGGTGCCAAGTTGCAGTAAAGTCTGAAGGTTTTGTGCTCAAACACCTAATTACACCCTTAAATGGAAATCGAGTTCTTAATTTATGCATACATTATTCTGCATTGAAAAGAATACTGGGAATGTTTTCTACTCTCAGGAACAGCTGTCACATGCATGAAGATATAAACAAAGATGATCATTGCAGTGGCGTGTGGGATTGTGTGTTTTCCAGCCCGCCAATACACTGGATGCTCCTGGCAAAGCATGCTGGGAAGGGTGGAATCCCACAAGGGTCAGCGTGGTAGTGGATGCACGACCGCGACCGTGTCCGTCGTCCATGTTCACCCATCCATCTCTGCTGCATTTCCATGTTCTGCCCGGCCAGAGGCAGCAGGTGTGAGAAGGGCGACAGGAAGATTGCAACAGCTGCCCTACAGTGAGTAGCTGTCTGGGGCCAGGACTTGTAAATGAAGGCGATGCCAGCCGTGATGAATTGGCCTCATTTCTCCAGTCTGAAGGCACTAATACTGGGAAGCCTGAGGGGGGCTGAGGGATGGGGATGGGGGGGCAGCCAGGGTCAATAACCACGCAGAAGAAGCACACCGCGGGAAGCCTGGACACCAAACCGCCCGGGTGAGGCCTGTTACACATCACCCAAATTAAATCACTATCTCTCAGTGATAAATTCCCTCCCCAAACCTCCACACTGCCCCCCCCAAAGAGGAATCCAATTCCTTTTACTTTTATCCTGCAGACTAATGTCGCTGTCACTCCGGACACAGCAGGACAACTGAGGAAACTCAGGGTGGGGGGTTGGGTGGGGGGACTGCGACGGCTGACCATCTGACGTCTGTTGTCAGCCCTCCGAACGAGCGCTCCATCACATAGATGGATAGGAGGGCCACGGGAATTGATCCTGCGGGAAATGCCATGGTCTTGCTGGACAGATGCTGGTGACCGACTGGACTTGCATGGTCAAGGTAGAAGTATATGTGTATATCTGTGTGTGTATGTGTGTGTCTGTCTGCAAAGATTGCATGGGTTAAATGACAGCTGTACCCTGAAGGATTGACGGGTTTATAAAGAGGCACATTTAGCATACTTAAATCTAGGCCTAAAAATCTGGGAAAATAGACCAAGAAAACAGATACACATACTATTCTATGACCAGTGTACGAAATACAGGGGGTCCGGAGGGGATCAGGCACTCCTGATTAACCCAGGTGGTCTCAAGATTGGTATTATGCAGCAATAGGGCGATGGGGAGCTGGGGACCTTCCCCCCCCGATTATTGCTGGGTATTTTGCACTGGCTATGACATATTTAGTGCTATATCCGGTACTCTGGGTAATGGGCTTCCTCAGAAGAATAAAAATAATAACAAAAGTTAAATTCTTGATCTAATAAAAGGCTGGACATGTGGAAAATCGCTCGAGCTGGGTGTAGAAGTCACTGCACGTCACCCATGCGTTTTCGGTTCACTGCCCTGCTGATCAGAACCAGCACAATCTCTCCAATGACCGGGCCTCCGATAGCATCACAGTCCTAAACCCAAACACGCCAATCCCGGCTGGATGCCCTGACCGCTTAAGACAACAGTCCGTGAAACGTGAAGGAACTCCAGAGGGCAAAACAAGGACAGAGCACTCTGGATAGGCCTGACCAGCATTATAGTCAGCTTTTGGTTTGTTACTGTTGGACTAATAGTTTATATCTGCAGTGGTTGTGGATCCTGTTAATCTCTGTCTGCCATTTGCCCATTGCTCCATTTTTTTGTCATTTTGATGACAGTTTTGCCCATTTATACTGCAAAATATATTTTTCTGTAGAACTTTAAGTTTAATACCTTATAATGTAATCTCAAGTGTAGAACCTTCCTGAGTCCTAACTGGTGGCCATGAGGTTAAAAGTCCTTCGGAACCACAGGGCTATCGCCCCCACATGTTAAACCAATTTGTGCACAGATGCCAACACCCACCCCCCCCCGCCGATGAGACTCCCAGCCGTACTGCCATGTCAAACGGGGCCTACAACATAGACAGACTGTACCATCCCACTGCTCACATCTGCTCACACTCAGAGTGATGTACACCCATAACTGCTGGCCCTCCTGTTATTCCAGTGCCATCCAACGGTATGAAAAAATCACCACTTTTGTTTCTGTACATGTGGACAGTCGTTACCGGGGTGGTGGAGGTGATTTGAGGACACAGTGCTTTTCCTTCCAAGTGAACGTGGAACGTTCAGAGGCACAGACACGGCCTGCCATCGTCTTGGATCACATTACCGCGAGAAGCACTCCGGTCGTGACACCAGGATTGGGAACGGAAGGGGAGATTCTTTCGGGATGGGGTTTCCTGTTTCAGGAGTGATGGGGAGTGGGCAGAAATGGGATCGACACAGTGACCACAAAAAAACAGAGGAGCCATTTGAAGAAAAACAACCAAGCCAAGGCACAGGAGTGGGGGATGAAAGAAAGAAACCAGAGGCGGATATGGGTTTCGGGCCTGGCGTCTGGTCTTTGGTTGAGGTTACTGGGGGCAAAACGAAAGAAAATGCACTCTCTTTTGCATAATGCACTGAATGAGGAACAGGCAAAACTAATCAGTATGTGAAACCCTGGTCACCATGCCCCCCCCCCCAGCCTACAATTACCTACTTACATGCACTGCATTCACCTTCTGTTTGACCTTTACTTGCAACTGGATACTTCACTAATGCGATCTAAATTGGGTATTTTCTGCAGGAGTGCAGGAATAGAGTCCTGGGACATAAACCTGTGGGTGTCATCCGGGGGTGCATTGGAAAGTATATC
The DNA here is from genome assembly GCA_019775955.2 of Pollimyrus isidori. NCBI lineage: Eukaryota > Metazoa > Chordata > Actinopteri > Osteoglossiformes > Mormyridae > Pollimyrus > Pollimyrus isidori. Next base: position 4,125,925 of record JABFDZ020000047.1, on the reverse strand, counting down.
CAAAGGTGAAAGGGCAGGAGCCGGTCAGAAAAGCCACAATGGTCCTTCACCAACATGTTATGTCCTGTCCAGATCCCACCAGAACAAAGTCCTTTAGCTACACCTCCAGCTGTTCAATTCCTCATTCCAGAGACAGTGAGGGCTCAAACCTCTGCCTCACCAAGACAGCTCTACAGGATTGGGGAAAATGCAAACAGGGGTATGGATTTCCTACCTCAGCGAGGGTGTGACCTCTGCAAAGGCTTTGCTAGCGTTGAGCTCAAAGGAGCTCAGTCACACCTCGCATCTGCATGCTCCCCTGAGTGATATATTCAACAGGCAAGTCAAGCTTATTAATAGGTTATTAATTAATTGTTTTTTTTTTTGCCCTGGGGAGGATGCAAGTCTTCTCACTACACCTGAAGAATGAACACAGGAACAAAGGGAGAGTGTAATTGAACTGTGGCCCCACCTCCATCATTTATGAAACAATCAGACCCTGAAGGAGGTGTCCGCAGTGGGAATCCAACATGCATGTTAGTTACAGGGACAAAGACCGCAGAAACAGGAACTGTGCTCCTACAACCGTCTCATGGGCGATGGCAAGGCACAGGAGGCACACCTGTATTATTCTCGGCCAGGATTATTTATGAAAATACACACATTAAAAAGGAGGAGAGAGCGCCATTTGGGGTCCTCTCAGATGGTGACTGTTGATAAGTATTACCTAGTTGAATGTTATCTGATTAGCTGATTGTTAGCAAAATAAAGGGAAGATTGCAGAGATAATGATAGCTATTCCATTTTTAAAAAAATATGTAGTGTGATAAGGAACAAAAGGCCATTTTCAGAATCCTCCGTCAGCCTACAATTTGCATCACAATGCGAATAATCAGGCCCTTACGTCACCTTCAAATATTTTCCCCATAAAATAACCTCATCTGAGAACCTGAGACGGATGACCTGCCACAAATACTCACGTGCACTATGGTGAACGCACTCTTTAAACGCATGCACACACACAACCCCCAAATGCTCTCTTGCTTGTCCTCTTCTGATTGCACTTCAAGACGAGGCAACAGCCGAACAGCTGGGTCCTTCGTACAGCCCTCCATCATCCTGCCCCCCCCCCACCCCCACCCCAGGCCACCACCAATCCGAGCTGTGATCTGTGAAATTGGTCTGGATCTGTTGCCATTATCCTCTATGTTGAGTGCCAGTGACCCCAACCCAGCCCTTGATGACATCACTATGGAGCCCCTTATCCATGCTGTCCAGTCATGGGTGAGTGTAGGAAGCACACAGACTATACATGCTTTCTACACAGCATGCCTCCCTGCTAATCCTGACCAACCGCTCGACTCGATCATTCTTTTTGATTTAACGTCCTGCTAGCGACTGCTCCTGGAATTTGCATAACATTAATGGGCTGCCTTTACTGGAAGAGCCCCAATTATGCAACATCTGCTTTTGAAGTACAACCCTAACTGACTGCGAGAAGTTATACAAATCCTTTAAAATGAACAAAGACGTTTGGAATTAGCATTTTATATTAGACACGTTGAAGAAAAGATTTTTTTTATGTGCATTATTGCATATTCATGATGCTGGGAAACACATTATGTTAACTGTTTAAATGATTAATATTCATTACGCTGTAACTACGAATAGTTACTTTGTTGTACTAGATTAGTGACTCATGCCAATCATGATTGAGGGTGACAAACTAATTTCTGCTGGGAAAATGCCCATTTGCTTTCATACTTTTTATTTGTTGGGGGACCATGGACAGCCTTGAAGATGTCACAGAGCATACGGCAGGGGACTCACTGAGTGGAATGTCAGTCCATCAAAGGGGAACACACACACACACACTCCTGCACACAGTAGGAGAATTAGAGATGCCCATCCACATAACCTGCATGACATTGCAGGAGGAATCTTAATGCAAACACAGCAGATTCCCCAGAAATCAAAAGCAGATAGAACCTCAGTTGTGGGCAAACCTTGCCCTTGTGTCTCAGCGGTATGTAAAAACTCACACCATGCTGTCAGACAGAATGAAGGGTGAAAGTGCTCTCCCTTTCTGAACACCGCGTACAACCGTCACAAAATAATTCATATTCATGTTCATACTTTAAAGCCGGGAAGGTGGAGGGAAAGAAAAATCTGGAAAACATAGCTCCCTGCAATACCCATAACTGCAATTGGTTTGGCCATATTGGACTGTCACTCACATTTGGTGACCACTCCCTCCAGGTGTATGATGTTGGGGTGGTGGAACTGGCCCATGATGCTGGCCTCGCTCAGGAAGTCCCGCCTCTGCTTGTCGGTGTAGCCCGCCTTCAGGCTCTTGATGGCCACGCAGATCTCCCGTCTTCCCGGCAGCTTCAGCCGCCCGCTGCACACCTCACCAAACTCCCCTGAGGAGCGACACCAAGCCCGTCCTCAGCATGTGGCGCCATGAGTATCACGACACACGTTTACATGTATGTGTGTGTTTTGTGGACCATGAGGTTGGCGAGGTGCTCGGCTTTTTTCTATGTTTCTGCGGCCTGCTAAGAGCTCATGGGATGTGAGAATTTCAGATCAGTACTTCTCAACAGAGAAAAGCAGCTTCTTAGAAGAGGAAGAAAGGGACTCAAAGGGAGCTTCTTCTCCTTCAGCAGACACACACACACTCGTGCATGCACACACATACAGACACACACTCGCAGGAGTGGCGGCACTCTGAGCCACAACTCTTTAAAGATCTCTTTTAGTAGGTGGTCATTAACAGAGGTCAGATTCGGAGGATGACTTTCCACATGGAGGAAGTAAGGAATTCCTGCTACAGCACATTTATGGACAAACATGCAACATTATCAGCAAAAGACCGAAACCGCGAAGAACGAGTAAACCAGCTTTGTAGGGAACAAATCAGGCCTACAGACTACTCAGGTGCAACTAAAAAGTTCATGGATGTCTGTGCTCACAGCGTTGTGCCATTCCTTGCTTTGCCCGGCTGAAGTAGAAATATTGCTTTGTCGATATAAATAGACAAACTTCACTCACCTGCTCCTATAACTCGCTCGATGCGGATACTGGATGCGTCAATCTCCTTGGCAAAATCTCGGACAGCTTGATTGGGGTCCTCGTAGGTGTGTGGGTGGATGTAGGTCCTGCTCCCTGGCAGCTTGACTGGCAGAGCAAGAGGGAGCCATCAGGATGGGAGGAGCAGATGAACGAAGATGGGGAGTTTTAGTCGGATACTGTTGTTCATTATAAAGTCGTCCACTTACTCAAAGAGGATCAAGTCACATTTTCAACATCATTAAGCCCTGCTCTCTTGGGTACATGGAAAACTACGATTTTTTAGTGGTAAGTATCCATCAAACAACACATGACGTCAATATAATCGTTCATCACAAGCCAGTGCAGAGCCAAGACTCATGGATCTTTACTTACTATTTGTCATCGGAATTACAAATGTCTGGGATAGTTTATATTCAGTATGGTTCTTGTGTCTTTGGAAGCAGCCATCCACTCAACAGATTATTCGTTTAATGGAGCTGGCTCCTTATAAAAATACATGCACAAGTGCCTTGTCTTAAATGGTTATTTGGAATCATTTCAACAGGCACAGCTTTAAATACTGGAGGTTTTAGGAAATTGTGCCCCCCCCCCCTCCCCGAACTCTTACCACGCCCATGCTGGAACTGCATCTCTTCATCGGGGTCTTGCTTAGCTTTGATGTATCCACAGTGTCTGAAATAGGGTGAGATGGACACGGCTAAGGGGTCTTGCACAAATGAGGCACAGACGGGCACAGACGCACTAAGCTGCGAAAGCGACGGGTTCTGTGGAGTTGACTGCTTCCCTAAAGACGGCAGGCTTAATTCCAGTGACAACCTCCGCATGAACTGACAGCTTCTGTGCTGCCGGGAGTCTCTGAATGTGTGACAGATAACTGAATCCAGGATGGGCAGTTTCTGCACAAACAGCCAGTTATTCTCAGATAATGGCCCTGACGTCTCAGAGGGAGTCCATGGGTCTAAGGAACATCTGGGTCCTGGTCTCATATGGCATTTTGTGGTGACTGAACACCATTTTGTTCTGCTTCTCTATGGGACTGCTCAGACACCACAGAGTCTTGTAGCCTATGGGCTAGAGTGTACCGCAACCTGACTATTATGCCGCTAATTGGTTTCTGGCCCGTCATTAAGGACCATTGAGTTTAATTGTTTTTATTCGTCTCAAAAGGGAAATATGTCTAACATGGGATCCCTCATTAACATACCCTGATTAAAACAAGATGCGAGGAATTTCTAAAGGGGTGTTCATAGTTGCCGGCACACTTCCCATAAGTAATCGACCATCACAACCGTTCATATTTTGTGTTACTTCCAGAAATGTTTCACGTTTGATTAAATATCTGAGCAGCCAAATCGCAGGTATGTTTTGGTTCTTCTCCACTCGCTGAGACATACTCCAGCGTTTATCAGGGCCGGCTCCTGGAGGATACCACCAGGAATGGCCCATCAGGCCATTTTTCGCTGGAGGTACACTTTTATGATCTTGAGCTCTACTGCAGAATCTGTCTGCTCTGGAGAGGGCATACTCCGCCTGTCACTCACACACTCTCTGTCCCTCTCTCTCTCCATGGCCCAAACACTGTCAGCCCATGACAGGAAAAGCCAAGAGTGCCCCCTCAACCCTGCCTCCTGTACCTCAACCACACCTGACCGGGAGCCATATCCTCTCTGCGACCCTCAATAACCCTCGGCCTATATTACATTTTAAAATTTAATGTTCACTTTAGGATGGCAGGAAGAGCGGAGGCAGAGATGGTTCCTCATTCAGGTTTCACAATCCATACTGACTTTTTTTTGTTATTTTCCCTCCCTTCTTACTTTTTAACATGAGGCAGAATTATTAATACGGTTTCTCACCGTGGAAGGCAAGTGAAAGTCATGAGGCTTTCATTACGCATGGTGTAGCCACACTGGAAATTAATATGAGTTCAGTGTTAGCAACGACTCGTGCTGTTGCAGTCAAATAGACTTTGGGTAGCTATTAAACTGGTCTGTGGAGCTCAAGTCAGCAAAAAATGTAAAGGGCACTACACTGTATCACTAAGAGCGCCCCCTAGCAGCAGGAATAAAGTGGGGGAGGCGAGGATCAACCACAAGCATTCTGATCAACTGCCCCTACGCAAATCATCATAAAACACAGAAAACTTTCATAGCGAACCATCATTTAACTGTTCCATCTTTATTTATATTTTATTCGGTTTGTTTAAACTGTAGTTGAACATCATGTAAACACAGATAATTAGCTGCAGCGATGGAACCCCATCTGGACAAGTTTCCATTGCGGATGGCAGGGGACCAGAGGCTGGGGGCTGTCTAGTGGGGATGATACTAGATGGGGTGGCATTGAAGATTGTCTGGTTTGCCTGAGGCATTGATCAGAGAGGTGCGTCCATCGGGCTTGGTAAATATTACGGTCTATAGAGGAAAATGAATCACAGTGAACCTTGTGGCAATGAAAGTTCACGTGCACACGTGTGTATTATCCCATTTTTAAAATAAATGAGCAGAAGTAAATCTTTACATTGGAAAGGCAACCAGTTCACAACTTGCCGACCCTTTGTTGTAAACTCAGGCAAAGCTCCATTGAAGGCAGCAGGAGGCACCGAATGGCCATCAGACTCTCACGAGACAGAAGAAGAAGGTGTTGGGAAGAGCTCATTGGGCTGCAATCCAAGTTTTTATGTCATCTACTGAAAACCACTTAAATGTACAAAAAAACAACAACATGGAGAGCAACAGCAAATCCTTCAATGTTGGGTAGGGTAGATGTGTACTCAGGTGGCACCGGTTTACCACACACACTCAAAGGAGCTGTAAAAACGTCTGAGAGACACTTCTGAATTATTGCCACAAGATAATGTTTAATTGCCCATCTTGGTTGTCTTGTGTCTCTTGCCTTATTGAAATGATGTGAATCCAACCGTAGCCTTTCATTTGGCAATAAGCACATGACCTTGGAATTAGACCCACTGTATACTAACCTCCCTGAGCACAACTATTAAAAAGGTTTTTGTGGGTGTCTAGGGGAAAGAGCCACGTGTGACATCAGCATAGACCCACATTCCTACTGTTTAACCTTCTGTCGCTGTGGGAATTCTTTGGTGAGGCTGTACCAAAATGACATTTAGTTACTACTGTGTCTGGTCTGCGGTCCCTTATGAAGACGTTCAGTGGCTGCTTTAAAAAATGGATTGCATGGTTTGAATGTGCTTAACGCAAATGTAGGATATCTTTTCAAGTTCACTGCATGATTAAGGCCGCTGATCAAGGATATATAAATAAATGCTCTTGAGTATCTTGGAAAATCTTGTCTCAAATCAGGTTAAAGACTCATAATGTCAACAAAGTAAAGGTACAATGATTGAATCTGCATTAAAACCACAGACAGTGGCCCCAATTAGATTTAAGAGAGGAGAGCTTGTCAACATTCAATAATGAACTCATTAATGAAGCTAAATCCATTGTTAATAATTCCTTTGTTGTTTTTAAAGGATAATAAGCAGGCATATTGTAGGGGGTGGGGGGCGCTCTTGGGTGCCAGTGAATTACATTTGTGTCAGATGCAGAGGTTTAGAAAGAAAAGAAGGTGGCATTTCATCATAGAATTAGTATCCATAATCGTTCTTGAAAATGAAAAGGTAGATGTATTGCCTGTTGATCCTTCAGTCACACCGAAACTCGCCTGATGAGTCTGGCCATGCATGCATCTCCCCAGGATCAGAGCTTGTAATCATCCGATTGTGGATGACCTGTGGGAGGGAGGGAACCTGGGAGGTGCTTTTTACTTTTATAATCAAGTGACCCCTCTGCCCATATCAGAACATCCCAACTGCCCCATCTGTACGCATCACACTGCTTTATTTATTGTAATTGTAATCTTAAATCTTATATTTACTTGTGCTCAACAAACCGGTGTCTGTTCCTCAGAAGCTGTTTTTCAAGCCATAGAGTTAGTAAGTCTTTGTTGTCTCTAACTGGAACCATGGAGGAATATGGAGGGGATCATGACATCATTTAGGTGGGTGGAGACAAGATAGGGGATGGAACATGGGCATCTGACTGGTGATAAGGAATGCTCAGTTAGCAAGTGGTGTCTCTCTTTTGATCTCCATGAAACCCTACCAGGAGAAAGGCTGCTATTGACAGATGTCAGACTGGGGTGCGTCAGATTAGTAGTAACAGTATGAAAAGCCATTGAGTTCTAAGAACAGTGCATGAGCTCATGCAGAGGTCCCAAAGACAAAGGCGAAGACCAAACCCACAAGTCAGTGATAAAGATTTACTGGTCCTTATCCAAGTTTAAACAGGTCGCCCCCTAACCAAATGTTCAAATATCAGACCAAATTACTACTACTAATTACTCCTCGGACAGAGTGCTCTCAGTTCTGGACCACACCTGAAGCAGTAAAATTCACTTTTTATCCTTGAACAATGAACTGGTGTAACTTGAAAATGACGAATGTCTGTTGCTTTGTGTAAGCAGAGTGATATTACACTGGCTTTTTAAAAACATACCCACATTAGGAACAAACTTACGTATTTTCATTTCTTCTTCAGGAGAACGATGACAAAGGGAGACGGAAGCGGCCTGGTGAACACACTCCATCTGCTGACTAGCGTGTGCCAGTCGCTCATACCCGCTTGCCTGCCAGGTCTGTTAAATTGGAGTGGCGGCTATTTCAATAACGCAGCCAGCACCCACTGATGAACCCGTCTGCGAGTTTTTGGCTGTTAGCGGCAGCACCGTCACACCCATAGCTAATTGGCATGCAGCAACGCAGACAGGCATGGGCATTTGATACCCGCGACAGCCACACGCAGCCAGGTTTTCAGCCTCTCCTCACTCGCTTGTAAATAAACCCCTCCTCATAACTGTCCAATTCGGAGAGGTGGGGGAAAGGCTCTGTCACGAGATTTCAATGGGAATATGAGTCTGTGCAGGGGCTCACACTGACGTAACCACTGTGCCCCTTCCTCTATACCGGCCATAACCATGGGATATGTGGCGGCCCAGTAGCTGTAGACATGAACAATGCAGCAAAAAAAATAAAATACATGTGGCAGTGTTCACTCCCTGGCTGCAGAGAAATGGAAATAGCGTGCAAAAAAAATCAGTCTGACCACTGCTCAGAATTTATTCAAGGCAGCTATTAAATTTACAGAGCCTGCTTTACTTGTATGCAATGGAAGAAAGCATTCATTAACTGAAGATACGTAATTGTAAATAAATGTTAGTAAATGATTCAGTGTTTTTATTTTTTAAACCAGGAAATTTGTACAGGCAGTTACGGACGTCTTTAACTTCAAGCAGATGTTTTGTTTGTATTTGGTTCTTTCATTTATTTTGCTTTAATGGACAAATAAAGTACCACACACATGTGAGACTAGTTGGACTGTGTTTCCTGTCACCCTGTGGACAAAGCCAAGGTCGCCCACCTCCCCCAGCCCAACTATTTATCCCAGAGCACTTCAGCTGTTTGAGGGTCTCTTCCATCACCGGTGTTGCCTCTTGGGCTGGTCTGTAGGACGTTCGGTCAATGTGCCTAGTTCTGTGACCCGTGACAGTTTCATCTGGACCCACTCCCCAGCAAGACTGCCATGTGCTCAGGTGATCGGCCGACATTACAGGTGATTATTTCTGCATTAAGATTCATGCACATGCATACACAAACACTTTGATGCCTTGAGTCCACACAGCATATGCACAGCTAATTTGTCTTTTGGAAAACTCCCAATCCAAATATAACATTATAGTGGCTTTTCTGTTGACGTAATTCATTTATCAAAACAAATCATTACTACAACAAAATGACATTGGTGTCACTAGAAGAAGGGACTATGGGTAATAGTTATGTGTCTATTTAGGGCTCCAGTGACCCCCAGACTTCCCTGTTCCCCAACCACCACTGTGGGAGCTGGGAAAGCATGAATCCCAAAGCTGAGACAGACAGTGAGAGGTAATTACCAGCCTGTAAGCCCATGGGAACCTTTCTGAGTTTTCATACCTATGTTGGCACTGAACTGCACCGCATATAATTCAAATTGTACCTAAAAATGCTAAGCCTCCCCCTTTTTTTCCTCTCCCCTTCCCCCTGTTCTAGTTCTCCTGCTCTCTCCCCACCTGGTCTTCCTGAGCTGCACTCCTCATCCCGTCTCCTTTTCATTCACCCCCGCACCCTTTCTCATTGTCCTTTCACTCCCTTTCTCATGCTCTTGCCGGCCTGTGCTTTGAAGTGCTTTAAGATCACTCCCTCTATTACACATACACACACTCATAAACGGACATGCGCTTTCTCTGAAGGCCTTTTGATGTGTCTCAGTTGAGATGCACCAGCAAGTGCCTCTCATTCTCTAACACTCCCCCCCCCAGTATTTCAGCCCACCTCACCAACGTGCTTTTAATTTGGCCTCCGCAAAATGAAAAGGCAGCAATGAGTCATTCCTGGAGATGTATCGACTGCCCCGTAAAACCTGGTTAGCACCTAGTTTGTCAGATGCCTCGCCAGCTAGCTGTAATTGCCTCTCCCCTTCGCTTCTCTTTGGCCCGATTTCTTGGCTCTAAGGACTAGACAGCTTCATCACCGATGATACTGGCGTTAGAAACACTTATACCAGTTGGGGTAGAATTTCATATAAAATGCTTGTGGAGGGAGCATGGTGGGAGTACAGGAAAGATGCGTCAGTGTGGGGTGCACGCAGGCTTGTGCATCTTTAGATGAGTTTGTGTCCATGCATCTTTATGATTCACAGTGCAGTGTGTGTGTATTAGATCACAATTCAGTCAATACAGAATACACCACCTAGCATCACAGGCAATCACATTTGATCAATATTAATGTTTCTGTAAGCTTTGTCATGGAATGGAATTGAACTCTGCCTGAGTTTACACACAACAAACTGTTTAGAGGCAAAGTAAAGGAAACCCAACAGAACAAACTCCAATGCTGATTCATTTAAACAAACTTCAGTTTATATCACAAAGAGCACAAGCACAGCAGTGTAAACTAGGGAAGTATCCTGGGGTTAAACCAGAGCTGCAGTTACACAGATCCTGAACACAAACAATGTAAGCCAGGTGAATGGTCTTGGATTAAACCATTGCTGCATACACAGAGATCCTTTCCTCAGATTAAGGCTTATGTAAAATAAATTTAATTTAACCTGACCTCAATCCAAAAGCATCTCAATAGTTTCCCACTCTTCATCAACAGACCACAGACATCCCACAATGCAGCTGGGAGAAACCATAGACATAATAGCTAGAGATCTCACCTCCCACTCACGACGAAACAAGCCACGAGAAACACAAGCAGAATGACGCCTCCTGCGATGGATATCGCCAGGATGGTCGACTGGTTGGGGTCCCCGATGGCCAACATGTCTGTCATGAGAAAAAGGAGGGTGGGAGGAAAATTGTGTCAAAGTTAACAAGAAATCATCCAAGATTTTCTGCTCAAATTCAGCATTTAGCCCATAGCCAGACACCTGTCAGGAGCCTGTTAGGTGCCATAAATATCCTTAGCACAGAACAATATAAAATTATATTAACTGTACAACCTAAAGATTTACATGGTGCACAACATAATTTAATGCAGGACCTGCAAGCATGTTCAAGGGAATCATGCTAAAATCACTGCTTTTCAGACTTGATCAGCAAAAAGCTGTTTTTCATGATCAAGCACATTCTCACCATCGTGGCTGGTCTCCAGCTCAATTTCTCCTCCGTAGTTTCCATATCCGCCATCCATGCGTGCCCGCACCCGGAACACATAGGTGGTGCCTGGCTTTAGACCATTCACAGTCATGATGTTGGACTTGGTCTTCAGAACTGTGTAATTCTGATCTCGCTGATTCTGATTGACAGAGGGAGGCAAAATAACATGAAAACATATGAGCCCTACATGTACATTTTACTCCTGCATGAGACACTTTTGTTCAAAGCGACGTATGAGAGCCAGATAGTACATTGCATGTTTACAGCTGCGAAGGAGCCAACTAAGCATAAGAGCAGCTAGGCTGAGCTGCCAACGAATGCTCATTAACAAGTGCAAATTAGCATGGAGCAGGAGCTATACTATACATTACAAAAAACATCGTACAGACCCAATAGAAGCTATTCAAATCAAAAGTTCAAAAAAAAACAAGCGCATCCAAGAACAACACAGGTAGGCAGCAATGAGAGCACCATAGAAAAATAAAAATCATTTTGAACTGATCTACCTGATGTAGGGGATGTTAGTGTTGTACATAACATTCTTGGTGCATAAATAGATGTCTATTTTGTGGCAGTATGAGAATCAGATTAATATTTATTCTTTTTTTTAGGCTTGCTTCCATTACGGCGCTACTCTTCATCAGATCTTGAGTCCTGCATATTAGTGACCTGCTGAAATCAGTCCTGACATGTGAACGCCTGCTTTCGGTTCTTTGCACGTCTGCTGCACGTCGGCTCTCTTCGTTATGATGCACCGGGCCACCCTGAAGGGAGGGTCATCTTTAATGTTTAGATTCATGTACGATAAACAGCTTGTTAAGCCATCACCCAGGAAACAGTGGAATGGCTTGAGGGCTGCGCCAGTTAAGTCCATGTGAACACAGGTTGACTGGGATGGATATGGACGCCATGTGTATTTGTTTGGCCCACAGTAACGTAAAAGAAATGCAACCCTTTCCATTGCCCCAGGACGGCCAATGAAAACTCCATTATCTTTTGGTTAGATAGTGATGCGTCAAGGACGGTAGAAGGCAAGTCCGTGTGAACTCAGGGGATGCCTGTTTTCCGCTGCTTCTCCATTGCACCATGGCCCTGGCTTCCAGCAAACTGTGTTTTCTCTGAAGACTGTGGCTAATGGCCTTTCGTTTTGAGCAGCCATGCAGGAGTGCCACCAGGCAATTCCACCCCATCAAATGATCTCCAGCCATTTCTCCCAGCGGGATCACCGGTACTGGGGAACCCCACCCTTCACAAATGGGGCAGCATTCTCACTTTGCTTTTTAAAGGCTACTGTGGTTTTAATGCATATGTAATTGCAACTTTCAAGGGAAACAAAGATCACTGTGACACCACCCGGGGATATGCATGATGGAGCACCCCTGCCTGATACGTTCCGTCATCCGATTTCTCTGCCTCTTAATGTGATTTACAAACTGCCATTCATTACATGCATGTGTATAACAGAAGACAACCCAGTTCTCAGACGATAAGGGGGCTCGGTTATGTGAAATGGCTATAATAGATGAAAGCAGCCATTCCCCAAAGCCCTGGGACCCATAACACGCCTCACTGGCTAGCTGAGCCTTAGTCCCGCTTGGGCACAATACATGGAGCCGGCTGGCCGTCCTGGCAGAAGCTCACCTTCTCATAGTAGATCACCTCATACTCCAGCACAGCCCCGCTGGCTCTGTCAGGGCCTTGCCAGGCCAGGGTCACGCTGCCCTTCCTCTTCCTCTCCTTCAGCATCACACTCACTGGGGCAGAGATGGCAAGACACAGCCTGAACATTGCCAGTGTCTGGTTTTACTTAGATTTCCCTTGAAACTTTTGAACATTGTTTATTTTTAGTATGACATGCAATTATCGTGTCTAAATGCAATGCTTAGCTGTATGTGAATTTTATGCTGCGTACACATGTAAAACTGATGGTTTATGCATTTATCTGAGCTTTCTATGTATGGGCACACACATGTTTTAAGGGTTGGTGAATGAATGAACAAGTTATTGCCCTAATAGTGCATTGAACTGAAACTAAGAGAGGGAGGAAAAGAAACAGGAGTGGAGAGAGAGTGAAACAGAAAGAATGGCAGAGATAGAGGAAGAGGGAGAAAGGCAGGTAGAAGAGCAGAGAGAGGTAAGGAGGGAGGAGCAGGGGGAAAGGAGAGGGAAGGAGTCATGGACAGGAAGAAATAAAAAAGAAAGAAAGGAAGGGAGGTGTAAGGAAGGATGTGACTGAGGTAGTTAAAGAGCTGAGGCCCAGCAGGGGAGATCTGGCGCTCTCATCTGACTGGAGGTATAACTGGAGGCACTTTAGTTCAAGCGAAACACTGGTCTGACACCTCCCCAAGTGACCCCCCATCCGCCTGGCCAAGAGGCGCTCCATCTGCCCCCAGGTTAACCCTACAGAGCGGTGTGGCCAATATGCCGACTTCCCCAGACCAGAGATACGGATGGGCACGTAGCTGACATCTCCTGTGACCCCCCCCCCCCCACCACCACCACCTTTGCTCTCAACAAGCACCTCTATCCACTTCCAACATCAGGTAATTACCTCCCCCCACCCACACACCACTCAGGGAAGTGCACCCTAGGTCCTGTGTCGAGGCCTCATGCATATTTAAATGCCCTGCCCCCAGACGTCAGTCCGGGGGGCGGGGGCTGGCTTTATGTCATTTCTAAATTACTCACGATGCCCTAGTGAGACAAACTTTATCGCCGGCTGTGTTTTTTCTTCTTTTTTTTTGCCCACTGAGAGAGCCTCTTCTTCATGAGAGCTTACAAAAGCACTTCAGAGAGCTTAAAACTCCACAAAGTTCATCTTCTCAGCCTTTTTGCTGAGCGGCATTTTTAAAGAGGAAAAAAAAAACAAATGATTTCAGCGCTCTCCAGGTCTCAGGCTGACGTGCGAGCACTTTAAAATATGTTCAGGGCAATATTGTGAGGCCTATGCGCTACCCACCTGACTGGCTGGTCGTGATGTTTACAGACACCTGCTGTCGGGGGGTGGGACTCAGGTGGGACACTCCATTGAGGGCCTCGACGCTGAAGGTATAGTTGGTGTGGGCCTGCAGCTCCGTGACCAGGACCTTGCCCATGGACAGGCCGAACTGGCGGGGGGTGAAGTGTGGGCCGCCCCCCCCGCTGGGGCCACAGGGCCCGCAGCTATGGCCGGCGCCTGGACAGCGAGCGCAATGCACGTTGTAGGTGACATCCCCCCGGCCCCCATTGTCCAGGGGCGGGCTCCACTCCAGGGTCACCGACGTCTCATTGATGGTCGAGATGGGATTATCTGGGGCAGATGGGGGTCCTAGAAACAGACAGTGGGGATGGCATGAGGAAGAACACGGCAGGAGGGATGATCCCATCAGTTAATGTAAAAACTTCCCTACGCAACCATTTATTGTGCATAGGCCCCTTTAAGTCCACTGAAATAAAGGTAGCTGATTATGAGAAAGACCTTAGTGTGTATGTTGATGCTTCCATGTCCCACTCTCGCCAGTGTGGGGAAGCAATAAAAAAGGCCAATAGAATGTTGGGTTATATCTTTAGGTGTGTGGAGTTTAAGTCAAGGGAGGTGATGTAAAATTTATATAATTCCTTGGTTAGACCCCATCCAGAATATTGTGAGCAAGTTTGATCACCATACCTTAAGAAGGACATTGCTGCCTTAGAAAAGGTGCAACGAAGGGCTACGAGAGTGATTCCTGGTCTTAGAGGAATGTCTTATGAGGAGAGGTTAGCTGAGCTGAATGTGTTTAGCTTTGAGCAAAGGAGACTAAAGGGGGACATGATCCAGGTCTATAAGATTCTAACAGGTCCGGATGCTGTTCGGCCAAATGGCTATTTCAGTATTAGTTTAAATACTAGAACTCGTGGCCATACGTGGAAATTAGCAGGAGACCATTTTAAAACAAATTTGAGAAAGCACTTCTTTACACAAGAAGAGTGGAAGCTAAAACCCTGGGTTCCTTTAAATCAGAGCTAGATACGATTTATACAACTCTGAGCTATTAGTTAAGTTCTCACCAACCGAGCTTGATAGGCCGAATGGCCTCCCCTCATTTGTAAATTTCTCATATTCTTATTGCCATTAATCTACTGGAATAAATTTCGGGAACACTGAGCCGCTGCGAGGTCCTTCACAAGGGAGGGCGGCGGGTGAAAATGGGCCCGGGTACCCAGCAGCGTCCCTGACTCCTCGCCTGCCGGACACCAAGCAGCACTGTCAAAGTGACGTTATGGTAATTCCGTGTCAGACATACTCCCGCTGCTAGATGGTTTTGGCCCACCCCCAGGACAGCGAAACGCTACACCTCGCCACCCCCACAGCGTGGGCCACGGGGTGGCGAGCTGCCAACTGCAGCCTCCCGTTTAACGCGCGGTCGGCCGTGAGCTGGTCGCACCCCACGCCATCACTGGCTTCCTGTGCCGCTGCCTCCCCACAAGGCCGCACTCGGGGTGCTGATGGCAGAGCCTGTTTGTGTTCGTTTCTATTCGCCTGGTTACCGATTGTGCCACATACTCCTTTGGGCCAGAGTCACTCCAAACCTTTTATTCAGAATGACTCACGCCATTTATTTGCTTATTGTTCCTTTTTTTCCAATGTGCCCAATTAAAATTTCACCTGTTTATGCCTCAGGACAGCTACCACTCATGTGTGTACACGGGCATTGTTTACTGTGATACCTGGCCCGAAACGCATTTCAGTGTTTCCACGCATGTGACAGAGTGCCGGCGTGTGAGATAAACACTGCGTTTCCATGTGCGTGCGTGGGTGCGTGCAGCTGGATGTGTTACCGCGTGTGGCACGCGTGAAGTGCCACAGAGGAGACCCGGCCATGTGTGCACAGGTTGATGATTGCGAGCTGTCTAATTAGATTGGCACATAATGGCCTTGTTCGATGGGTCCCTTATCTAAACAAACCCGTAGATGTTCCCCACCATGATAATTGGGGACATCATTAAATTAGGACACTTCTGCTTTTAAAAAGGCTCGCGCTGAATGCATTGAGCCTGAATTCAGTCTCCTCTTTTGTCCTGTTCACCATCCCCCCCACTTTGTGTTTCTTTTTTTCCAAACTCTGACAAGGTAGTAAAGGGACAGACTTTTTCTGTCCGTGTGATAAGGGATATGGAGGAGGGTCGAGTCTCATTTCAGGCCAGTAGTTGTCTGTTTGGATGATCCCAAGGACGGTTGCATTACCTGTACAGAGTCTGTGGTGATAAAGTATCACCCTTTCCTGCTGGTGTCTCTCCATCCCTATCCCATCCTGTCCATCTCCGAGGCAGAAAACCTAAGGCCACGTCCCTCATGTCATGTAATCTCCCATCACGCACCTGCTGACAGCTACCAGCTGAGTGATGTGCGGCAGGCCGGATAGAGGCCTGCATGTGTGTACGCCTGCGTGCATGTGCATATGAGGGAGGGAGGGAGGTTCGGGTGGGCTTACTGGTGCAGGCCATGGATCGGGAATCCGCCTCGGCTCGGTAGTAGCCCTTCTCGCAGACGCACTCGGAGGCCTGTTCCTGGGGAGAGTGGCTGTGGCCGGGGCATTTGGTGCAGTAGGCGTCCATGGCTGACGCCTTGTAGGTACCCGGCCTGCAGGCTGGTGGGAGGGAATGAAGTGGGGAGAGGCAGACCTTACAGCCAGGCCATGTGCACGCATGTCTATACAATCATACACACGCAAACACACTCCTATACACCATGCATACCCACCCCCACTCAAGTCTCAGCGATACCAGTACTTCAAAACCTGCAAGCCCTCACTGCCAGTTCCCCAAAGATGTTAGATGAAGTACATGTGACATTTTTTTCATAGGCTACAGAATAAATTTTGGCTGTGAAGATTTGCACTGCAGATGAAAAGCTAAAACAGTTCATTCAGATACACAACAAATTACGAAGTAAATCAGTCCACTGATGTACACTGCATATTACAAGATAATACCTCACATCCTTTGGCAGTCTTATGTAACAAACAGCCTTTTCATTTGTATACCCTGTACCTGTTTAAACACCAGCCTGCTAGACTCTTTGGTTGTTTCAGTGATTCTAGAGCTACTCCACCTAAAATCTCCCCCCACTGCAATGATAATGGCTGCACGCCTGCCAGATGACTGCGGAGTTATGTATGCTAGGCAAGTCGGCCCAGTGGCACAGATTAAATGGAGACACCATGACTACAAAGCTGCGAGGATCAGGTGCCCCGGTCAGTTTCTTTAAAGAGGAAACCCAGAGATAGTTGACTTATTTTCTCCTGGATTTGTACATCTGCTAGGCCACAGCTAAGCAGTGAGCATTTGGTGGAACGCGCTGCATCCGCTACCCAGCCGCGCCTGCATCTGCCTCCCTGGGTGCCTGTCCAGTTCCCCTGAAGTCTGGCCCAGTTTCTCACACTGCCTGTGGGACTGGCTCGCTCTCCGGGGAGGTCCCCCTTGCTGGATCGCTCGTCTGCACCATACCTCTGCCTGTCCACCTGTCCAGCACAGTACATTTGCATGTGCACACATGTGGCTGTTTAGTATGGAACTGGGCTGCAATGGGGGCCGCAGTGAATTTTCATTATAAGTGGAGAATACGACAGGCGTCCTATTGTTTGTAGAACTTTCTGGAACACCTGGAAACCACATCAGAAGCTTGTCAGATTGCAATTAATCAAAAAGCATTTATGTGCTCGCAAGTCACATATGCAGATGACATAAAAGCATATTTGATGAACGAGAGGACAGTTCCCTTTAATTAAAGGAAGTAGTTGTTTACAGCTTCCTAGAGTGGCATTGCATACAGGGGCATAAATCCAGCCTGGTAAAGTCATACAGATCCATGCCAAGTGCTGTGAAACAGGGCCAGGTGGGCCCCAGAGGGCGGAGCCAATCAAGTGGGCGGAAACTCAATCCAGTTGATGGATCAGCGGCACATGGGCATTGTTCTTTTATTAAAATTAAAAAAACAAAAAACATCGACAGTGGGGTAGAGCAAACCATCAAAGCCGATTTGAGTAGAAGTGTCAAGCCGGAACAGAAAGCTGACGATAATTAAAAGATCGAGAAAAGCATTCCTCCATCTCCCGAGAAATTTTTCCCGTTAATTAAAGAGAATTGGAAAGAATACATGCAAATCCCGGGGACTTTGAGTCGCTGCAGAATTCTTTTGTGGGAAAGGATGGCGGGCTAAAAATCAACATGGCCACACAGTATATGAAGGAGTGTGAATGTGCACTGACAGCAGCAGTCCTTAGCCTGGGTGTCAGACGGCACTCATCCGGTCGGTCAGGCCACCGAGTCAGCAATAGGTCTCTTGGCAAGTGAAGTCATTTTAATGGGCAGGGGGGGGGAATAAGAAAAAATGCCTCAGTTATCTTAAGGAGGTCTGTCCTATTAAATATTAACATGCCACTGGCTGTTCTCTTTGTTTCTAGCGATCAATTTGCTTGAAATATACTCTGTGAAACCGGCAAGAGTGTGGGACTAGGGTGGTGGATGGCGGAGAAGCCCAACGAAAACCCGGAGGGCCGTGAACTTTTGTTTACTAATTGGTGTCATGCGTTTTGCTGCAAGGAGGGTTGGCATACAACTTCATTATGCTTTTTTTTATATCTTTCAATGTGTGTCTTTTTGAATACCAGTATCAAGGTTAACACGCGCATGTGGAAGTTTGTAGATAAAAGCTGTTTTCATGGGTTACTGTATGTCATACCCCATAGCTGACCCCGTGCAAGTGTAAGAGAGAATATTTGGTGCAGATATCATAGTTAACGGTGTGTGTAATCAATTATGAAATGAATTATTCAGCACCCCAACACTCGCCGGGGTTCTGCACTCAAAATGAAGGCGATTACTGCCGTTCGCTTCCCGCAGGTTACAGAAGGTCACTTTGATCCCTGGCATCTTGGGACCATACCGGCCAAAGTGCCCTCACTGATAGACAGTCGTCTCACAAGTGCCGTAAGAAGCAGCTCCGGGGGGGGGGGTGGGGGCGTAATGGCGCGGTAAGCCCAGGAACACAACTTCCCATTGACTCGGTGTTTCAATTG